>CM042175.1:14432856-14470356 GCA_023376005.1 Doryteuthis pealeii
GTTGGAAGCAATTCAGGTGTCACTGGAGTCAGAGTCGATAAACTATACAAACTGACCCCAGTTGAATTTACACGTTATATGGTCAGAGTTTAGTCTGTAAAGTTATACAGTACACACTCCTTATAAATAAGTAAGTAAAGTCGTCGGGGCGGCCTAATGTCGGTATCAGCCATGCAGCGATGGAGTCTATCCCCTTTTCACTAGCGCTAGACAAGGAGATTATTCTAGCGTCTGAGGTGGAGCGCCGCACCTACCCTCAGCTCCTTACTTTACCGCACAGATCAGATTACTCTATCTGTGCTACTCCTGCACTGAGTTTGCGGTGACCGATATCGAACCCGAAATCTTGCAATTCGTACTACTAATTGCTATATAACTGAATGCAAAAACCTATGCAGAAACAAGTACACAAAAAGTAAATATAGATATACAATGAACACAATTCCCTAACTTCTAGGCATAAGATACCCCCAGATAGTTTGGCCTGCTGTTAAAATCAATAAATCAACTAAAAAAAAAGGAAACATTTACCGCAACTTAGTCACGTGTATTTAACATTTTCAGACCGGGATGAAAGATTATAATGTATATCGGATATTATAGATTGAATTTTGATCTGAATGTTTCATCGAATAGTGTTGGATCTTTGTGAGTAATCTTCTGTGTCGAATTAAGTGCATTGACAAGGGAGAAGATTATGTTGAAAAAAATGTGTAAAGCCGAACGCTCTACCGACTGAGCAACCCGGCCCTTAGGTAGATTTCAGAAAAAGACAAGACAATGGTTTATTTTCACACATTACACAATATAAACAATGTCACACAAAACAAAACAATGTGATATTGGTTGTTGTAGTAATGTGTGGAGGATGATCACTAATTAGTACTGAGCCTATTCTAGTAGTGACCACCTCAGTTGATTTGTTTGTGATAGTTTGAAAGTTGGTTATATAGGGACTGGCAAAAAAATCGGATACTACGAGTTTTAAAAGCGAATTAAGAATAATTGAATCTATTATTTAAGGTTAACTTTGTTTATTTTTAAAAAAAGATTTAAAACTATTTGTTTTGGTCAATTTCGACGTGATCCGTTATTTTGGCCACTATAACCAGGTTATAGTGATAGCGTGTAGTAAGTTTACTTACACGTACTAATAGTTTCTATTTTGATAAATAATTTGAGTTGTTGAGCATGCATTTTGGTGAAATCAATGCTTAGAAATGTTTTTGTTAGTGTATTCCAATCGCTGATGCAGAATCCTGTGATAGATTTAAGGCCGTAGGTTTCAACCAGCCATTGTCGAAATCAATAAAAAACGAAGGTATAATTATGACAGCTATAGAGAGATGAGATGCTCCGTGTGTGCGCGCGTATGTAAATGCCATGGCAGATTTCACCAAAACATTCAATATGATCTTAAAAACACCTATGAAATCAATACAAATCAAGGTATTACTATGATAGCCACAGAGAGAAGACACCGTGTTTGTGTGCGTGTGTATGTGCGATTACATAGCCGGTGCGTAATATTTCCGAAACCCTTCAATTAGAGGAGGCCCAAACAGGCTTGCGGGGTCCCCAGAAGGGTTGTGTGTGTGTGTGTGTGTGTGTGTGGCCGGCGAATACTACATCCAAACCTCCCAATCGAAGGGCGACCCCAAGCAAACTTTCGGGTCCACAAAAGGTTTGTGTATGTGTGCATGGCTAGCGCATACTACATCCGAACCCCACGACCGTAAGGGGGTCCCCAAGTCTGCTTGCGGACCCCAGCAGAGTAAGTTTCGTATATTTTTTAAGAATACTACTTTATAGAAATTAACATGTACAAGAGCGGTGGCCACGTATCATTGATTCGGAGTGGGACCACGAGACCCTCGCACCGGCCATGTGCGTGTGACGAGACTTGAATATAAGGCTGAAATCTGATTTTTTTACTGTATTTTTGTTTTATCTAAAATGTCTACAATATAATGTTTCTAATTATGTACTTATAGAAATGTTAGGTTGAAAGTTGATTGTAAAAAAACAAACAAAAAACAACCCCCCAAAAAAACACGAGACAAAGTTGAAAACTGAATAATTGTTTTTGTAAAAATAAAAGCTTTTTGTCAGCATTAAACTAGTCATACCTCTACTTACGTCGTTTCGCCTAGAGTCATTTTTGAAGATACGTCGCTTTTCAAAAATATCAAAATCTTAAAAGAAATATAAACTATTACAATATTTACGTCGTCTGTAGAAATAGCTGTATCATTCATGCCGTACGATATCGTTAATTCCGGTTTATATCGATTGTTTACGCTTATAAATTACCAAAATTTACCGATTACATATGCTATCATAAGAAAAACTAGCTAAGTAACCGGTAAGCTTCCTAATTTACCGAAATATACCAAAATTTACCGATTACATTGATTAACATAAAAAAACTAGGTTAGGCTAGGCCTAGGTCGGATAATTGCATCTAAATAATCGCAATTTCGACTTAAGTCATTTTTCGATTGGAACCAATTAACGAGGTATTACTGTACTGGTATATTGACAATAGACGAGGCTGTTTGCATTTCACATAGCGCTAATACCCATGGGAAAGGTATGCATCCAACTACTCTCCCTCCAATTACGGGTAAACGGTACGACAGAATGTGTCCTTTAACCTTGTATAGGAGAAGGAAAACTGAATTCAAACATGAAACTTAAGTCCGCTTAAGAAATTGACCTTGTGTCACATCCTACTCGTGCGGAGTAGTTGGTAAATATATAACGGCTAGAGACTTCGCCTGTCAGCTTGACAGTCGAGGTTTCGAGTCACACGCGGAGCAGTCTCCCATGTCTATAACCTTGCTGATGAGACCTAATAGGTCGAAATGTACATTCAGGGATTGACATTTTCTCGATTTGTTTAGCCTTACATTTGAACATATATGCCCGCCTAAATTCATTAATAATTAACTAATTAATTTTCAAAATTAGGTATGACTTCAATTAAGCACATATCCTCCAAAATTGTCGGCTTAAAGCCATATAAAAATAAACACATTTGTTTGTTTACTTAACCTCATATATATATATATATATACATACATGATTTGCAGTTTAGATAAGACCACTTAGTGTGTGTGTGTATATATATATATATATATATATATATATATATATACACACACACACACAAAGTGATCTTATCTAAACTGCAAATCAGTACCAATTTCTCTTTTTTTTAAATTATAAAGCCAGTCTTGATACCTTTTGATCAGCCTTGGAATGGCAACTGGTCTAAGAGAAGGAAAACTCTGAATTAAAACCTGTTAAACTCTCTTAAGAAATTGACCTTGTATCCCAACTTACTCATGCGAAAGGGTTGGTAAATACATATATTGACAATGCACAAAATTGAAACCGAAAAAGAAACACAAACCAAGAAATAATAAAAACAACAACATGGTGTATGAGGCACTTCTTTTCAAGAAAGCATTAAGTGAATAACGACAATAGCGACAAAAGGTGATTATTCATCAATAAGAAGATATAACAGTTTTCGATGATGGAAGTCAATCCCGGTGCCCGTTTGTGTGTGTGTGTGTGTGTGTGTGTGTGGTGTGTTTATCGCTCACTGGTGCGTTCGATTAAGGGATACAAATATTGAACATTTTCACGGTAAATCAGAAGTGTCAATAAATAAATAAATAAATGAAAAAATAGATAAATAAATAAGTAAAAAAAGAGGGAGGATCAGTCATTTTAACATCATTGTAAGGTAGATTTTTCTTCTTTTTTTTAAAATGATAAACTGTGCAATAAAACTTCTCAATATTTTGCTTGTTTTCCAATAATGGCGGGCTGGCTCGGTGATTGACATGTGTATTGAACAATCGAAAATTTTGAGAAAAACTTTTTTTCTTCGTTTTATTTTATTTATTTTGTTTATTTTTCTTTGTCTTTTCCTTTTCTTTGCTTCTTTTCTGTCTTTTTTTTTCTTCTTACTTTTCTTCTCTTTTTTGAATTTCTTTTTTTTTCTTTGCTTATTTCTCTTTTTATGTATTTCTTTTTGTTTCTTTTTCTTCGTTTCGTTTGTTTGTTGATTTGTGTTAAATATCTTAGTTTTTCTTTTTCATTCTTTTTTTTTCATTCTTTCTGCGTATTTCTTTCTTTTTTTTTCATTCTTTTTCTTTCATTATTTTCTATCGTTTTGTTAATTTGTTTTTTCTTTCTTTTTCTTTCTTTTTCATTCTTTTTTTTCATTCTTTCTGCGTATTTCTTTCTTTTTTCATTCTTTTTCTTTCATTATTTTCTATCGTTTTGTTAATTTGTTTTTTCTTTCTTTTTCATTCTAGTCTTTTTTTCTACTTTTCTTGTTTTTTTTCTTTGTTTTTCATTATTTTCTGTTTTCTTTCTTTTTGTTTCTCTTCATACTGTTTTTCTTTGCTTTTTTCTTCTTTTCTAATTCTTTTCTTTATTTTTTCTTTTTGTTGATTTCTCTTTATTTCTTTATTCATGTTTCTTTTTGTTTGTTAGGTTTTTTTTATTGTTTCTTTTTTATTCATTCTTTACATTTTTACTTTCTCTTTCTTTTCCTTACTCATTTTGCTCTTTTCTTTCCCCCCCTTCCTTTCTCTTTACTTATTTCTTTCTTTTTTTCCTTCCTCTCTTTCCTTCAATTTATTCATTTGTTTGTTTCTTTTAATTTTCTTTTCTTCTTTTTTGTACCTGGCGATTTCCTCAATCAGTTCCTGACGCACAATTGGCGTCCCTTTTTCTCGAATTATTTTGTTTTCTTGTCGCATTTCCGACGCCGAGTCGGTGTTTCTTTTTCAGACTTTTGTTTATACTCATTCAGAAAACACATTTCATTCTTCTTAACGTAAACATTTAGAAAAATCTTTTAACATCTCTACACCCCCCCTACCCACAAACACTTTTTTGCAGACGAATAAATGGCGGCGAAGACTTGAAACGGAAAAAAAAAAAAAAAAAAAAAAAAAATGACACCCCCTATAAAAAACTGAACCAAATTTGATTATATTCGGTCGCTTTTTTATCTTTTAATTATTTTGTTTATCACTGTATATATCTATCCAGCCCCTCCGCACGAGCAGGAATGTGACACAAGGTCCATTTTAAAAGCGGGGTTCAACAGGTTTTAATTCAGAGTTTTCCTTCTCCTAGACCAGTTGCCATTCAAAAGGTATCAAGACTGGCTTTATAATTAAAAATAAATAAATTGGCACTGATTTATAGGCTAAGTATTGAACAGGCTCATCGCTGCTTAACTTCGGTGATCTAGCGGGAACCGGAGCTTTCAGCACGACTTTTAAAAAAAAGTAAAGTCGTCGAGGTGGCCTAAAATCGGTATCAGACAGCGAGGAGTCTATCCTCTTTTCACTAGCACTAGACCAAAGAAATTTTGGCGTCTGAGGTGGGGCACCACACCTACCATCAGCTTCTCTCTTTACCAGATCCCTGTGCTACTCATACGCTGAGTTGGCGAGGGCCGGTATCGAACCACGAACCTTGTGGTTCCTAGACGGACGCTCTACCGACGGATGTAGTAAATGTGTGCATAGAAACTACTACACAAAAATATTAATATAAGCGTACATGAATGGGATTCCCTAACCTCAAGGCAAAAATCAATCAATCGATCCTATATAACTGTGCAAATAAATGAGTATTATTAAATAGATGAAACTGTGTGATTTAATTTAAAAAGTAATACTCGCGGAGAAGCCGAAGGTTTGTTTGAAGTAACAGAAAGAACTTGATTTCGTCTTAGATTAAAATTAAACAAAGTAAATTTGAATAAAGTAAATAAATATGCGGATCTTTAGCTCTCATGCATAAGATGGAATTTAAATCTTTGCCTACTTTAAACCGCCCACAGCGGCTCTCCGATCATACCCAAGCAAATTACAAAAAAATACTGATGGTTAGTTCATTATAAGTGAGCGGAAGGACTCGGATTACAATAATAATAGGACTTTATTTTGTAATAGAAGATGTTCTGAAGTGAATAGATAGGGAAGTTAGTACGGGTAAAAGCCGTGTGGGAAATTTGGTAGGCAAAGAGTTAACCGATATTTTGCGTGTTTACAACATTACATCTTTGCAATACATAACAATGTTTTACCACAACATCGCACGTGCAGGATTACACACACACACACAATATATATATATATATAGTGTATGTGTATTTTTCGACTCATGCTAATGCCCTTGGGAAACCCATGAATACATCCCTTCCCTACACCTATGGGTAAATAATAGGATAGACTAGGTTGGGTAAGGCAAGTTTGAAATCAAACCAGCAGTTCTGGGTTAAAAAATGACTCATATATATATATTATATATATTTTTGGTACATGAAAACTTATAAACTACTAAAAGTAGAGGAATCATATGTAAAATGGGGAGGTGATATTTCATTATGAAATAAAATATAAAATAAAGGGGATACGAAGGCCTTTTCGACCGGTACTTTTTCAAGTATTTACACCGGTGACAATTAAAAGTCAGAATGTAAGAAATTAATAAGAACGAATGGGGGTAAACCAGGAGTGTGGGGGGGGGGGGACAAAAAATGGAGAAAGAGGGGTATGTGTGTGTGCCCTAGGTTAAACCAGGGTTATGTATACCTCCTAGTGATTAGATGGAATGTCTCATATATATATATATATATATATATATATATATATATATATATATATATATATATGTGTGTGTGTGTGTGTGTGTGTGTGTGTGTGTGTGTGTGAAAGGTGGATAAACCGGCACAAACAATTCAATTCATGGGCAAAACTTAATATTTCGTCTTTATTTCATCAAAGCCTTTAGAAATGAATAAAAAACTATGAATTTGAAAATGTAGACAATGATGTGTGTGTGTGTATATATATATATATATATATATAAGTTAAGTCGTCGGGGCGGCCTAAAGTCAGTATCAGCCAGTCAGCGAGGGAGTCTGTCCCCTTTTCAATAGCGCTAGACCACGGAGATTGTTTTGGCATCTGAGGTGGAGCACCACACCTACCATCAGCTCCTTACTTTACCGCACAGATCTCTGTGCTACTCATACGCTGAGTTGGCGAGGACCGGTATCGAACAAGGAATCTTGTGGTTTCTAGCCGAATGCTCTATCGACTGAGCTAACCCGGTCCCTTATAATTATTATTATACACACACACACGAATATATACCACACATACATATATACACAAATACATACCCCACATATATATAGCTATACAATACACACACAAACATATCTACACATATAGATACATACCCCTACAAATATACACACACGTATGCACATTTATTTATTATATACAGACGAGAAAGAGTTTTTTTTTTTCCTCATAAAATAAATGGTAACTACTCCAAAGTTACAAAAACGTCAGAATGTCGCCGTCCTCCACTTGGAGAAGAGCCTTGAAAAACCTCCAAAAAAAAACAAAAACAAACAAACAAAAACCCAAAACAAAAACAAAAAAAACCATTGTGAAAGGGGTGCCCGTTGTATACGAAGATGCTCGCTTCTTCCGAGCCGGCCACTCGTGCGGGTGTGCAGGCGTTCTTTTTTGCGTGGCACTAAAGTCTGTTATCAGTCGTTGCATCCCCCCCCCCCAAAAAAAAGTAAAAACGAAATAGAAGAAATACCCCCCCCCCCCAAACAAAAACCGAAAACGCTAAACTATTCGAGGCTACTAATTTAGTACTGTGGTTCCAAGATAAATATTGTAAGAAGCAAAAATTGCATTTTTTTTTCGTATCCCATACCCGGATTTTAAAACAATTTATCACTAAAATTCTCATTAAGCTTGCATGTCTCGGTAACAAAAATAAATAGATAAAAAGAAAAGAAAAATAAATAAAAAAGGCACATTATAGCGAGATTTATATTAGAGCAATAGACTTAAAATACTATAACTTAAGGAATTAAGCGATTTCCAGTCCAATTTGTAACGAAAGGATCGTGTTGTGGGGGTTTGTATTTGTGTTGAATTACAGAATTCTAACGCACGCACACACACACATATATAATATATATGTGTGTGTGTTGTTATGGGTCCAACGGGAGAAGATTAAATATTTCATGAAACAAAAGGTCCGCAAAATGGATTGTTTTAAAAAAAAAAAAACTTTTATTATTTTACATCAGCGACACGTGTTTCAGTTCTTCTGATATTTCTTCAGGCATTATATATATATATATATATATATATATATATATATATATATATATGACACAGTACGGATAAGTAAAAGTGGGTATGATTCAGGGCCAAAATGCTCTTTTTTTGTGTGTGTGTGTGGGGGGGGGACAGTTTTTTTTCTTTTCTGTAATTCTTTTTTTTAATTGTATTTTGTTAAAATAAAACCATATATATATTATATATATATATATATATATATATATATATATATATATATATATATATATGTGTGTGTGTGTGTGTGTGTGTGTGTGTGTGTGTGTGTGTGGTTTTGACTCGACAAATGTATATACCACTTCACCAGTACATTTTCCGTCGTTTCTTTTCTGGTTTGTCAAACACTTTAAAAACTTTTTTCTTAAGTTTTTCTAATGACAATAACCTAAAGTCGAAACTAGTAGAGAACAATTCAAAAATAAATAACATGAAATAAATATTCTTGTTTGTCTTATCACATTTTGTTCATCTTAATATATAATCTCAAATTTTATATTGCTCAAAACAATCAATGTTTTTCAAACGTTTGTTTTTTTTATATTTTTTTATTTTTATTTTTTTTACTGAGACCCACAACTAGGGATGTCCAATCTGACGTGTAAAATTTACCCCCATCTAATTTTAACAAATTGAAACTTGAATAAATCTTAATATGTTCAGACTTATCTTTATGGAAATAAATAAGAATCGTTTTTTATTGCTTCATTTTTTCAGAATTCATAAAATATGTGGCGGGGGGGGGGGGCAGACCTCTTAAAAATATTTCCCCAAATACATCTTGGGGGGAAAAAACTATTTTAAACATAATTTCATCAACAGGTGAATATGTATTGAAATTTTCGTGAAAATTAGATTCTTAATTAATTTTTTATAGAATTGGGGGGGGGGGGAAGCCTGTAGTCATAACTTGTTTTTGACTACGTTAAATTTCAATTGATTTAATGGTACAAAAACGTAAACATTGTTTTCGTTCATAATTCTCATTATTTCCATAAGCTGAGTTTTTTTTAAAAATCATCAGAAGTTTTTTTTTTAAATGTTTCTTCTTTTGAATGGTCCAAAAACTTTGAAGATAATATTAACCTTATTTGGACTAGCGCTGGTGAAAAGGGGATATACTCTCTCGCTGTCTGGCTGATACTGACATTAGATCGCCCTGCCGACTTTACTTACTACTATAATGAATACGTTCTTTTATTACGCGGTCCCGGCATTGTACGCGCCGGCTATGCAGATACACAATATATACTCGTTGATGACTGACAATGTAACGTCAGTTTAAAATTAAAAAAAAAACTTTAAAAAAACGGAGGGTCATAAGGGGGCCCCCAAAACTCGCCATCCCGATCGGGGGGTTCAGAGGTAAGGCGCACCGGCCCTACAACCTGGTTTGTAACCAATAGTGTATAAAAACTTTATTAGAAACTGATTTTGTTTGTATTGTTGTTTACGAGACTCGTGTGCCGGGTGGGAGGCGTGGACACACTTTTTCGCACTTACAAGTGAAAATCGTGTGTTAACAATTATCGATATTCACAGGCTTAGCTCAGTCGGTAGAACGTTCGACTAGGAACTACAAGGTTCCGGGTTCGATACCGATCCTCGCCAACTCAGCATATGAGTAGCACTGAGATCTGTACGGTAAAGCGAGTAGCTGATGGTAGGTATGGTGCTCCGTCTCAGACGCCAAAACAATACTAGTGAAAAGGGGATAGACTTCCTCGCTGTCTTGCTGACCGACTTACATCCAAAGATAGGACCGGTTTGCTCAGTCGGTAAAGCATCCGACTAAAAATCACAAGGTTCCGGGTTCGATCCCGACCTTCGCCAACTCGGCGTATGAGTAGCACAGGGATCTGTGCGGTATGGTAAGGAGCTGATGGTAGGTGTGGCGCTCCACCTAAGATGCCAAAGCAGTTTCCTTGGTCTAGTGCTAGTGAAAAGGGGATACTCTCTCGCTGTCTTACTAACACTTACATCCACGGAATTATTCGAACGACGAACTTCCTTATTTGTCTGAATTTTACGCTTCGAATTTCCAAGAAACGTCAATTCTTTGTTTAATTGAATTTTTTCGAACTTTTGGACGCATGGTGCAACAGATATAAAGGTTGAGTTAATACACTTCTAAGATGACAATCATATACAGATTGCAGGTTCAATCCTGGCCAAAGGCGATAACAACACAGAACACTTAACATAGATTAACATTAACACTTATACCCGGTCATGTTTAAACGGAATGAGAACGGTCTTTGGATTGAATAAAGGGTTCGATCCGAAGTTCCATGAAGGTTCCCGAATTCTACAAGATATCATTACCATTATAACAAAAAAATAATAAAAGTTAGAACAATATGTACGGGTGACAAGACTTTCGGACCACCCTGTACATACGTCCCACAGGTTAGCATTTATTTATTAAACTATTACTTACCTTTATTATTGTATATTAATTGCGATTTTTTCCCCTTTTGCGAAAGGTACTAATGTGAGAAACAGCTGAGAACAATAGAAACAGTTTTTATCACCGAATTATGCGGATAAGGCGGGGTGGGGGCAGCAGCCCGCCTGATTGATCTATTAAAACTAGATAAATAAATAAAGAAATCGATTCTCGTTTACTGGCATCTAAGTGCACATACCTTCCGACAACGAAATCGTCTGTCAAGTAGATATCAGCCGAACAAAAGCGACTTGTGATTTTTATTTATTTACTATATAAATAAATAAACAAACGGAGGTGCGAGGTAGTTAGCGTAACGGTTATCGGCACGAAAATGAAATAAGTATGCAGAGTTTGGGCGAGGTAGTTAGCGTAGTGGTTCGAGGCGCAAAAAAAATGGAATAGGCAAACCGAATTTGGTGGGGTTGCTTGGTTTGTTGGATTTTACGGCATGTCAACCCTTGTTGGGTTATTTTTTGCCGAAGCCATTTTGTTTCACTCATTCTTGATGGGTATTGAAAATTCTTCTTTTTCTTTTAAAATCGATTTTTAAACACATTTCTCTATTTAACGCATAGAGGTGCTACCACTGCGGGTCAGGGTCGACCTGGGAATAATGACAACGAGGGGTATTCCACACTCCCCAGAGCTCAAGAACTGGAACTTCATTTACGGTTCTAGGCGCGAATAATGCAATATACAAGCCGAGTTGGACGAGGGTATTAAAGTGTAAGACACAAATATGCACGTATACACATCCACGTGTTTCCGCAAATTTAACATTTTTTTCCGTATGTATACGATATTTCTGTTTATACTATCCCTTTTTCATATCTACTTACCTATCTAATGTGTGCGTATTATACAAGTGTACAAGTTAAGAAGGGTGCACACTGTTACAGATTTATTTGACCCATAGATGGAACCCTAACAGGTACTACCACTCCGGTTCATAATGAACCTGCGAGCAATGAAAATAAAGGTGTACTCTATACTCACTAGATCTCCAGAATTGGTGCCTCGCAATCAGATGCAGTATAGTGTCATAACCAGTACATCCCCCTTTTTAGAGGGTTACCACACTGCCGGGGATCAGTCAACGTATTCAAAGCCCCGCAAACAGAACAAAAAGAAATCTGAGCTCTGTTTTAAAATAAAATTGATACTGATTTTGCCGTGCGCTACAAATAAAAAAAAAAAAAAAAAAAAAAAAAAAAAAAAAAGAGAAAGTCTTTTTCTTTGCGAAAGTGTATATTGCATGTGGAGAAGGGCGTAGAATGTGCCGGTCGAAACGTCGTCTGAATAAGAAAAACATGAATTTCGGTTATTATCCTGATTTTTTCGGACACTTGTCCTCATCTTGATATATAAACACAACGCGGGAAATCATTTTGAATAGTTTATCTGTCGAGCAAAAAAGGCGTTGAAGAAATTGCAAAGATCTCATTCAATAATGAGGGTATTATTTTTTGCACGCCTATCAATACGAAGGGCCGGTTTAGCTCAGTCGGTAGAGCGTCCGCCTAGAAACCATAAGGTTCCTAGTTCGATACCAGCAACTCAGCACAGGGATTTTTGCGGTAAAGTAAGGAGCTGATGGTAGGTGTGGCGCTCCAGACACTAAATCTCCTTGGTCTAGCGCTACAGAAAAGGGGATAGACTCCCTCGCTGTCTGGCTGATACCGACTTTAGGCCACCCCGACGACTTTACTTATCAATACGATAATTGTCACGATCATTTAGAAAGAATAAAAAAAGGAAAATCTATTTGAATTTTTGAGATGAGGCTTGATAATTTGTATTATTTGTATTTTTCGGACTGTTGTTTCATCTTTAGTGTTTCGGGCGATGTTCCCTCTGGCCTTCTTAGGGTGTTTCTTGTCGAATTGGGTAATCTGATATGTAAAGTATGGAACTAGCGGTAGGTGTGGCGCGCTATTGTTTACGGTGATCCAGCTATATTACCTGTACATCTGATGCCTAGAGGTTAGGTAATCCCATTCACTGTACAATATTTTTTTACAATATTAAGATACTATAATGGATTGATAAAAGTGTCATTCTCAGCTGGCTACTCAATACAGAAGATACTTAGTTGATTGATTTTAATGGCATGTCAACCTGTATAGAGTTATTTTATGTCTAGAGGTTAGGGAATCGCGATTTCTATTTTTGCGTAGTTTTTTCTTAAGAGTTTTTTTTTTGTACACAGTTATGTAATATCAAGTATTCCTATCTCATATTATAAATAATTTTCTTCAGATAATACTCCTAAACAATTATGGCTTTATTTTTAATAATAATAATATACAATTACATGATATCAAGTATTCTATCGTTGAGTAGTGGCTAACGTGTTGGACTGCGATATCGTAGTAAGCGAGTTCGAACTTCATACTTGATTTATTAAAATACTAAAAGCGGCTACCTAGCATTGCCTGGTTATAGGGGGTAAAATGTTAGTCTCGCAGATCCATTGATTGTTTTGGTTTTCCTTAATTGATTTGTTTATGTTTTAACCACGAATGCCACCAATGACTTTCCCTTATCTTACTATTCAAATTATAATTTCTAAGTGTCTCACGAATATAAATTAAATCATCATCATTTTTTCAGAAAAATCAAGCTCTGGTGATATTGAATGTGTATATATATTTACTTAGTTATTTGTTTTGTTTTAGTAGTTTCCTCCGGACATACATACATACATACACATCAACTGTCCTTTATATATGTATACATAATCTTATTATAATGGAGATTGTGGGTTTGTCTGTCTGTAACCGAAACTATTTGTATACAAGTTATAATTCCCTTTGTTATTTACATCACATTCTCTATGATTTTATTTTTATTTAAACCTCAATGATTAATAAAATTGTTTTACATTATTAATACTGTTGACCATATCTACATACTAATAACACGCAATTGTATTTATATATACAACAAAATAGCGGATTACAGTGTGAATGGGAAGGCTAATTTGCATATTGATCTTTAAAAAATTGATTTTAATAAATATATGCTTAGTATTATTGATTTCTAATTGTTTGGTTTTATCTTAATGAATATAAGCAAAAATCTCGGGGATAAATCTTAAAAAAAAAAAATTAACAAGAAGAAATAACTGTAATATTATTCTTTACTTCCTATTTTAACTAAATAATTAAATTAGGAAAATTTACCAATGAAAGACGGGAGTAATGGAAAATGATGGAAGAGTTAGTTTCAAAGTTGTTCTATTTTTTTTATTATACTCCCTCTGTTCCAAATCTTTTTATCTGCATTCTTATTCAGTTTTATTAGCCTTTCTAATTTAACATGATATTTTATTATATTAAAACTTAAAAACTTGCACCCGGAGGGTGCATAAATTTCCTAGTCTTTATAAAGTCCCTTACACACGAGAAAGACTGAAAAACGCAGAAGGTACAAAAACAATAAAGATAGGGATAACACGAAACATGTGTGCAATGACAGACCAAGCCGGTTCGATTGATGAATACAGACAAACAAGACAGACATAAATTCGATAAAAAGGTGAATGGATCGAAAGTTTGTAAATAGTATACATGTGCTTTATAGACAGTGTTCAGATATTGTGAGCATGGCGGATTGTCGTGACAGAGGATATATAAAAATAAATTCACTCAAGATATCAAAAATAACTTCTTTGAAGAGACGTGTGTGCGTGTCTGTGGTGTTCATATTTGTCAGAATTGTGAAGAGGATTTTATATTTTCTATAAAATAATAAACAAAAATACACTGAGAATTAATTATAAGAAATAAATGGAATGGTTGGATTTTAAAAATCTGATTTTTACATATAGGACTCGGAAGGATAGATAGAGATATAAATAGATAGAGATATATAGATAGATAGAGACTTGGAAGGATATACAGAGATATAGATAGACAGAGACTCGGAAGGATATGTTTTACGGCATATCAACCTCAGTGGGTCATTAATTATAAGAAATAGATGGAATGGTTGGATTTTAAAAATCTGATTTTTACATATATGACTTGAAGAGGATATACAGAGATATAGATAGATAGAAACTTGAAGAGGATATACTGATATATAGATAGATAGAGACTTGAAGAGGATATAAGATATATATATATATATATATATATATATATATATATATATATATATATATATATATATATATATATAGAGAGAGAGAGAGAGAGAGAGAGAGAGATATACAAACTTCGATAGATAGATAGAAACAGACTTTGAAAAAAAGCTGTTGATAGGAATAAGAAACGCTGATAGTACACACACCCAGATATATATAATATAAATATATGAACAGATTATGATAAATAGGTATATATATATATATTATATATATATATATATATATATATATATTATATATATATATATATATAGGAACAAATTTGGAAATGTATAGATAGAAATAAACTTGGAAAGAAAGGTAGATACGAACAGTGATAGATAGATAGATAGATAGATGAAAACGGTTTGGATGGATACGAAGTTTTGGGATAGAGTCTTCAGAACTGGTAGAAGAGAGGAATAACTGAATTTAAGTTGCCCCCATCTCCCCCCCCCCGCTTAAATCAATAAATGGAACGAGTGAATGCCATGCTTTTGCGAACCAGATCGATATTATTCAACTGAAGAAATGGCGTTTTTGTTTGATTTTTTTTTCAAGTGGTTCGAAACTTTATAGCCGACTGATTCAATAAAAAGCTGCAGTGCGCTCTTAGATTATTTATTTATTTATTTTTTTAATGAATGTGTGTCATGATCAACAGATCGATATATATTCCACATTTCGGTCTGATGGTGGGGGTGGGGGTGTTGGGGAGTGGGGGGTTGGGGGGTAAAGGGGGCGAGATAGAGTTACACACTTGTTATTTGGTTTGTATTCGAGCACCAGTAAATGCCAGGAATCAGTATGTTCATTTTTTTTTAAAAAGGTAGATAGGCCTTTTCCATTTAGAAAATTGGCGCAACACTATCTTCATATTTACATTTTAATTAATCTGGTATGTCGATTATCTTAATCTTGATACAAAACATTGTTAAATAATCGCTGTCCGTTTGCTAGTGCGCGCGCGTGTGTGTGTGTGTGTGTGATAGAGAGAGATGCGGACATTTGAGATACAGGTTTTGTTTTGTTTTTACGGCATATCAATCTCAGTGGGTCATTTAATGCCGATAAAGTTTTGAAATAAATCAATTCTTAATGGATAATACAATTTTGTTTATCAACTCATGTTTTTCTATTTAACCCATAGATGGGACCCTTACAGGTACTACCACTCCGAGTCAAGTGGACCAGGGAGCAATGGTGATGAAGGGGTGCTCCACATTCCCCATTGAGAGATAGAGATAGATCGATGCGAACAAACTAATACACACACATTATATAGATAGATAGATAGATAGATAGATAGATAGGAAAAAATATAGATATGTCTGAATTTTTGTGATAAGGCTTAATAGTTTGTATTATTTACACCGCAAGTGCGCATCGGCCGTACATATAAAATAATAAAGATGTGGCTACCAGTCCAAAAACCCTAATATAAACTATTGATAGAAAGATAGAACGAAACTCCCTACTCCATGCAAGATGCGAATTTACTGTAATTTATTTCTATCCACCCTATCTATCGCTTACGATTTTGAAACAGAGATATCCAGGTATATTTGTTAGACTAATAATGGAAAAGTTTGGTTAGTTGGATTTTACGGCATGTCAACACTTGTTGGGTTATTTTATGCCGAAGAAATTTTGTTCTATTTATGGTTAATCAAAATTGTTTTAAACTCAATTTTTTAAAACATTTTTTTACTCATTTTTTTTTTCTATTTAACCATAAATGGGACTCTAACTCCGGGTCAGGGTGGACCTGGGAGTAATGGTGATGAAGGGGTGCTTCACTCTCCCAAGAGCCCCAAAATTGGAACTAAATGAAGTTTAACGTCATACCCAAGACATCTTAGCCACCGCCTTCTAGAACATATGATTAAAAGAGTTGGGGGTTTATTATAAATGCAATAGGGTTTGGACAATCATATAGNATGCTAGGGCTTGACTTGACCAGCCGGGAGTAATGGCGATAACGGGTACACCCCCCTCTCCAGAATTGGAACTTCACCATCAGATGCAGTTTTAACATCATATCCAGAAAAAGGACAAGTTTATTTTACACAAGTTTTCTTTTCTGACGCAACATAATATTCCCGCTTGTTAAGGCACTTAATCCCAGTTAATTAATCCCCATACACAGCGAACATTTAAAAAAAAAAAAAAAAAAAAATCAAATTCAGCCAGCAACAACTTTTTTTCTCGATCGGCCGTATTTACAAATCAACGGACAAAGAGAGATCGATAAATCTCTCTTTAAACACCGAGAAGGATTAGATTAGACAACAAAGACTGTGCGTATGCAAACTGTGTCCCCAAGGAAATCAATGTCATTTGCTATTATTGTAAAGATTTTCAATGCCAGAAGGGACTCGTTGCATATATGTGCGTGTCTGTCAATCAGTTCACCAAAGAAATCGTTTATATCTATATTATTCATTCTCTAAATTTACCCGAGAGATACAACACTGAGTAATAAAATATCCTTGCCCACTACTTGGTAAATGATGTATATAATTAAATCAAAGTTAATCCCGAAGGAACGAATAGACAAAAAAAAAAGAACAAAAAAGAAAAAAATGGAAATCTTTTTCCAGTCTAAAATAAGGGACCATATGACCTTTAGGCACCCCTTTTTGATCTTGATTATGAAAGGACATGTCTTTCATTTACACCGTCAATATCCAGTAGTTTTAACATGATTTTTAGATTTTTTTTTAAATTATAAAACTAACCCCTAACCCTAACCCCTAACAAACAATCGGATATTGACAGTGTAAATGAAAAACATGTCCCTTCTTAATCGAGATCAAAAAGAGGGGCCTAAAGGTATATGGTCCAAAATAAGGTATTCTTACTACCATACAAGGGGTGCTCTGAAAATAATGCCCCTCTTTATTTCTTGTGAGCATTCACTGTAACTTTAATATGATATTAAAAGATACCATAAATACTCTACTTTCTGGAGGCGGGTGGTGTAATGGTTAGAGTCGTAGAAAATGGACTAGTTGACCAGAGATCAAATCCTGGACAAGGCTATTTGCATTTCACATAGTGCTAAATTGTTCTTCAGACTAGGAGAAGGAAAACTCTGAATTGAAACCTGCTAAACTTCACTTAAGAAATTGATCTTGTAAAAAATGAACTCAGCGATCCAAGTTCAAATCCTAGGCAAGCCTGTTTACATATCATATAGTGCTTAATACCCTTGGAAAAGGTACACATACAAATACTCTCCCTCCAGCTATGGGTAAATCTACATTTTGTCTACATATTAGATGCATTAGAAAATGGACTCATCAACTGAGTTCAAATCCTAGATGAGGCTATCTACATTTCACATAGCACTAATACCCTTGGGAAAGGTATGCATCCGCCTGCTCTCCCTCCATCTATGGGTAAATAGCAGGGAAGACTGGGCTCTTTAACCTTGGCTAGGTAACCAGTCTAGGAGAAGGAAAACTCGGAATTCAAACCTGTTAAACTCCACTTAAGAAATTGACCTTGGGTTGCATTCTGCTCACGCGGAGGGGTTGGTAAATATATATATATATATATTCTTAGGTCTGCTGATGAGGCCTAATAGGCTGAAATGTACATACAGAGATTGATTTTTCTCGATTTGTTTAGCCTTACATTTGAATAGGTATGCCCGCCTAATTCATTAATTATCAATTAATTAATTTTCAAAATTAGGTACGACTTCAATTAAGCACATGTTCTCCAAAAATTGTCGGCTAAAAAAGCCATATCAAACACATTGTTTCTTTGTTTACTTCTCATATATATATATATATATATATATATATATATATATATACACTACTTTCTGATTTAGTGGCTAATGTGCCTGACTTTGACATCATAGTGAGTTCAAACTCTAATTATGCTATTACATTCACTTTTGAACTAATACCACAGGAAAAGTAGAAACCCCCTCATACTGTACCACTACTGTTCTTCTACAAGGATGGCTTTGGTATTGAATAACCCATGAAGGTTGATATGCCCTTAAAGAAAGAAAGCAAACCAAATGTTCTCTGTGAAATGAATATCATTCATGGGTATCCTAGTTTGTAGATATTATGATTTGGATAACAAAATTTTGTCACATTGTGATGGTAATGGATATAAAGTAATGCTAGCAAATAGTCTACATTCCATGGGGTCTGCTCATAATTATGGGAACGAGCAAATACAGAAAGGAAGAAAGAAAGAAAAAAGAAAGGGAGAAAAAGTAGAAAATAATATGGATAAAAGTAAGAATGGAAAGAACGGGGAAAAAAAAAGAAAGGAGAAAAGGAAGAAAAATGTAGATAAAAGAAAAAAGACAGAAAGGAATACGGAAAGAAAAAGAAAGAAAAAAGGAATGAGGATAAAAGGAAGAAATAAACCAATGAATATGGATAAAAGAAAGAAAGAAATAAGGAAAAATATGAATAAAGAAAAGAAAGAAAGAAAGAAAGAAAGAAAGAAAGAAAGGGTATAAGTAGGAATCAAGGAATTTTTAAAAGAAAGAAAAGAAAGAAAGAAAAAGAATTAATGATGAATGTATGAGACAAAGAAAATATTTTAGTATAACAACAAAGAATAAAACAGACAATAAAATAAAACGTTAAAAAAAATGATTATTTGCATCTCATTGCCATTGCATAAAATTTAAGTTTTAATGTAATAAAATATTGTATTAAATTAGAAAGGCTAATGAAACTAAATAAGAATGCAGATAAAAAGATTTGAAATAGAGGGGGCTATAATAAAAAAAATAGAACAACTGAAACTTATTCTTCCATCACTCTTGTCTTTCATTACTAAATTTTCTTAATTTAACTATTTAGTTAAAATAGGAAGTAAAGAATGCATAAGTACTTGTACATTCTGCTTTTATAGTGAAAAGGTAAATGGGTGAGGGAACGTCGGGTGGAGTTGGTGTGTAGGGAATGGTACTTTTATTTTTCTATGGGGTTAGTCAGTAAATATGTAAATCCACAGACAGCAATAATAACTTAAAAGGAAAGACACTGACTGAAAAAATTACTTTTTTTTTTAAAATGGTATACAGCTGGTTTGAATTCAGAGTTTTCTATCTCAACTTGATGTGCATATACATACATGCATATACGCACACACGAACACAATCATGCATTCACATGCACACACATGCATACACATGTGCTGAGATGCATAACACATGTGCACACACACACACACACACACACACATACACATACACAACAGATATACGTACTCATATATATATACACATACACATATACAAGTAAACATACATATAAACACACACACACACACACACATACATGCACTACAGATACACAGATATACATACACATATATATATGCACATACACATATACAAGTACACATACATATAAACACACACACACACACACACATACACAACATATACACAGATATACATACTCATATATATATACACATACACATATACAAGTACACATACATATGAACACGCACACACACACATACACAACAGATACACAGATATACATACACATATATATATACATACACATATACAAGTACACATACATATAAACACACACACACATACACAACAGATACACAGATATATATACTCATATATATATATACACATACACATATACAGGTACACATACATATAACACACACACACCCACACACACACACACACATACACAACAGATACACAGATAAACATACACACATATATATACACATACACATATACAAGTACACACACACACACACACACATACACAACAGATACACAGATATACATACTCATATATATACACATACATATACAAGTACACATACATATAAACACACACACACAGACACATACACAACAGATACACAGATATACATACTCATATACATATACACATACACAAGTACACATACATATAAACACACACACACATACACTACAGATACACAGATATGCATACATATATATATATACACATACACAAGTACACATACATATAAACACACACACACACACACATACACAACAGATATACAGATATACATACATATATATATATAAACACATACACATATACAAGTACACATACATATAACACACACACACACACACATACACAACAGATACACAGATCTACATACACATATACATATACACATACACAAGTACACATACATATAAACACACACACGCATACACTACAGATACACAGATATACATACATATATATATATACATACACATATACAAGTACACATACATATAAACACACACAGACACATACACAACAGATACACAGATATACATACTCATATACATATACACATACACAAGTACACATACATATAAACACACACACATACACAACAGATACACACATATATATGCAAGTACACATACATATAAACACACACACACACACATTATATGATGCATAATCCAGATGTCTTTCATTTATTTTGTCTTGTATTTAAGCAAATATTTTTTTTTGGGGGGGAGGAATGCGCATGTGTCCACAATAACATCTGACACATACTTTCATAGTCATACTGATATGCACTTTTACTTAGAAAAAAAAAAACTAGTCTTACAAGCTCCACAAAAATACTCATAATAGAATACTTCCTTTCAATTAATTTCACAAAACCTATTTATATGTATATATATATAATGTGTGTGTGTGTGTGTGTGTGTGTGCATATATATATATATATATATATATATATATATATATATATGTGTGTGACAGTCTTACAATGTAAAAAAATTGGTGATAGTCTTACAATGTAAAATTTAAAAAGAAAAATTTGTTTTTAATTTTTTTTTTTTTTTTTTGAAAAGTAAAATTTTTCAGTTATGCAATTCAAATAACCTGATCTTCCATCTGATGAGACTGAATTTTGGGGAGCTATATTAAATCAACTTAGATTTATATGGGCCCCAATTTTGGTCGAAATAAATTTATTAGGGAATTACGGTGTTGAGTTTTTAGCCTTCCTTTCTAAGATAAATATTGCTCTGTATATAATCTAAAAAGTTTATTATACATTGAGCTCTCTGTAGTGATTTAAAGATTCACTGTATTTATTTATACATACTGGATCATACAATAATAATACAGTATATCTTAGAAATCACATATAGAATCATCCCTTTTTTTGGATACCTCTCATATATATATATATATATATATATATATATATATATATATATTGCAGTTAGCATAAAATCCACCAAGCAAATAAGTATAAAATCTTATTTACTTCGGGATTTTTTCACTAAAACCGATTAAAAAGTGCTCTATATAAAGAGCTAAATAGATGATTAAAATTGAATGGTTTGAAAGCTACCTACTTAAGTTTCTCACAGTAGCGCGAATCTTCAGTGTATTTTTTCCTACCATCGTTATGTATTTTATAGCTGGGTAGTGCCCATTTTCAATATATATATTTATATATAATCTAAATATCAGATGAAAAAATGTTCCTTATGATGCAGTAATTTTTAAATATCGTAGATTGCAGAGCTCAATGTGTGCTCTTATTGTCAGAGAACCTAGAGCATTTTTTTTGCATACTAGTGAATTTCTCTAGGTTCCCAGAAATAGTCTATAATACTAAAAATCTAAATCTTCTGCTATTTTTTTCCTGATATATATATATATGTGTATTATATTAAGAGAATTGAAAAAACACAGGTTTAAATAAGTTGAGTGGTAAGTTTATTGGCCGACGCTACAGTGTTTCGATCTAATTAGATCATCTTCAGGGCATTTGTTGGTATATGGAAGGTGATAAAAAAATTTTATCACAGAATAACGAGAAAAGCAAGTGATAGTCCTTGTTTATCAATTTGTTCAAAATTTGAAGTCTGAAGAAAGGACGCTGAAAAAAGTGGACAGTTTGAAATATGACTTCAAATATTCTCTTTTACGATGTGAGTTTGAGAGTGCGTGAGTGTGTGTATCGAAAAAAGGCATTGTGCAATTTTAGGTGTTTTGTGTGTGTGGTTGCGTGTGTGTGTATAAATCTTTTGCGATAAATGACATCTAAATGAACCTCAAGGTTGTGTGGTGTGTGTGTGTGTGTGTGTGTGATAAACAAGGACTATCACTTGCTTTTCTCGTTATTCTGTGATAAAAATTTTTTATCACCTTCCATATACCAACAAATGCCCTGAAGATGATCTAATTAATAGATCGAAACACTGCAGCGTCGGCCAATAAACTTACCACTCAACTTATTTAAACCTGTGTTTTTTCAATTTTCTTAATATACTACATATATATATATATTATATATATATATATATATATATCAGGAAAAAATAGCAGAAGATTTAGATTTTTAGTATTATAGACTATTTCTGGGAACCTAGAGAAATTCACTAGTAGCCCCATCATCAGCCCCCTTATATATATATATATATATATATATATATATATAGTAGTAGCTTGAAAATAGTTTGAAAGTTAATGATAGTGATAACCATTACACCACTTGCTTTGACATATAGTCATATACAAGAGAAAACCGAACAAGATCCAATTAGCTAGTTTAAAGATGATCTCTGAAATAATTTTTAAAAAACCAGGCAATTCCTGGTAACCTCACCACCCCGAATAGCTTTTTTTTTTTTGCATTAAAATATATCTTCTTTTCTTTTAAACAAAAACAAAACCAAACAAAAAAGCAAACCATAACCAAAATCCAGTTATTTCTTAGTCACCCATATTTGAATCTCAATCCATTGGTTAGAATACACCGACTGCACCTCTGCAGAGGGGTAATACCCACCCACCCCCACAATGGGCTCACCTGTTGGCCGTGAGTGGCAACCCGTGATACTTAAAGACATAATCCTGGTAGTTGAACAGTCCGTGACATACAACATTCCACTTTGGTCCTTACTTGTGCTAGATGAGTGGTCGGAGAGGCCCCCTCCAATCAATCAGCTGGTCATGTCAAGCCTTTGCACCTATATGATTGTCCCCACTCTATTGCCCTTAGGGTAACCCCCAACCCTTTTTATCATATATGAGCTAGAAGGCAGTGGCTGAGGGTTTTCATGTCCTAAAAATGACAAATTCTATCTGATGGTGAGGTTCCAGTTCTGGAGAATGTGGAGCACCCCTTTTCACCATTGCTCCCAGGCCCACTCTGACCTGGAGTGGTAGTAAATGTTAGGGCCCCATTTATGGGTTAAATAGTAAATTTCATTATAAAAAGAAAAAAAATTGAGTTTAAATTTTCTACCAAACTATTACTACGAATCTTTCAAAACTTTGTCAGCATTAAATGACCCACCAAGGTTTGATGTGCCATAAAACCAAACAAACCACCAAACAGATATTTCTCTGAATTTTTGAGATGAGGCTTGATAATAAGTATTATTTGGATTATTCGGACTATTGTCCCAACTTCAAGAAGGCTCCTGATTCCAACAAGAAATATCTGAAGAAGGCTGGAGGGTATATCGGCCGAAACGTTATACAGATAACAATAAAGATGAAGACAATAGTGTGAATAATCCATATAATACCAAACAGATATTGTTGAGTACCCATGAAGAATGAATTAAGCAAAAACGTCTTCGGCATAAAATGACCCAACAAGGGTTGACCTGCTGTAAAACCCAACTAACAAGCCAGCCAACCAACCAATCTATCCATTGGATTGTCATTGAGTATTGGAACAAGTTGTATGATATTCTGGATTTACTCTGAAAACCATGGGGGAAATTGAATAGGCCACCAGAATTGAATATGTGAGAGAAAACCAGACTAGATAGAGATAGATAGATACGTATAGAGAGAAACCAGACTAGATAGAGAAAGATAGATAGATACGTATAGAGGAGAGAACAAAACTAGATAGAAGAAGCACTGTTCGAGTGTAGTAGTTCGAGTACTGGCAATGTAATCCCATTTATTAGATGCGTTCATTCTCCCCGTGTGTTACTCTGTGCGTTGTTCCAGGGATTGTGTTGAAATTAGCCGAGTCAGAGAAGACGGCGAAAAGTTTAGGCCTAAAATGCTGATGCGAAGTGAGTCGCGACTATGGAAACTATAAAAAGAAATTAAAAAATTAAAATGATAATGCGAAAAGCAGACAAAAAGAGAACAGACTCAGATAGATAGATAGATAGATAGATAGATAGATAGATATGAACAGAGGGAAAGAGAAAAATCAACAGACTGAGATTGATATGTGTGTGTGAAATTATAGACAAGGATTTGATATTGCACTTTTTATTCAGCGTTGTGGTGTAATGGTTACCAAGCTAGTTTTGCAGATCCGTTATTACTGAAAAGCGAGTTCGATCCTCGCTGGATGCCTCATACTTGATATTGTGTCAAATTCTACCCGTAGGCTAAATAATATTTTTTCTCCAGCTTTTCTTGTTGGCGAGCGAAATGTCTCAACAGTGCGAAGTCTATTATCGTAGCCCAAGTACCGGTACTTTCGGCTATCTTCGAACATTGTCAAGGACGTTTGTACTTATATATAACTATAAATGAAAAAGACTTAAAATTCGGCCATTTTGCGGTTATAGATCTATTTCTGCCCACAGGTATCTGTGTATACCTATAAGTTTCTTATACATATATCTGAAAAAGCCTCGTAAATCCACGGAAACAAAATATTAACTGATTGTAATTGTTTGTTTTTATTCACTGTGTACATCAACTTTTATTTAAATATATATATATATGATAGATAGATAGATAGAGATAGAGAAATTTGAACTTTTGAATAGATTGATAGATATGAGGGTACGTTAGGGTATTCTTGTCCCATCTAAGGGTAGGACCTTTTTTAAAATTATTTATCGTTTTAGAACGATATATAAAAAGCTTGAGAAACAATGTGTCAAGTATATTGGTTATGTACATTTGAAAAAATTGTATTGTACGGTTATTGGCTCTAAGCTTGGTCGGACTGGGGACTTTTCAGCGCCCCCAACTTGCGAAGATTAATGATATGATAGAATAAACAAAAACAAATAAACAAAAGTCGTCAAGGCCTGATAGAATTCGATACGAGAACAACTCGAATCGATAAAATCGGACACACAGGATTAAATATCTGAAATTACCGATATCGAGTTCTCGGGTTCTATTTTTTTTCTTTTTTAACTTCTACGAAAAAATCTGGGTAAAAAAAAAAAAGGCTGAAGTGTTTTTTGTTGTTTTTCTACTGAGTAAACGTTTATATGACCCTGAATAGGGTACCTCACGTTGTATAATGGTTAGCAAGCTAGATTTGCAGACCATTGCAGAGATGCTGATAGGTACGCGTATCCATGCCTCCCAGTGTTTTTCTTTTTTTCTTCCTCACCGTTTCAAGCGAACTGTAAATACATTTCAATAGTTTCTTAGAAACAAATTACACAAGATAGAGCTTTGGTTGGGACCCATAAATTTTCCCAAGAGACTCATTCAAAGCAAATAAATGCGTCCCAGGACGCAGCAAATAAAAAGCTATAAGCATCACTGCCATTGTTAGTGAGTTCGATTCTCATTAGGCGCTCCATAATTCTGGCCTTGTGCCACATCTAAGCCTAGCTTAGTAAATAATTATATGACCCGAATAAGTTTAAGTATTTTTGTTGTTGTTTTTTTTCTTGATGTGTATGTGTGAAATCAATGTTTCTCGACCGTTTTTTGGTAGACTGTGAATTCAGGGGCATAAATTTTTACCATAGTCTACTGGACAGATATTAGTGGAATATGAAATGAAGATCAACGTATATATTTTTAATTTCCGAACTTGGGATTAATATCTTTAATAAAAAATGAAAATGTAATTTTAGTATAGGACTTGATAAGTTTATAATCTCAATTCCCTTAAAAAATGTGTGTATAACTTAATCATTACGCAACTACTTTAAATCTATACAACATCAATTAATGCTGTCCTTTAATTTAAAAAAAACAAACAAACTTATAAATGAATTAACGTATTAAGTTATGTTTTCCTTAGAGTTTCATTTTTATTTAAATCCCAGTTGAGAAATTAAAAATATATACATTGGACTTCATTTCATATTGTAGTAACATCTGTCCAGTAGACTCTGGGAAAAATTTATGCCTCTGAATTTACAGTCTACCCTTTTTTTTTTCTCTGGTGGACCCCCATTACCATTCAATGTTTAAAAATCCTATTGCATTTTTATAATTAAAATTTGTTGCTTGTCTGGACAAAAAAAAAGTGTTATATGGTCTTCGGGGAGCCAAATGGCCCTCGGTTGAGAACCACCGTGTTAAATGAAGAGGCGTCATGGTATAGATCGAAGTTTCAATCAATCAGTGTTCGAAGTCTAATCGTATAGCAAATAGATCGAACAAGGGAGATGCTAATAGCAGTGTGTATTCCTCCAGGCGTGTGCGTGTGTGTGTGTGTGTGTGTGCAGGCGTACGGATTGTAGAAGAAAGCTGTTATTTTCTCCGAGTAATGGATTGGAATAAGAATAATAAAGGACACTACAGTCGGGGAACAAGAAATATAAGAGATAGAGATAGATATAGATAGATAGACAGAAGACTGATGTCGGTGTGGAGCGGTTCGGTAAATCAATTAATAGAAAATTGGGATTTGTTGAGATTAACTGATGAAAGGTTTTTTGAAAATTACAGTCGTGAAGAGCGATATATAAATTAAATTAGGATTAGACTGCGACAGCCAGATCAACAGACTGGGATATATATATATATATATATATTAAAGGAGATAGCTATTAGGAGATAGGACAGAGATGAGAAGAGAGATTTATTGAGAGTTGCTAGATAGATAGATAGAGAAAGATATTTAAAGATATAGAGGACGAGATACCAGGAGATAGATACACCAGAGATAGAGAAAAATTTGAGATAGATAGATAGATAGATAGATAGATAGATGGAGAGAGAGGATAGATAGATAGATAGATGGATGATAGAAATTTGAACAGGCCAGATAGATAGACAGTATAGATAGATTAATATAGAATATTTGAATACAGTGAGATAGATAGAAAGTATTACAGAATTTGAAATAAAAATAAAGAAATGAATACATGAAATAGATAGATTAGATAGGATAGATAGATAGAGATAGATAGGGATATATAGAAGAGATATTAGAAATATATAATAGAATTTAATGTAGATATGAAAAAACCAAATGCAATATATAAGATAATAGAACTAATGGATCGACATTGTAATACAACACATAAAGATTGATGTGTAAGAACAGTTGAAGACTTATTTTACGGCAAATGAACTGACTTGTTATCCTATGCACACGGATAACTAAATTCTGAGACACACACGACGCACATCGAAAGAGGAGACAGATCGACAAATTTTTTTTTATAATAACTGACAATTTTTTTTTGTAAAATTGAAATAGATATCACTGAGTAGGCCTGAGTCTATACTAGTAGTGACCACCCCAAGCGGAGATTTAAGAGGTTTGAATTCAGAGTTTTTCCTTCTTCTAGACTGGTTGCCTAACCAAGGTTAAAGAGCCCAGGCTGTCCTATTATTTACCCATAGCTTGAGGGAGAATAGTTGGATTCATACCTTTCCCAGGTATTAGCGTTATGTGAACTGTAGCTTCATCGGAGATTTCGGGACGACGAGTCCATTTCCTACGACTCTAAACCAGTACACCAACGCACCTCCGTAAAAAAAAAAGAACAACAAACATTTAACTTGCTTAAAGCATTTTGCGTACGTACGTTTTATATCTCGGGGAATTTATTTTTGACATGAACGGTTTATATTGCCACCCCCATCTTTTTACTGTCAGTAAAAAAAAAAAAAAAAAAAAAAAGGGAAAAAAAGAAAAAAACCCCCCAAAAAAACGCATCTGAAAAAGTTCCGAAGTCCAACGGAGAGTTTTTGTATAATTTAGATTTATTTACTGTTGTACTCGTCTTTATTTATTATTATATTCACAACGTTTCGGTCGATGCGCACTCCGGCCTTCTTCAGGTGTTTCAGACAAATAATGTCTAACTCTCCGTTGGTTGTCCGATTTTCGCAAACTTAAGAATTTTAAAAATTAAATTTAAACAAAATTAGTGAAATAGACCACTAATTAGGACTGAGCCTATTCTAGTAGTGACCACCACAAGCGTATTTAATAGGTCTGAATTCAGAGTTTTCCTTCTCCAAGGTTAAATAGCCCAGTCTGCCCTACTATTTTGCCCATAGCTGGAAGGAGAGTAGTTGGATTCATACCTTTCCCAAGAGTATTAGCGCTATGTGAACTTCAGAAAAACTGAACATAGCTGCGTAATGATAGTCTTTTTTTTTTTAATGTGGTTACTTACTCACTGGTTTTGGTTTGCTTTGTGGCACAAGGTCAGCAGTTTGAGAGCATTCAGTGAAAAAAATAACTCGCTTATAACAGTCTGTTTAAAACAAATTCGATAACCATTACGGCAAGCATGTGAAGACTTTTGATTTGCGCTTGGAGAGAGAAAAAACTAAGTCGATTTAATGTGGTTTTTTTTTTTTCTTTCTTTTTTCATTGTGTGCGGAGACGAATGATAATGAATAAAATGCTTTAAAAAAAAATTATAAGTAATTTCTGTCCATTTAGCAGTTATGTCTATGTATGTACGTGCGTACGTACGCGCAGGATTTGGTTGTATTGATAGATAGAATGATAGATATACTGATTTTTGTGTTGGCATGTGTGTATCGGTTGGGGGTACAACTGTAGAGTGTCTTTGACACAGAAGAGATACGAACACAGATAGATTGATAATTGTGTGTGTGTGTGTGTGTGTGTGTGTGTGTATATATATGTGTATATATATAAGAAATCGGACTATGGATGGTAGATAGATATGAACAAAGATAGGTAGATAGATAAACAGACTTAGATAGATAGATAAAAAGACTAAGATGAATTGATTCTGCGTATAGACACAGACAGCTGTTGGCCATATGAAAAATGAACAACTATGGAATAAATTAAATATATATATATATATATATATATATATATATATATGTATGTGTATGTGTGTGTGGGGGGTGAACAGACAGGGTTCTTTAACCTTGGCTAAGAAAGAAAACTCTGAATTCAAACCTGTTAAACTCCGATAAAGAAATTGACCTTGTGTCGCATCCTGCTCATGCAGAGGGGGGGATGGATATATATATATATATATAAGATTTTTTTGATGTTTGTTTATTTTACAAGCATTGTCGCTGATGAGACTTAATGAAGTTGAAACAGTCTGTACGATATTCTACACACCGAGTGATTCTTTGCGGGATTCACTTGTCATTATCATTATCTTCTATAATTATCGAATTTATGCGATATTCGCATTGTAGTTGCCTTCAAGCAAAAATATAAATATATATATATACATACATACATACATATATATATATATGTATATAAACACACATGTGTGTGTGTGAAAAGTGGGTGACTTATCGGGTTAGTCGCAACTTCGACCGTCAATATAGATACGTGTGTCTTATTCATTCCATAGTTGTCCATTTTATATATATATATATATATATATATATATATATATATGAGAGAGAAAGAGAGTGGCACACCCCACGCTGACAACTTTAACAAATATATCGATACTGATGTAATATATAGCTAAAACTTCTGTTGTGTGCGTGTGTGTATGCGTGTGCGTGTGTGTGTGTAAGGATTCCGACTCAGTCGCCGTGTCTGTGTGAAAGCTACCGACTCTGAATAAGCAAGAAGCCAGTTTTGAGTTTTGATGGATAAACGAAAGAAAACACAGAAATTGATTGACGAGCAGAAAGTTGCTGCCTCTATAACAGATAGACTGATAGACATACTGATGGATAGCGTGCGTGTCGATATTATTTCCATTGCCTCGATGTTGTTAAAGCGTCGGTGTCGTGCATTTGCGCGCGCGCGCGCGCGTGCGTGTGTGTGTGTGTCTCTACACACGGCATGCAAGCGGGGGTTGTGGGGGGGGCGATATTGTGATGTTGATATGAAAGGATTTTTTTGATACGAAAAGATAACGAAATAGGGTGATATGAAAACACATGCTGAAACGCTAGCTAGATGGATAGATAGATAGATAGATAGACTGACGCTGAGAGTGCGTGTTTCAATGTGTACGGCTTTTATTTAGATCCAGTGCGCGATAGACCCGTGTTTTTTTTTTAAACACATCTGTGGCTCAGAGTGTTTACTATGCACTCATATAAAGGAATGCATATATATATATATATATATATATAATATATTAAAGAACTAAACTGTACGTGTGCTTTTAGCAAACAAGGTGCACGTCATTTAGAAATTTATTGTAAAAAAAAAAAAAAAAAAAACGTCGAAGAAGAGCTAAAGGAAATTAAGAAGATTAATCATGAATTAAAGGGTTAGAATGAGACGAAACATTTTCCCGTTTTAAAATGGCCGCTAGTTCTGCTATACAGCAAACAAAACAAACCCTAACACTAAATAAATAAAGATAAACACTGAAAATGCAGCTTTTGAAAATATCTTCTTTGAAGCGGAGTTAATTTTTGAAAACGGAGCGTCTTAGAATATATATATATATATATATATATATATATATATATATATATATATATATATATATATATGTGTGTGTGTGTGTGTGTGTGTGTTGTGTGTGTGTGTGTGTGTGTGCATACATATATAGATGTTTGCGTGTGCATATATATATATATATATATGTAGATAGATAGAGATGTGGATGCATATATACATAGATGTGTAAGTGTAAATGCATGTGAGTATGCGTGTGAGTGTAAATATATATACATGCCTGTGTGTGTGTTTGTGTGTGTGTGTGTGTGTGTGTGTATCATTGTATATAGATGTGTGCGTGTGTGTGCATATTTATTAAAAAAGGGATATCCTTTTGAATAAGCAAAATTAAATGATAGAAATTATAAACTAAAAAAAAAAAAAAAATATTAGAATAAAACAAAAAACTTATTTTATTTGTAAGGGAAAACAAACACATTTTCAAAGTCTCCAAGTCCCACTTTGTGGGCGTCTCGGGAGGTGTAATGGTTAATGATCCAAACAAGCGGTCTATTATTGCTGAGCTCAATTTTCACTGAGTGCTCTCTATTCTTGGCCTTGTACCCAACTCAAGTCTAATAAACGACTACCGACATTCGGGCGCCTCACATCGAGTAAGGGGTTAGTATTATTAGCAAACTAAGTTATCAGATAATTGTTAGCGAGTTCGATTCTCACCGAGTGTGTCGCACCGACTTCACAGGCTCAGGGCTAAGCAAAGTCAGACTTCGAAAAATAAATAAGTACCACCAATATCCTTGTAGCTTAAAGATCTTTTAAAAAGATAAATCAGAAATAATTCTAATGGGAATTTCTTTCATAATTTAAAAACAATGTTCCTTAAGGTATGAATCTTTAAAAAAAATCAGGGCGACGTCTTTACTAGATGAGCAATAATGCACTCGTGTTTTTCCCATAAACTGGGTAGTAATAATATTTCCAAACTATGTTAGTAGATCATAGATTTTTTTAAAAAAGGTAATCGAAGAATTGTGTAATTAGAAATAATTCTTATGTTAATTTCTTTCGTTAATTTTAAAGAATATTACTTAAGGCATGAACCTTTTAAAAATCAGGACGACGTCTTTACTAGATGAGCAACAATGCACTCTTGAGCTTTTTTTTTCCCATAAACTGTTTAGGAGTAATAATACTTCCTATTCTCTGAGAGAAAGAAACGCACGCTGTATTGGAAAAATCTATCCGTTCCAAAAAAAGCGTTTACTCGGATCTTACAGAAAATAAATTCTTTTTATAGTTAGCTTATGTTAAACAATGGTTTATTATAATATTTAAATCAAGAATCTTGACCTCTTAAAAAAAAAAATTAATGCAGTTTTTATAAATCCATTTTTTGTCATCGCATGATTTTTTTTATTTTAAAAGAACGAGCGTTTCCAGATATCTAAATAGAAATCCCCCGAAACGACGTTGAAGAATTGACGAAACTAGGCACATTGACTTGTATCATCGATTAAATTGTTTTGTTTGTTTTTTTTTCTTCTATCAATAAATCATAGGAACAAAATCAATTAGGTTATCTAAACAGTAAAGAACGTATTTTTCCAATACACTGATCGATTCTTGCAATACTCCCTCAAATTATTGAAGAATTTTATCAGTTTTCCTTTTAAGTTTATTCAATCAAACTACAAAATATCTGACTTTCTTTTAGAGGAAATAGTAAGTATACGATTTAAAAATAAACGTGGGTTTTAGCTATTTTTGTATAAAAAAAAAAAAAAAAGAAAGATTTGAAGGCATTTAATGCTAACTAGTTTCTTAATTTGAATAAGAGATAATTTTAAATTAAAAATCAGACTTTCTTTTTGGGGGAAAAAAAGGAAGTATATATGATTTAAAAATAAACGTGGGATTTGGCTATTTATGTATTAAAAAAATTTGAAGGCTTTTAACATCTTAACTTGTTTGTTAATTTGAATAAGAGATAATTTTAAACTGTTGTTTTTGTTGGTTTTTTTTTTTCAAAACGTACGTCAGCTATTCGATTTTATGCTTTGCTTACCAAACTGCAATTCAAATAATTCGTACACTCCACCAGTTCGATAAATATTGATCCGTTCAATCAATATATACAGATTTTTTTTTTTAGGATTAGCCTGCCGTAAATAACAGTTTAAATTTTGGGATTAACAAAATAGAACGTTTGATACTATTTTTATAGTCCTAATAAAAAAGATAAAATAAATCTATTTGTTCACAATTCAGATTAGCCACTTGTAGTAAGTATTTTAAAAGGAATAACCCTTATAATATATATAACTAAAATTAGTTTGTATGTATGTAGATATATTGTAATCAGCTAAAACAGCTTATCATAGCTAGATTTTCATAAGATACTCTAAGAGAATAGAGCCATTTCCAGGTCAGTTGGTAACTGAATCATTTTTTGGGAGTCCGCATTCGAGATTAACCATCATTAAAAAAATATAAATAAATAAAAAACTATCCTACTTCGAAAATTCTTACTAGTCACCATGAGCACATACAACCGTATGTAACCTAGCTAAAAAAAAACAAAACAGAACACTATATCGAGATTTACGCTAGCAAATTATACGAAAGATACTTAGAAAATAAAGTAATTCCAGCTCAATTTGTAACCGAGTGATATTTTTGTTGTGGGGTCTGCATTCGCGCTGAACATTATTTAACAAAAAAAAAATCTTCCAAATTCAACTATAAAAATACTAATTAGAATTCTTCACTTCTCTTACTAAATAGAAGCACCAGTGTCATTACAGACCGCTGATATAACGAGAACCCAAAGAGTTTACGGGTCGTCTAGCAAGTGCTTAAAAATAGCAATACCGCATTTCTTACTTTTGGAAAAGTGTATTTAGCTATAGCTAGTAAAAAAAAAAAAAAAAAAAAAAAAAAAAAAAGAAATGCCTAATAGTAAGATATTTTGATAAAAAAATATATCAGCGTGGACGTGTGTTGCTGCGTTTGCAAAGGCCTTCGGGGTCCTGTGTATCTTGGCGTCTCTCTCTAAGACTGACCGAATATTACCGTTTCTCTGCGAGAGAATCGGTTGCGTGAAAATAAAGAGAACAGTTGATCGAATGTGATTAGGTAAGCGAAACCAATTGCTGAAACTGCCAAAGACGATATTTTTATTCGATAAATAAATTCGAAATTAACCATTTTTACATTCTCTTTCCTCCTTTTTCAGTTTTTATTAAATAAAATAAGGATTTTGTCGTCTTGCTTGTTGTATGTCTTTTAGTGTTTGTTTAGAATAATTTCCAGGACATTTTCCAAGGTTTCCAGTGTCGGTAAGATGAAAGGAAAGCAAGTCGTGAATAACGAATCCTACAAGTGTAGCACTAACTGCAGGAAATAAACGGATGCATTCTCTTTTTTTTTGGGGGGGGGGCGAGAATCCCAGATAACTGGCTACGAACTGACGTTTTTACCGAATGAGCCACGACTAACATATTTTCCTTCTTTCTTTCAATAAACTAAAGACTAGACTGACCGCAGTGGACATGGAATAGAAAAATATTTATTTTCTGAAAATGCTAATGACCACTTAGAAAGCTCGAACCAGAGACCGGTGTTTTAAAAAGATTTATTTATATCCATCTGAGTGATGTTTCTTACTTTGGGTAGGAAAATAAATAAATAAAATCACAAAATAAAATAAAATAAAATGAAATAAAGTCTTTTTTAAACGCCTCTCGTAATTTGGATATTAGAATTATAAAGACTCGAACCAGAGACCAGTGCTTTAAAAGGTATATTTCTAAGCATCATACTACCGATTCTTAGTTTGGATGTAAAATAAATAAATAAATAAATAAAAACAAAATAAAAACAACAAAAAAGTCTCTCAAAAATGTTATAAATTTGTAAATTTAAACTCCGGGAGTTAGAAAAAAAATTCTTAGAATTTCTTTTCTTCGAGTTGAGTCTGAAGAACTAAGGAATCGGCAAATTAGTTCTAACCCACAAGTGAAAGGAAGGGGCACCCCTCATCTTAACGGTCGTACAGCTATTTTTGGGGTTGTATTTTTTTTTTATGGAGAGGTGGGTACCATCGCACAACAAGTCGTCATAAAGAAAGCTTTATATTTAAAACAAAAAGTAAACAAGCATTTTTTTAAGAAAAAGAAAAAAGGTTGTATATTTACCTTGCACCATGATAAATATCCATAAGGAGCTTATAAGCCATGTTGAACAGCCAACGTAAGCCATCCAGACCAACGCATGTATATATATATATATATCCGTTTTTACGTAAAAAATACCATGAGACCCAGTGGCAGAAATAGTGTCGCGTTGTTCGGGAGGTATAAACTGTGCAGGGTTTCTTTTTTGTTGATTTTAATAGAAGTTTACGGGTTTAATCAAATATAAGGTACGCCAAAAATAAACTTCTTACAAAAATGAAAAAGAGATACAACAAAACATTTGTAGCTTAATATCTTCTTCTTTAAAGAAAGAGACAGAATTTGCTGTGTTTTAAGCAATTTTGGGTGGGAATAAATTGAGTAACCCCCCAGAAAACTTGGCTCTAGAGATGCTGACACAGAACAAATAAAAAATAAAAACTTGTTTGTATAAAATTTGCAGTCCAATAGGTATCCAGAAAAAAGTGTTGTATTTTCAATAATTATTGAAACGGAGTTTTTTTTTTATATTGGCAATAAGAACTCCGGTTTTGTTTGTTTGTTTTAAGGTTTAGCAAATCAAGATGAGAAGTCCTGTGGTGTACTGTACTGTGTTACGTACAGTAGTTCCAATACGAAAGAAGTAATTATAAAAAAATAGTACTTTGCCAGTTGATAGGATTGGTGATGTTGGAGGAACGCGCTAATTCGTCGGTGATGTTTTCTTTTTTGTTGTATTACTTATATTTTTCTTTCTTTCTTTTAATGCAGGTAGGAAGAAAATAATACAAAAAAAGATGATGTAAGTATTTTTTTTTTAAAGTGTAGGAATGCGTTAAGTTAAGACTGTCACTGTTTTTGTTGTTGTTAAAAGGGAATTTTCCGAATACGAGAGGATGAACTCGAAGCACACGACTGGGAAACACGACACTCGCACTGTGGTGTATATCACACGTCTCTCTGTGAATTTGTATATATATATGTGAGTGTGTGTGTGTGTGTGTGTGTATGGGGGACTCTGATAATAATAATAATAATAATAAATAATAATAATAAGAGAGAAAGAGTGGGGGGAAGGTATGTATGTATATGAGAGAGAACGAAGAAGAAAAAAAGAAAGAAAAGACAGTGAGAGAAAGAAAGACTTACGAAGTGTTTGTTTGTTGTTGTTTTTGTTTTTTTTAAAAGAAAGAGATAGATAGATAGATAGAAAGAGAGAAAGAAAAAAAGAAAGAGAAGGTAACGTGGTTTTTTAAAAAAAAAAGTGTGTGTATATAAAGCAGTAGAGGTAATAATAGCGAGGCAAAAAAAGCACTTCCCAGCGCTCCAACGGCCTCTATACAAACTGAACCAAAATGATTGAAACTGAAAGGTTTTGTGCCTAGTTGAGTTGCAGGTCTGTACGGTGACGGCGAGAGAGGGAGGAAGGGGGGTGCTGCTAGTGCGCGCGCGCGTCGCGATTGGGAAACAGGCAGGAGGAGGAGGAGTAAGAGGAGGAGGAGGAGCTCAACCAAGAAGAAGGAGGAGGAGGAGCTGGAGTAGGAGGGTTTTTCAGCGGCAGCAAAAAGAGGCAAGTAAGAGAGAAGAGAAGAGAGAGCTTCCCTCACTCACACACACACACGTACGTGCGTGTGCGCGCGCGCGCTTCAGTCGCGGCCGCGGCACAAGGTGCGTGTGTGCGCTGTGCCCGTGTGTTCGTTTCCTTACAACCGAAAACCAAAGGAGAGGCAGCGGAGTTAGGGCTTTTATTTTTTTTTTTTTTTTTAATTTCTCGTTCGTCTAATCTATAAACAGTATTTTCGGTCCGCCTTTGCAGAAACCGTCTGTCTGGTGTGCCGGTGGGCGTGTTCTGTTTTTACAACCGTCAAATGATCAGGAACGAAACACCACTGAACTTCGGTTAAAAAAAAAAAAAATTATTTTCATTTATCGCTGATGCGTTGGACTGTCTAAATGCGGCCATGTTACGTAAGAAGAGAAAAT
>CM042175.1:14475356-14487856 GCA_023376005.1 Doryteuthis pealeii
CCATTTCACTAAATTCAATCTCACTGGTTGCCACACACTTCTCTCGCCTATGCTAAAATCCAAACTTCGTAAACGACAACTATATATATATTATATATTAATATATATATATATATATATATATATATAGATAGAATAGATAGATAGATAGATAAATAGATAGATAGATGAGAGGTATCAAAACTTGGTAGTAAGGGATGATTCTATATGTGATTTCTAAGATACACTGTATTATTATTGTATGATCCAGTATGTATAAATAGAGTGAATCTTTAAATCACTAAAAAGAGCTCAATGTTAACAAAACTTTTAGATTATATACAGAGCAATATTTATCTTAGAAAGAAAAGAAAACTCAACACCGGTAATTCCTAATAAATTTTATTTCGACCAAATTGGGGCCTTATATATATTATATTGGGCCGGGTTTAGCTCAGTCGGTAGAGCGTTCGGCTAGAAACCACAAGGTTCCTAGTTCGATACCGTTTCCTCGCCAATCAGCGTATGAGTAAGCACAGGGATCTGTGCGGTAAAGTAAGGAGCTGAATGGTAGGTGTGGTGCTCCACTCAGATGCTAAAAATAATCTCCTTGGCCTAGCGCTAGTGAAAAGGGGATAGACTCCCTCGCTGATACTGACATTAGGCCGGCCCGACGACTACTTATAAATATATATATATATATATATATATATATATATAATATAACCGTGTTTGCCCGAAAATAAGCCCTACCTGTAGAATAATACCTAACAATTTTTTTTGGATTATTAATATAGTTTATTTTACTAAGCTTAGCTTAGATGTGACACAGGCCAGAAATACGGGGGGAGAGTGAGAATCGAACTCACTATCAATGGTCTGCTAATCTAGCTCGCTAACCATTACACCACGTGAGGATGATTTTAATATTGCTTTAGTTGAGAGCAATAACATTCCATAGGATGATGATATGATTATTTTTTTAATGAATTGTCGTCATGGGATTTTTTTTTTCGAATAAAAGAACATGTTAATGGTAAGTATATGTAGATCAGTTTTCGTAATTTCTGTTTATTTAGAAATTCCGTAATTTTCTACTTTTTTTTAATGTCGTTTTTTCAAATACGAATAACTAGAAGCGACTATCCAGCGTCGCCCGAGTAGAGGGTGGGGAATCCTGGTGTATTGATTTGTTTACTTTAGAGATTTATAAATGCTTGACATTTTAAAGTAGAATTTCAATGCTATTCTAGTATATTTTGATTTTTAAATACTTCGAATATAAATCAAATCTTCATAATTTTCGCACAAAAAGCAAGAACTTGCGATATTTAATGTATGTGTATATATAATATATATATATATTATATTATATATAAATATATATATATATTGTCGTTAATTGTTTTTTTTCGTAGTTCCTCCGGACACACGTATACACACAACTGGGCATTTATATATCTATATATATGGTGTGTGTGTATAATATATATATACATATGTGTGTGCGCGTATGTATAATATAATATATATATATATACATGTGTGTGTATGTATATTATGTGTGTGGTGTGTGTTGTTTGTATGTATATATATATGTGTGTGTGTGTGTTTGTATGTATATACATATATGTGTGTGTGTGTTTGTATATATATACATATACGTGTGTGGTGTTTGTATGTAATATATAACATATAGGTGTGTGTGTGTATGTATATTATTAATATACGTGTGTGTGTGTATGTATATATATACATATATGTGTTGTGTGTGGTGTGTATAACATATGTGTTGTGTGTGTGTAGTATAATTATATATATATTATATTATATATATATATATATATGTAAGTATGGAGAGAGAGAGAGAGAGAGAGAGAGAGAGAGAGAGAGAGAGAGAGAGAGAGAGAGAGAGAGAGAAGGCATCCCACGGAAATAAGTCCTAGTATTATATTTCAGAGTGAAAATTAATACAAGTCCCTGTCTTATTTTCGGGAAACGTGTGGTTAGTGTGTTCGACGACGATTTGTCAACTCTACACCACGGTTCGTTCGCAGTGTTCCGTGGTACTAACGCTCGTCTCAATGCTGACACAGCTTTGACATAAAATAGCCCTAATTCTATTTTTACTCACGCCGACGAATAAAAGGTCACCCCCTCCCCTCTCTCGGTATTTCTCGTTTCTCTTGTTTCGTGTGTGCACTTAGCATCTTCTACGGGGCAGCATCCCTCACATTCGTATAGTCGCAGCTTTGGAATCCGGCACGTTCTGAGTTCAATACAGTCCCGGCCAACTCAACGTTTAAGTAATCTAATCTGTGCGGTAAAGTGTGTGTGTAGGGGGGGTCTGACCGGTAGTGTGCCGCTTCACCTCAGCAAAACTACCTCCCTGGTCTAGCGCTAGCAAAAAGGTGATTGACTCCCTCGTTGTCCGGCTGATACAGACAATACGTCACTCCATCACCAACAAGCCTAATCTGACTCTCAAACCATAAGTATAAGGCCACTCAGTGAGGTTCAAGCTCACTACACAGCAGTAATGTTCTGCTAGACTAACTAATTAACCATCATCTCGCATCAGTGTATCCAGTAAGTATATAAATCGACAGACATATCGTAAGCTATCTCGGTTTAGTAAGACACAAGGCCAACATTGAGGAGTACTCAGTGAAATCGAAACCTTCTTACATTAAAACAATTGGTATTTTTAAAGGGGTACGTTTAGATCAGGAGGTAGAGCATATGCCTATAAACCACAAGGTTCCGGGTTCGATACCGGAGGCAAAGTAGGGAACTAATGGTACGCGTGATGCTCCACCAAAAAACATTCTTCCTGGTCTTGCGCTAGTGAAAAGGGATAGACACTTCCGCTAATCTGGCTTATAATAATAATAATAATAATAATAATAATAATAATAATCAATAGGCACTCCACGAAAAGAGAGTAATCGCGTAGTCAGGCACAAGGTCTTTTAAATGTGAGCAAAAAAAAGGAAAAAAAGACGGTCAGTAATAACCTGCTAGATTACGTTTTTTATCTCCCCCGGTAACGTCTTACTCTTTCGATCGCAAATATATATATATACATATCCACATCATCATCATCCATCATCATCATCAATCGTCTGGTCCTGCTGGCAGCACGGATATCCATGACTCTCCATCGCCACTTTGGAGGTCCCTCTACGCAGCAAATCCAGGATTCGCAGAGATGGTTAGAAATCTAGATTAGCGGACGCGTTGTTAGTAAGTTCGATTCTCACTGGTGCCAATACATCTGGCCTTGTGCCGCACCGAAGCAAGCTTAATAAATAACCCTCTTTTCTAATATATAAATATATATATATATATCCTATTGGGCTATAGGGTTGCCATGTTACGAGGCGGCACCCATCTCCTCTCCTAATCAAGATGTGACGGGTTTTTACTGGATTGAATGTGACCAGCAGTACAGCAGCCAGAAAACAGTCCTAAAACTGGTACACACACACACACACACACACCACACATACAACACCATATATATATATATATATATATATATATATATATATAATCCAAAAGTCCAGAGAGAAATCTACTACGACATAGGAGTTTAAAAAGAAAAAAAAAAAAAAAAAAAAAAACCTGTCGCAGTTTGCAGAGCTCAATGTGTGCTCTTATTGTTAGAGTCACAGAGCAAATTTATAAGTAAAAATATGACAAAAGACTTAGAATTTTTGCATTATAGTCTATTTCAAGGAAGCTTAGACAAGGTATCTAACTCTCCCAGATCATCAGATTCGCATCTGATGATTTGGAAGAGTAGCCACACACACACACACACCACACACACACACACACACACATATATAATATATATATGGTTAGGAGGTTGATTTAGAAGGCTATCACAATGCAGTTTGGAAATAAATAAAAATAATAATACGATAACAATGGTGTTGTGGTGTTGACCTGTATTTTTTATTATTATGAAACTCTCTTATATATATACTAGCAAATATATGCACCCTCCGGGTGCAACGTATTTAAGTTTTAAATGTAATAAAAATATTGTATTAAATTAGAAAGACTAATAAAACTAAATAAGAATACAGATAAAAAGTTTGAAACAGAGGGAGTATAATAAAAGATTTTGAAACAGAGGGAGTATAATAAAAATGGAACAACTGAAATTTACTCTCCTTCACTCTCGTCTTTCATTGTTATTTTTTCTAATTTAAGTATTTAGTTAAAAGGGAAGTAAAGAATAAAATGACAGTTATTTTATCTTGTTAATGGGATTTATTTAAGATTCATTGAAGAGATTTTTGCTTATATTCATTAAAATAAACCAAACAGTTAGAAATCAATAATACTAAGCACATATTTAATTAAATTCGATTTTTGAATATTAATATGCAAATTAGCCTTCCCGTTCACACTGTAACCGCTATTTTTGTTGTATATATAAATATAATTGCATGTTTGTCAGTATGTAGACATAGTTAACAGTATTAATAATGTAAGACAATTTTATTAATAATTGAGGTTTAGATAAAAATAAAATCATGGAAAATGTGATGTCAATAACTAAGAGAATTGTGACTTGAGTAGGAATATAGTTTCGGTTACAGACAGAAAACACACCAATCTCCATTATAATAATATATATATATATAATATATATATATATTAATAAGTCATCCACAGACACGTGTTTTCGGCATATCATGCCTCTTCAGTGTGGCTGACACAACTATCTTTGGGTAGGGTTCGAACTCAGACTGACCTCATGTAGTCCAATATTTTATCCCCTCGCCCACTGACAGCTGATGCGGGGACTGGTGTTTTTTAAAACTATTAACTGCATAAGAAATGTATGTATCTTCGGTCACTGAGAGATCAAATTTCCGGAGAAATGATCATATATATATATTATATATGTGGTGTGCACGTGCGTGTGTGCGTGTTTTTTTTTTCTGTTCTAGCAATAAAACGGTCTAAAAATAATATAAATCGTTAATACGCATGATCAACGTTGAATGTATTAATAAATAGTATTTCTCATCGTCATGGGATATCTAATTTTCGTAATGAGTTTTCAAAAAATCGGTTTTAATAAGTATATATACTAGCAAATATATGCACCCTCCGGGTGCAAGTATTTAAGTTTTAATGTAATGAAATATCGTATTAAATTAGAAAGTCTAATTAAGACGGCAGATAAAAATATGTACAGAGTGGGGGTATATAGAACAATAGAAATGAAACTTACTCTTCCATCACTCCCATCTTTCATTGCTGAATTTTCTTATTTACTATTTAGTTAAATTAGGAATAAAGATAAATTACACTTATTTTTACTTGTTTAATGGATTTCATTTAAGATTCATGAAGAGCTCTTTGCCTTATATTCATTAAAATAAAACCAAACAGTTAGAAATCAATAATACTAAGCACATATTTAATAAAATCACATTTTTTAATATGAAATTGCCAAATTAGCCTTCCCATTCACACTGCAAACCGCTATTTTTTTGTATATAATAAATACAATTGCATGTTATTTGTATGTAGATATGGACAACACTAATAAAAAGGTGAAGCAATTTTATTAATAATTGAGGTTTAAATATAAATAAATCATGTGGAGAATGTGATTAAAATAACAAAAGGGAATTGTGATCGATTAATGATATAGTTTCGGTTTACAGACAGAAAAACACACAATCTCCCATTATAATAGGATAATATATATATATATATAACATAAGCTGCCTATGTCCTCGTTTGTATTAGTCATTTGTTTAGCATAGTTTTTAGATGAATAGCACTTCTAGTGTAATTTGATCTGTGCGGAAGAGAAATCTGGTAGCTGACGGTAGGGCGTGTTGCTCCACATCTGTAAAGATGATCTCATTGGTCTAGAGCTAGCGAAATAGAATAGACTCCCTCGATGTTCGGCTGATACCGACAATAAGCCACTCCACAGAGCTTACTTAGCTTAGTTTTAGCCCAGTCCAGAAGTATGTGGCACCCAGTGGAAGCGAATTCACTATCTGCTAATTTAGTTTTCTAAGCACTGTACCAAGTTGTATAAAGTACATCCCCAATAGTAACTGACAAACAACTGAAAATTCTGTACGTTTATGCAAATATATTATTGAAAGTCATGAACTCAGATTTCCCTGTATCTAGTCTCTGAGAATTATCGATAACACACACGCACGCACACACACACACACACACACACACACACACACACACACACGTACATTTCTTCTTTCTTCTTTCTTCTAAGTACGTAGATTTTTTTTAACATGTTGCGACCATAGTGCATTGATTGCGATTCAATATTTGGTTTGAATTGAACCTCGCCCTGTCGGTGGGGCTGTAAACTACACAGACTGCATCTCTGTAGAAAGGTAAGATCCCGCCCCTCATAAGCCGTCTGTTGGCTGTGGGTGTCGAATCCTGGTGGCTGAGTAGTTCATTTTGGCCCTTACTTAGGCTAGACGGGCGGGCGGAAAAGCCCCCACCCCATCACCCTGGTCACGTCAAGCCCTAGCACCTATATAATTGTCCCAACCCTATTGCGAACCCCTAACCATTTTAATCATATATGTGCTAGAAGACTGAGGTTAAAAGTCTTAGAATCCTGGGTATTCTTTATAATAAAAATAGAATTTTCCATTATTCAGCTGAGGAGACGACAGTGACAAAAAAAAAAAAGAATTCAGCGGATAAGCAATACCAGATAATCAAGATTTACATGTTTACATTTCATCTTGGACGATTTGGATGATCGGATTTTTACCCAGAGAGTGTTACACGATGATAACGCTCGTACAATTAAGGATCACGAGTATTTATATATAGATGGCACGTCAGTCGTTCTAGGGTTACTTTATGCCTTGACGTTAGGGAATCGCGTTCATGGTACATTCATATTTACATTTTTTATGCAACTGTTTCTTGAGGTTTTTTAAAAAACTTTTTTTGCTAATCGAATATAATATAAATAATTTTTTAAAAATTTATATTTGATCCATAGATGGGATCTTAAACTTCACCATCATCACCAGGTCACGCTAGCAGCACGGAGATCCATGAATCTCCCGCCAACCGTCCCTATCGTTCATCGTCCTAGGGGGTCCTCTATGAAGCATCCAGAATCCGCATAGAGCTGATCTATATAGGTCTTTGCTGGACGGCCCACACTGGCATGCCCATGTGCAGGTTTCCACAAGAGAATATCGCTTATGATTTCACCCCTGCTTTTCCAGCAGTGTCCAGCATGTCTTGTTCGTCTTACTCGGATGGTTTGTATGATAGGGGGTAAGTGGCCATACAGCTGCTTTCTTGTAGTGTTGTTTCCACGATTTCTTTAGGTGCTTCGTTAGGGTCCAGCTAGTGCAGCCGTACAGTAGTACTGATACAACTATGACTGAGAAGAATTGTCGCTTTAATCTATCAGTGAGATCAGATTTCTATATGATTGATAATATGTCTACAGCAGACCATGCCTTTCCAATGCATGCATTAACATCGCTTTCTGTGGATGAGATATTACTACCTATGTAAGTGAACTGGTCTACCTATTTTAGAGTCAAGTGTGGAGATGTTTCGTTCCTTTTTAAAACTCATGAACTCAGTTCACAGAGGCCGATGTTCCTTGCTGCCTTCTCCAGGCTATGTAGCAGTGGGGTAGGTCGATTTTTCACTTTTTAAAAATATCAAATTGTCCATCTCTGCGTGTGTGTTAGTATACTGAATACTGATACCAAAAATCAAAATTGTTTGGGGAAATAGCATCAAAGATCGTCTACTAAAATCCTCGTTTTCTAAAGGCTAAATTTTGCGAAAACGGGGATTTTTAGTGTATTTTAGTGCAAATAAAATATTTAATTTTTGGTATCAGTATTCAGTATATATATTCACCAACTCCTTCGCACGAGCAGGATGTGACACAAGGTCAATTTCTTAAGCGGAGTTCAACAGGTTTGAATTCAGAGTTTTCCTTCTCCTAGACCGGTTGCCTAACCAAGGTTAAAGAGCCCAGTCTGCCCTACTATTTATCCATAGCTGGAGGGAGAGTAGGATTCATACCTTTCTCAAGGGTATTAGCGCTAAGTGAAATGCAATTACCACATCCAGGATTTGAACTCGGGGCGACGAGTCCATTTCCCATGACTCTAACCCTCACACCACGCACTTCGCATCAGTATTCAATATACTAACATACAACTTTCACATGGATGGACAATATGATATTTTTTAAAAGTGAAAAATCGACCTACCTTAGGTGGGTTTGCAAGAAGGACCAAATCATCTGCCTAGTCAGCATCCGTAATAGTCCATACCTGATTACGCCTCTTTCCTGCCTTTTTTAGGGTGAAGATTTTTTTTAGGAGGGGGAGGGAGTTAATGACCGTAACCTTACCTTAGGGTATTTTATGCCGAAGATGTTTCCGTTTAATTCATTCTTGTGGATATTCAATTTTTAAACTCATTTTTGAAAACTTATTTTTGATATATTTAACCGATAGATGGTAGTACCAAACAGGTACCTCCACTCCGGGTCTAAATGGCCCTGGGAGTAATGGCTATCTCCCAAGATCTCTAGAAGTGGAGCCGCACCATCAGATGCAGCTTGATGTCATACTTGACTGCTGTAGTTTTTCTTTTCAGACTAAACTTGGCATAGTGAGTTCAATTCTTACCGAGTATCTTCTAAAGAGAGCTTAGAATATATTTTGCATAGAGAGCTTAGAATATATCCTGTATAGAGAGCTTACAAAATATCTTATAGAGAGAGCTTGGAATATATCTTGTATAGAGAGTTTAGAATATATCCTGTATAGAGAGAGCTTAGAATATATCCTGTGTAATAGAGAGAGCTTAGAATATATCTGTATAGAGAGGAAGAGCTTAGAATATGTCTTGTATATGAACAAAGCTTTAGAATGATATTCCTGTATAGAGAGGCTTAGAATATATCTTGTATAAGAGAGAGCTTAGATAATATATCCTGTAGTAGAAGAGGCTCTGAATATATCTTGTATAGAGAGGCTTAGATGATATAATCTTGTATAGAGAAGAGCTTAGAAATATCCTGTATAGGGGAGTGCTTAGAATATATCCTGGTATAAGAGGCTTAGAATATATCTTGTATAGGAGAGAGCTTAGAATATATCTGTATAGAAGTAAGAGCTTAGAATATATCCTATAAATATAGATGAGCTTAGAATGATATCTTGTATAGAGAACTTAGAACATATATCTTGTATAAAGAGAGAGGCTTAGGAAAACAATCTTCGTGCTATTCGCAGATTGCCGTCCCGGCGCCCTACCTTAAAACGTTAGGTTGATGATAGCTGAAAAAACAACCCTCCCTACGAAGAAGTCCTAGCTGAAGCAGTGGCTGCTGAAAGCCGCTTAAGGCGTTCTTCCAAAAAGCTAATGGCGATATTTTACCCTCCTCCAGTCCTTTTGTCGACTTGTTTTTTAACACCTCCTCTTCTTTAAAATATATCAATGGAGGGGGGCTAAACATTTACATTTACTTGTCGAATAAAAATATGGCTGACTTTTAAATGCTTCAACCAACAGAAAAAAATATTTGTCGATAAATACCGGCTTCAGACCGCTGAAGAAAATATCTTCTTTTTTTCGGTATTGTTAATTTTATTTTAAATTTTGCTTTTTCGGGACAATCAATTATAAAAATAGAAAAAAACAAATACATTTTTTTCGGTATTTTTATTTTGAGTTTGGGAGGGTTTGTGTTTTTTTGTTTTTTTTTGCAGCTATCACAGCCTAGTGTTGTTTTAAGGCGAAGGAGACGCGGGACGGAATTATGCGAATAGCACCAATATCTTATAGTAATAGAGAAACATATTGTATATAGAGAACTTAGAAAATATCTTTTATCTGTTTTGTTTCTTTTTTGTTGTTTGTTGTTTGTTGTTTTTGTTTTTTCTTTGTTTTTCAAACATGACGAAAAATGCGTTAATGATGATCTACTGATTCTCAGGCCTCAATGGTCAGTTAAGGCATCCTATGGTAGTTTTGGGAGTCAGAATAAAGAAAGATTAGTGTTTTTTTTTTTTGTTTTTTTTTTTTTAGTAAAGGGATGGGGATATTGGTCTGACTGATGCTAAAAAATCAAAAGATAGGTTTTAATTTATTTATTTATGTAGTGTTTTGTTTAAAGCAGTGAGTGAATGAAATACTGACGAGAATATACGGGCGTCAATGAAAAAGGAAGGAAAAAAAGAGAGACGAAATTGAGAGGGGAGATGAGGGAGTGGGCGGTTGTGGTAGGGAATGAAGGGGGGGGGATGGCGTCAATGTGGAATAAGGGTCGGCGCCGGGAATCAACACTCACCTTAATATCATTAAAAATTAGCGCGATAATAATACTATAAGGGAATCATCGAACATTAACGGACATTTCTTTCTTTCTTTGGCCTTTCTTTCTTTGTTTTGCTTCCTTCTTCTTCCTTCCAATTTTTCCTTGTTTCTTATGTTTCTTTCTGTGCCTTTCTTTCTCTGTTTCTTTTTCTTTCTTCTTCTTCTTGCTTCTTCTGCCTTCCATTTTTTCTTGTTCTTTTTCTTTCTTCTTGCTTCTTTCATTTTTTCCTTGTTCTTTTCCTTTCTTTCTTCCTGTTCCTTTCTGTTCTTCTTTCATTTTTTCCTTGTGTCCTGTTTTTTCTTTCTTTTTTCCTTCTGTGTCTTATTCGTTGTTTACTTTTTCTTCTTTTTTCCTTGTTTCTTTTTCTTTTTCTTCTTCTTCCATTTTTTTCTTGTTCCTTTTTCTTTCTTTTTTCCTTTCCTTTCTTATTTGCGTTTGCTTCTTTGTTCTTTCTTTCCTTTTTCCTTTCTTTTTCTTTTTCTTTTTGCTTGCTTCTTCTTGCCATTTTTTTCTTGATCCTTTTTTTCCTTTCTTTTTTCCCTCCTATTCTCTTATTTCGTTGCTTTCTTTTTCTTTTCTGTCCTTTCTTGTCTCCGTTGTTTCTCCTTTTTCTTTCTTCTTCCCTTTTTTTCTTGTTCCTTTTTTCTTTCTTTTTTTTCTCCCTTCCTTTCTTATTCCGTTCTTTCTTTTTCTTTCTTCTTTCTTTCTTTCTTTTTCCTTGTTTCTTTCCTTCTTCTTCTTTCATTTTTTCTCGTTCCTTTTCTTCCTTCTTTTTTTGCGCCTCCATTCGTTATTGTCGTTGTCTTTTTCTTTCTTCCCTTGCTTTCTTCCTTGTTGCTCTTCTTTCTTCTTGCTTCTTTCTATTTTTTCTTTTTCTTTGTTTTCGTTTCTGCTTGTTCCTGTTCTTTTTCGGTTGTTTTTTTCTCTTCTTTTTTCCTTTCTTCTTCTTTCTTTTTTCTTGGTTTCCTTTTTATTTTTCTTCTACTTTCGTCCTTGTCCCTTTCTTCACTTTTCCATGTTCTTTCTCTTCCTTTGTTTCCACTGTTTTTCTTTTTTTCTTTCAATCTCCTTTTCTTATTTATTTTCTTTCTTCCTGTGTCTTTTTCCGCTTTTCCGAGTTAGTTTCGTTTTCTGTCTTGTTTCCTTCTTTTCCTTCCATTCTCAGCCATGTCTTCCACATTTTTTTGTTTCTATTTTCTTTTTTTTCGCTCATTCTTTTCTTTCTTCCCTTTCTTTTTTCTCTTGTCCTTCGTTCTTCCAAACCTTTCTTTCATTTTCCATGTTCTTTCCCCTGTCTTTCGCCCTGTTCTTTTTTCCTTCTTTCCTTTCACACCCAGCTCATGTTCAGTTTTGTAGTTTTCATTGTTGGAATAGCAAAGTTGGTGCTCTGCAACTCCGTTTCTAATAGAAAGAATGATGGAAGGGTTCAATTTTTTTTCGGCTTGTTGGTGGTTTAATTNAAATAATGAAAAATCAATTGAAATTAGAAATTTAGTTCTGTCTCCCTTCAATAAAAATGTTTGCGTGCATCTTATAATTATAAATTAAATATTCATTTTTAATATTTTGCACATAATTTTTACACAAAATCGCTTATTTATGTGTTAAACTTTTTAGATACTTGAAAAAAAAATGGACTATTCCTTGTTTTGTAAATAATTATTCGTATAACTGTACGTTAACTAATAACAATTCTTATTTTCAGTAAGTACGAACCGATAAAAACATTGAAATTTCTAACTTTTATGTTAAATTTAGCTGCACCAATTTCTAAAACGTCAGCGCGTATTATACACGAGAATTTTTCCCAGAGATTTTGTAGTCTAAAGTTAGGGCACGGTATTATACATGAGTGCATTGTATGCGAAAATTACGGTATGTTTTGATCAAGTTAATAGGACTGTCTCAGGAACCACATTGCAAACAAATGTTTTAGGCTCTTTCGTTAAAGCTTTTGGACAGTGAGCTTAAACCACACATGTATGTTATAATCTATAACTTAAAATATATTAAAATAAAACAAACTATATATAAATATATAATACCGGCATGTTTTATTAAAAACTTGTTTTAAAAAACAAATAATCAGGACTGTCTAAGCTGCGCATATTCAAATTTTAGC
>CM042175.1:14492856-14497856 GCA_023376005.1 Doryteuthis pealeii
CTTTAAAAGAACGAGCGTCGATATCTAATAGAAATCCCCGAAACGTATGTGAAGACATTGCACGAAACATGAGGCATATTGACTTGTAGATCAATGACGATTAAATAATTGTTTCTGTTTGTTTTCTTTCTGCTTCAAGAAGTCATAGGAACAAGAAATCAATTAGTTTGCAAACAGTAAGAGCAATATACAGTATCTTTTTCCTAATCTACTTCTCGTTTGATCAAAAAAAACAAAAGAATTCATTCAAACTAAACTCACATTCAACAATATACTGTAGAAGATCATTGTTTTACTTTCCATGTTTCCCTCTTTCAGCTTTGTACTTTTCTATCTATACATCTTATCATATATCATACACATTCCTATTTCTTCTCTTTTCTAGGAGGATCTATAGTATAGATACATACGATTCCTTACACCCACACACTTTCTTTTCATACCGTTTCGTTTTAGCCTATTTTTTTTGTTATATATAAAATAAGTGATAATATTATTATTAAAAAGAATCGTAGATTGAAAGGCTTTTATATGCAGACTAGTATCCTCGCATTCATCATACATTTGAATAACGCAGATAACATTTTCTAAACATATTAAAATCAACTTTACTTCTATTTGGGCGTGCGACAAATAAAGTGAGATAGTATACTAATATTTCTCAACCACAACTAAGAACGTAGGATCGTGGCTATGATTATGTATATAATTAAAAATAATATGCACACGCCTTATTCACATCTTAACTTGTATTGTTTAATTTGAATAGAGGAGAATTCTAGAAGCTGTTTGTTTGTTGTTGTTGTCTTCCTCTATGTTTCAGTAAGCGTACTGTCGAGGCTACTTTTTCGATTTCTGATGTGCTTCTGTCTCATACTCGCAAATCTTGCGAAGTCAAAAATAAAATATTCTCGTACCTCACTTCCTACCAACGTTTCAGAATAAAATACTAGATACCGTTCAATACACAAGTGTACCATACAGTATATTTTTTTATAAGGGGAGCGACTATTTCCTAGCCTTAGCAGGCCTTTTAGGCCCCGAAATAAAAAAATACTTACAAATAACAGTTTACATATTTGGCTGATTTACATATATATAATTTTGTGACACTTCGCGCTTTTCGACTAGGCAATTTTTTATAATAGTCCTAATAAAGAAAGAAAAAAAACAAAATAGAATATAAAAGTAAAAATCTATATTTCGTATCCCACAATATTCAGAATATAAACAGCATATGTAGATTAAGATATCCTTAAATATCACCGCCGAAATAACCCACTAATATAATATAAATATTAGTACTGCCGAAACGCCTGCTAGTATTGTACTATTCATGTACCATAAATTTATTCTTAATACGCCTAAAAACAGCCTTTGACTAAATTAGCTCATATATTTCATAAGATATCTCTTATTGTGATATAAATAATTCTAGCAGCTGATAAATTACCAAGCCTGATCACATTTGTAACTGGAAAACCTCATTTTTTTGGCCGAGGTAACCAGCCAAATTCGCATTACGAATTGTTGCAATAACCATACATCCTAAACAAAAACCATCTAGCTATAAATAATAAAAATAAAAAAAACCTTCCCCTACAATTCGAAAATTCTTACTATACAATTCTCAATTTTGAAAGATCCACACTAACCAACCTCGTTTGACTGTAGAACCCCTAACGTAAGACTAGACACAAATATTACAATATCAAACAAACAAAATACTATAAACCTACTTATTTATATTTGCGGCTGAGGTCCAGCATATTCCCACAGACTCAAAGCAGTCTCCTAGTAGCGGATAACCATCGAATACCTTAGAAAATATATAGTAAATTCTTCCAGCCCTACAAATCTGTCAAAAAACCGATGTGAGTCTTTATAATCTGATCCATAGATGGGTCTGGCGACGTTGCTCGGAAGAGAAATTGACACACTGAAACATTATTTAACAAAAAAAAAAAAAAAATTCTTGCCAAATCCAAGCTATGTGATGAGAGATAACTAAATATAGGAGAATGTGTTCACTTCGCTCTTACAAATATTATAAAGAGACAAACACGGTGTCATATACACCAGACCCTGGACTAGAAATCAACCAAAAAAAGGATCCCTGCCATTATTAAAACCTACCGGAAAAGGAACCCACACCAAGAGCTCTCTCCTCGGGTTTCGTCTAGCCAGTTGGTTAAACCAAAACTAGCAATACCGTCCTTCTCTTCTCACTTATTTGGTAAAATATAAGACCGTATGAAATAAATAATTTACGGATAATAGACTAGTCAAATAAAAAAAAAAATAAAAAAAGAATGTAATAGACCTAATAGTACGAATATTGTCTGATTATAAGGTAATGAGAATGGTCATCTTTCGAGCTGGTGGACCTGTTCAATGTGCATGTCCGTGGCCTGTTTCAATAAAAGAGCCCCTTTTTGCGGAGTATCCTGTGTATCATTGGTGCCTAAATAATAACAGTTGTGGAACGTCTATACTATCTTATTATTATCTGATGTGGAAATGGCCGAGAGTAGTGTGTACCGTGTCTGCTAGCGAGAAAGAAATCAATTAAACGTTTTCTTGCTTGTTGAGAAATACCAAACTGGGATGAGACAGGTATTCGGAATGTATGACCGCCAATATATAAAAAATTAACAACCAAGAGTAAGTACGACTAACCCATGGCATGAAAAGCTATTGGCGCAAAGACGATATTTTTATGTCGATAAATAAATTCGAAATTAACCAAAATTTTTACATTCTCTTTCCTCCTTTTTTCAGTTTTTATTAAATAAAATAAGAGATTTTGGTTCTGCGTCCCCTTTGCGCCTTGTTTGTTCAATCGTTTCTTTTAGTGTTTGTTTGGTAGAATAATTTCCAGGACAGTTTTCCAAGGAGTTTTTATCCACAGTGTTAACTTCGCTCGAATCTCATAAGGATAGAATCGTCAAAGTACCGTGTTCAATCGAAAAATAAAAACGAGAATATCCTAACATAGCGTAAGATGATAGCATCTTACTGTGCATTGTGCGTAAACATAACCAGTAGGAAAGGCTTGAGGAATTTACAAATAATGCAATTTCTTCGTATTTATGTATTTTTGTTGTAATGGAAAGACACACGAGGGGAGGGGGGCGAGAATCCGATAACTGAGCTACCGACATACTGAGCGTCCCTTATTCCATGAAGGGCTCACGTAACTAACATCATAATTTATATTCCTTTCTTTTTTTCTTTTCAATACCCAACATAAAGACTTTAGACTAACCGCAGCTGGACATGCAGGAAATAGAAAAAGTACGTTTTATAAATTATAATCTGAGAAATAGCTCTAATTGACCTAACATTAGATAAGCTCGAACTCAAATGAGATCTCGTTTATTTTATTTATTTTGTGATTTATATTGATTTATTATAAAAGCACTTAAAGTAAATAGATTAATATCATCTGGCCAAGATAAAAAATTAATCCTTTTTAATTTTTACAGATAAGATTTTTAACTACTTTGACGGTGCTTAGGAAAATAGAGTTCCCATAAATAGAGACATTTCTATCAACAAAATAAAATAAGGTTAAATCAAAATATAAGTTAAGATAGGCTAAAAGTAGTAACTTTTGCTTATAACGCCTCTCGGTAACTTTGGAATATTAGAATTATAAAGTCAACCAGAGACCAGTGCTTTAAATAGATATTTCTAAGCATCATACTACCGATTTCTTAATTTGGATGTGGGTAAAATAAATAAATAAATAAAATAAAAACAAAATAAAAAACAACAAAAAAGTCTCTCAAAAATTTTATAAATTGCTAAATTTACTCCAGGAGTTAGAAAAAAAATTCTTAGAATTTCTTTTCTCGAGTTGAAGTCTGAAGAAACTAAGGAATCGGCAAGTTAGTCTAAACCCACAAGTGAAAGGAAGGGCACCCCTCATCTTAACGGTCGTAAAGCTATTTTTGGGGTTGTATTTTTTTTTAATGGAGAGGTGGGTACCATCGCACAACAAGTCGCTCATAATAGAAAGCTTTTATATTTAAACAAAAAGTAAAACAAGCATTTTTTTTAAGAAAAAGAAAAAAAGTGTTATATTTACCTTGCACCATGATAAATATCCATAAGGAGCTTAAAGCCATGTTGAAAGCCAACGTAAGCCATCCAGACCAACGCATGTATATATATATATATATCCGTTTTACGTAAAAAAAATACATTGAGACCCAGTGGCAAGAAATAGTGTCGCGTTGTTCGGGAGGTATTAAACTGTGCAGGGTTTCTTTTTTGTTGATTTAATTAGAAGTTTACGGGTTTAATCAAATATAAGGTACGCCAAAAATAACTTCTTACAAAAATGGAAAAGAGCATACAACAAAAACATTGTAGCTTTTAATATCTTCTTCTTTAAGAAAAGAGACAGAATTTGCTGTGTTTAAGCAATTGGTGGGAATAAATTGAGTAACCCCCAGAAAACTTGGCTCTAGAGATGCTGACACAGAACAAATAAAAAATAAAAACTTGTTTGTATAAAATTTGCAGTCAATAGGTATCCAGAAAAAAGTGTTGTATTTCAATAATATTTGAAACGGAGTTTTTTTTTTTTATATTGCAATAAGAACTCCGGTTTTGTTTGTTTGTTTTAGGTTTAGCAAATCAAGATGACAAGTCCTGTGGTGACTGTACTGTGTTACGTAACAGTAGTTCCAATACGAAAGAAGTAATTATAAAAAAAATAGTACTTTGCCAGTTGATAGCGATTGGTGATGTTGGAGGAACGCGCTAATCGTCGGTGATGTTTTCTTTTTTGTTGTATTACTTATATTTTTCTTTCTTTCTTTTAATGCCAGGTAGGAAGAAAATAATACAAAAAAGATGATGTAAGTATTTTTTTTTTAAAAGTGTAGGAATGCGTTAAGTTAAGACTGTCACTGTTTTTGTTGTGTTAAAAGGGAATTTTCCGAATACGAGAGGATGAACTCGAAGCACACGACTGGGAAACACGACAC
>CM042175.1:14502856-14522856 GCA_023376005.1 Doryteuthis pealeii
GTTGTCATATCTGTCTGTCTGTCTCTCTCTCTGTTCATATCTATCTGTCTGTCTGTCTGTCTCTCTCTGTTCATATCTATCTGTCTGTCTGTCTGTCTCTCTGTTCTGTCATATCTATCTGTCTGTCTGTCTGTCTGTCTCTGTCTCTCTCTCTGTTCATATCTATCTGTCTGTCTCTCTCTGTTCATATCTATATATCTGTCTGTCTCTCTCCCTCTGTTCATATCTATCTATCTGTCTGTCTCTATGTCTCTCTGTTCATATCTATCTATCTGTCTGTCTGTCTCTATGTCTCTCTGTTCATATCTATCTATCTGTCTGTCTCTATGTCTCTCTGTTCATATCTATCTATCTGTCTGTCTCTATGTCTCTCTGTTCATATCTATCTATCTGTCTGTCTCTATTCTCTCTGTTCATATCTATCTATCTGTCTGTCTCTATGTCTTCTCTGTTCATATCTATCTATCTGTCTGTCTCTATGTCTCTCTGTTCATATCTATCTATCTGTCTGTCTCTATGTCTCTCTGTTCATATCTATCTATCTGTCTGTCTCTATGTCTCTCTGTTCATATCTATCTATCTGTCTGTCTCTATGTCTCTCTGTTCATATCTATCTATCTGTCTGTCTCTATGTCTCTCTGTTCATAACTATCTATCTGTCTGTCTCTATGTCTCTCTGTTCATATCTATCTATCTGTCTGTCTCTATGTCTCTCTGTTCATATCTATCTATCTGTCTGTCTCTATGTCTCTCTGTCATATCTATCTATCTGTCTGTCTCTCTGTTCTCTGTTCATATCTATCTATCTATTATCTATCTATCTGTCTGTCTCTCTGTCTCTCTGTTCATATCTATCTCTGTCTCTCTCTCTCTCTCTTCTCTGTTCATATCTATCTGTCTGTCCGTCTCTCTCTCTCTCTCTCTCTTGTCATATCTATCTGTCTGTCTGTCTGTCTCTCTCTTTGTCTATATCTATCTGTCTCTCTTATTGTACTTCTATTTTCTATCTTATTATAATCTATACCGACGTAAGTCTCTTCCCATGTCAATCTGTCTGTCTGTCTGTCTGTCTATCAACAGTCGCATCAACTGTATAATAGTCTATTCACACCTCAGCTGATGTAATTGTTAACAAGCCCACCTATCAAACCATTTCACTAAATTCGATTCTCACTGGGTGCCACACACTTTCTCGCCTTATGCTAAACTAATCCAAACTTCGTAAACGACAACTATATATATATATATATATACATTATATATATATATATATATATATATATATATATATATATATAGATATAGATAGATAGATGAGAGGTATCCAAAACTTGGTAGTAAGGGATGATTCTATATTGTGATTTCTAAGATACACTGTATTATTATTGTATGATCCAGTATGTATAAATACAGTGAATCTTTAAATCACTACAGAGAGCTCAATGTATAATAATCTTTTTAGATTATATACAGAGCAATATTTATCTTAGAAAGGAAGGAAAAATTCAACACCGTAATTCCATAATAAATTTATTTCGACCAAAATTGGGGCCTTTATAATATATATATGGGCCGGGTTAGCTCAGTCGGTAGAGCGTTCGGCTAGAAACCACAAGGTTCCTAGTTCGATACCGGTCCTCGCCAACTCAGCGTATGAGTAGCACAGGGATCTGTGCGGTAAAGTAAGGAGCTGATGGTAGGTGTGGCGCTCCACCTCAGATGCTAAAATAATCTCCTTGGCCTAGCGCTAGTGAAAAGGGGATAGACTCCCTCGCTGATACCGACATTAGGCCGGCCCGACGACTACTTATAATATATATATATATATATATATATATATATATATATATTATATATATATGTGTTGTTTGTCCGAAAATAAGCCCTACCTGCAGAATAATACCTAACATGATTTTTTTAGGATTATTTAATATAGTTATTTACTAAGCTTAGCTTAGATGTGACACAAGGCCAGAAGTACGGGGGGAGAGAGAAAGAATCGAACTCACTATCAATGGTCTGCTAATCTAGCTCGCTAACCATTACACCACGTGAGGATGATTTTAATATTGCTTTAGTTGAGAGCAATAACATTCAATAGGATGATGATATGATTATTTTTTAATGAATTGTCGTCAATGGGATTTTTTTTCGAATAAAAGAACATGTTAATGGTAAGTAAATGTAGATCGTTTTTCGTAATTTCTGTTTATTTAAAAAATTCCGTAATTTTCTACTTTTTTTTAATGTCGTTTTTCGATATACGAAGAACTAGAAGCGACTATCCAGCGTTGCCCGAGTAGAGGGTGGGGAATCCTGGTGTATTGATTTGTTTACTTTAGAGATTTATAAATGCTAGACATTTTAAAGTAGAATTTCAATGCTATTTCTAGGTATATTTTGATTTTTAAATATCTTCGAATATAAATCAAATCTTCATAATTTTCGCACAAAAAACAAGAAACCGCCGATATTCAATGTATATATATATATATATTATATAATATATATATATATATTGTCGTTAATTGTTTTATTTTCGTAGTTTCCTCCGGACACACGTACATACGTACACAACTGGCATTTATATATCTATATATATGTGTGTGTATGTGTGTATGTACATGTGTATGTATATATATATACATATGTGTGTGTGTGTGTGTGTGTATGTATGTATGTAGATATGTATGTATATATATATATACATACATATGTGTGTGTGTATGTATGTATGTACATGTGTATGTATATATATATACATATGTGTGAGTGTGTGTATGTATGTATGTACATGTATATATATATATATACACATATGTGTATGTATGTATGTATGTACATGTATAGTATATATATATATATATATATATATATATATATATATACATATGTGTGTGTATGTATGTATGTACATGTATATGTATATATATACACATATGTGTATGTATGTATGTATGTACATGTATATGTATATATATATATATATATATATATATATATACATATGTGTGTGTATGTATGTATGTACATGTATATGTATATATATATACACATATGTGTGTGTATGTATGTATGTATGTACATGTATATGTATATATATATATATATATACACATATGTGTGTGTATGTATGTACATGTATATATATATACATATGTGTGTGTATGTATATATATATACATGTGTGTGTATGTATAAATATATTCATATGTGTATGTGTGTGTGTATATATATATATATATTCATATGTGTACGTGTGTGTATCTATCTATCTATATATATATATATAATATATATATATATGTGTGTGTGTGAGTGTATATATATACATATGTGTGCGTGTATGTATATATATATATATATATATGTATGTGTATGTATGTATGTATATATATGTGTGTGTAAGGAGAGAGAGAGAGAGAGAGAGAGAGAGAGAGAGAGAGAGAGAGAGAGAGAGTTTGATAAGGCATCCCACGGAAATAAGTCCTAGTATTATATTTCAGAGTGAAAATTAATACAAGTCCTGTCTTATTTTCGGGGAAACGTGTGGTTAGTGTGTTCGACTTGTCAACTCTACACCACGGGTTCGTTCCCGGCAGTGTTCCGTGGGTACTAACGCTCGTCTCAATGCTGACACAGCTTTGACATAAAATAGCCTAATTCTATTTTTACTCACCCGACGAATAAAAAGGTCACCCCTCCCCCTCTCTCGTATTTCTCGTTTCTCTGTGTTCGTGTGTGCACTTAGGCATCTTCTACGGGCAGCATCTCCTCAGTCGATATAGTCGCAACTTTGGAATCGCAACGTTCTGAGTTCAATACCAGTCCCGCCAACTCAACGTTTAAATCCAATCTGTACGGTAAAGTGTGTGTGTGTGTGGGGGGGGGGCTGACGGTAGGTGTGCCGCTTCACCTCAGCAAAACAACCTCCCTGGTCTAGCGCTAGCAAAAAGGTGATTGACTCCCTCGCTGTCCGGCTGATACAGACAATACGTCACTCCACCACCAACAAGCCTAATCCGACTCTAAACCATAAGGCCACTCAGTGAGGTTCAAGCTCACTACACAGCAGTAATGTTCTGCTAGACTAACTCACTAACCATCATCTCACATCAGTGCATCCAGTAAGTATATAAATCGACAGACATATCGTAAGCTATCTCGGTTTAGTAAGACACAAGGCCAACATTGAGGAGTGCTCGGTGAAATCCAAACTTCTTATATTAAAACAATTGGTATTTTTAAAGGGGTACGTTTAGATCAGGAGGTAGAGCATATGCCTATAAACCACAAGGTTCCGGGTTCGATACCGGAGGCAAAGTAGGGATCTAATGGTACGCGTGATGATCCACCAAAAACAATCTTCCTGGTCTTGCGATAATGAAAAGGGGATATACTCCCTCGCTATCTGGCTAATAATAATACTAATACTAATACTACTACTACTAATAATAATAATAATACCGACAATAGGCCACTCCACCGAAAAGAGAGTATCGTAGTCGGGCACAAGGTCTTAAATGTGAGCAAAAAAAAAAAAAAAGAAAAAGAAGGTAGTAATAACCTGCTAGATTACGTTTTTATCTCCCCCGGTCCGTCTTACTCTTTGGATCACAAATATATATACATATCATCATCAGCAGCAGCATCATCCTCATCATCGTCTGGTCGTGCTGGCAGCACGGATATCCATAACTCTCTCATCCCCACTTGGAGGTCCTCTACGCAGCATCCAGGATTCGCAGAGAATGGTTAGAAATCTAGATTAGCGGACCGTTGTTAGTAAGTTTGATTCTCACTGGGTGCCCCAATACATCTGGCCTTGTGCCGCACCGAAGCTAAGCTTAATAAATAACCCTCTTTCTCTTATATATATATATATATATATATATATATATATATATATCCTATTGGGCTATAGGGTTGCCATGTTACGAGGCGGCACCCATCTCCTCTCTAATCAAGATGTGACGGGTTTTACTGGATTGAATGTGACCAGCAGTACAGCAGCAAGAAACAGTCCCTAACCTGGTACACACACACACACACACACCACACATTATATACATATATATATATATATATTATATATATTATATATTATATATATATATATATATCCAAAAAAGTCCAGAGAAGAAATCTTCCTTACGACATAGGAGCTTAAAAAAAACAAAAAAAAAAAAAACCTGTCGCAGTTTGCAGAGCTCAATGTGTGCTCTTATTGTTAGAGTCACAGAGCAAATTTATAAGTAAAAATATGACCAAAGACTTAGAATTTTTGCATTATAGTCTATTTCAAGGAAGCTTAGACAAGGTGTCTAACTCTCCCAGATCATCAGATTCGCATCTGATGATTTGGGAGAGTTAGACACACACACACACACACACACACACACACACACACACACACACACACACATATATATTATATATATATATATATATATATATATATATGGTGTGCACGTGCGTGTGTGTGTGTGTTTTTTTTTCTGTTCTAGCAATAAAACGGTCTAAATAATATTAAATCGTTAATACGTATGATCAACGTTGAATGTATTAATAAATAGTATTTATCATCGTCATGGGATATCTAATTTTCGTAATGAGTTTTCAAAAATCGGTTTTAGTAAATAACTATATATACTAGCAAATATATGCACCCTCCGGGTGCAAGTATTTAAGTTTTAATGTAATGAAATATCGTATTAAATTAGAAAGTCTAATAAGAAGGCAGATAAAAAGATATGTAACAGAGTGGGGTTATAATAGAACAATAGAAATGAAACTTACTCTTCCATCACTCCCATATTTCATTGCTGAATTTTACTTATTTAACTATTTAGTTAAATTAGGAAATAAAGAATAAAATGACAGTTATTTTTACTTGTTAATGGATTTCATTTAAGATTCATTGAAGAGCTCTTTGCTTATATTCATTAAAATAAAACCAAACAGAAATCAATAATACTAAGCACATATTTAATAAAATCACATTTTTAATATGAAAATGCAAATTAGCCTTCCCATTCACACTGCAAACCGCTATTTTTTGTATATATAAATACAATTGCATGTTATTTGTATGTAGATATGGACAACACTAATAAAAAGGTGAAGCAATTTTATTAATAATTGAGGTTTAAATATAAATAAAATCATGGAGAATGTGATTAAAATAACAAAGGGAATTGTGACTCGATTAATAATATAGTTTCGGTTACAGACAGAAAAACACACAATCTCCATTATAATAGGATATATATATATATATATATATATATATACTACATAAGCTGCCTATGTCCTCGTTTTGTATAGTCATTTGTTTAGCATAGTTTTAGATGAATAACACTTCTAGTGTAATTTGATCTGTGCGGAAGAGAATCTGGTAGCTGACGGTAGGCGTGTCGCTCCACATCTGTAAAGATGATCTCATTGGTCTAGAGCTAGCGAAAATAGAATAGACTCCCTCGATGTTCGGCTGATACCGACAATAAGGCCACTCCACAGACTTACTTAGCTTAGTTTTAGCCCAGTCCAGAAGTATGTGGCACTCAGTGAGAAGCGAATTCACTATCTGCTAATTTAGTTTTCTAAGCACTGTACCAAGTTGTATAAAGTACATCCCCAATAGTAACTGACAAACAACTGAAAATTATGTACGTTTATGCAAATATATTATTGAAAGTCATGAACTCAGATTTCCCTGTTTCTAGTCTCTGAGAATTATCGATAACACACACACACACACACACACACACACACACACTTCTTTCTTCTAAGTACGTAGATTTCTTTTACATGTTGCGACCATAGTGCATTGATTGCGATTCAATATTTGGTTTGAATTGAACCTCGCCCTGTCGGTGGGGCTGTAGACTGCATCTCTGTAAAAAGCTAAGATCCCGCCCCCTATAAGCCACCTGTTGGCCGTGGGTGTCGAATCCTGGTGGCTGAGTAGTTCATGACTTGTAACACTCCATTTTGGCCCTTACTTTGGCTAGACGGGCGGTTGGAAAAGCCCCCAACCCATCACTCTGGTCACGTCAAGCCCTAGCACCTATATAATTGTCCCAACCCTATTGCGAACCCCCAACCCTTTTAATCATATATGTGCTAGAATGCTGAGGTTAAAAGTCTGGGTATGACGTTAAACTGCATCTAATGGTGAAGCCCCCCCCCCCCCGATTTGATCGGTAGTCATGTCAAGTCCTAGCACCTATATGATTGTCCCAACTCTATTGAACTAATGGCAACCCCCTCCACGTTTTATCATATATATATATTACCAACCTGCTCGAGCAGGATGCGACACAAAGGTCAATTTCTTAAGCGGAGTTTAACAGGTTTGAATTCCGAGTTTTCCTTCTCCTAGACTGGTTACCTAGCCATGGTTAAAGAGTCCAGTCTGCCCTGCTATTTACCCATAGCTGGAGGGAGAGTAGGATTCATACCTTTCCCAGGGGCATTAGCGCTATGTGAAATGCCAACAGCTTCGTCCAGGAATTGAACACGTTGACGAGTCCATTTCCTACGACTCTAACCATTAGACCACGCACCTCCATTTTTATCATATATGTGCTAGAAGGTGGTGGCTCTTAGTGTCCTGGGTATGACGTTAAATTGCAACTAATGGTGAAGTTTCAATTCTGGAGCTTTGGGGAGCGTGGAGTACCCCTTCATCGCTATTATTCCCGGGTCCACCCTGACCCGGAGTGGTTAGTACCAGTTTGGGTCCCATCTATGGTTTAGGTGGAGGAGTTGATAGAAATATGTTTGAAAAAAAAAAAAAAAAAAGAATTGAGTTCGGGTAAGTAATTTTCAGAATGAATAGACAAAATGTCTTCAGCATAAAATAACCCGACAAGGGCTGACATACCGTAAAATCCAAGAAAAAGATGGAAAAAGAAAGAAAACTGACCCAGCCATGTCAAAGGCATGAACCCTGTCCCCTTCACACAAAAATGAGAAAGAAAACTATAAATATAGATACGCTAGCTCAGGTCACTGAGTTCGATTTTTACTAAATACTCAATATTTTCTGCCTTAAGCCATACTATGTTAAGCTAGGTAAATATCTGATTTGTTAGTATTCCTTTCGAAGAGACATAGCAACACCACTTCGGCCCTTATTTAGGCAAGACGGGCGGTCAGAGAGTCCCCCCGACGATCAATCGGTTGGTTACGTCAAGCTCTAGCACCTATATGATTGTCGCACCTTACACTTTTTATCCTATATGTGGTAGAAGGCGATGGCTAAGAATCTTAGTGTACTGGGTATGACTTTAGACTGCATCTAGTGGTGAAGTTCCAATTCTGGAGCTCTGGGGAGTGTGGAGTACCTCTTCATTGCCATTACTCCCTACTTACTTGCTTCGTAAGTAATCCTACCGAATAGACATAGCAAAAAAGTGATCTTAGTAAACCACTAAGTGAATTCGATTCTAACCGGGTGCCCTATGAATACAGCCCAAGAATATATTTTTGTAGGCGCCTGCTGTAGAGCAGTAGCGTGTACAAGCGTGCCTAGCAAGACCATTTCTGGCATAGTGAGTCCGTTTATCACCGGGTGCCCGACAATGATAAAGTTAGTAAATATCTAATTTGGGTACCCGATATATACGTCACGAGGTCGATTTTTACAGTTGGTTTTCATTCCGAGTTTTCCTTCTCCTAGACTGGTTGCCCAACCAAGGCTAAAGAATCCAGTTTGCCCTACTATTTAAACATAGCTGTGAAGAGAAGAGATTAATGCATTTTCCCATTAGCACGAAGTGAAACGTAAACAGCCTTATCCAGGATTTAAATCGTCAACCTGAGTTCAAATCGATTTGATTCAATATGTAAAAAGTAGATTAGCGTCATCGCTTCCGCGCCTTCATCCCTCGCTCTCTATCTTCCTTTCTTATTATATTTTTCTGTATAGCATGTCCTTGTTCCCCTTCTTTATAATAAAAATATAATTTTCCATTATTCAGCCGAGGAGACGACAGTGACAAGAAATAAGAATTCAGCGGATAAGCAATACCAGATAATCAGGATTTACATGTTTACATTTCATCTTGGACGATTTGGATGATCTTATTTTACCCAGAGAGTGTTACACGATGATAACACTCATACAATTAAGGATCACGAGTATTTATATATAGATGGCACGTCAGTCGCTCTAGGGTTACTTTATGTCTAGACGTTAGGGAATCGCGTTCATGGTACATTCATATTTACATTTTTTATGCAACTGTTTCTTGAGGTTTAAAAAAAAAAAAACTGAATTTTTAACATTTCTATTTGATCCATAGATGGGATCTTAAACTTCACCATCATCACCAGGTCACGCTAGCAGCACGGAGATCCATGAATCTCCCGCCAACCGTCCCTATCGTTCATCGTCCTCGGGGGTCCTCTGTGAAGCATCCAGAATCCGCACAGAGCTGATCGATGTAGGTCTTTGCTGGACGGCCCACACTGGCTTGCCCATGTGCAGGTTTTCACAAGAGAATATCGCTTATGATTTCACCCCTGCTTTTCCAGCAGTGTCCAGCATGTCTTGTTCGTCTTACTCGGATGGTTTGTATGATAGGGGGTAAGTGGCCATACAGCTGCTTTCTTGTAGTGTTGTTTCCACGATTTCTTTAGGTGCTTCGTTAGGGTCCAGCTAGTGCAGCCGTACAGTAGTACTGATACAACTATGACTGAGAAGAATTGTCGCTTTAATCTATCAGTGAGATCAGATTTCTGTATGATTGATAATATGTCTACAGCAGACCATGCCTTTCCAATGCATGCATTAACATCGCTTTCTGTGGATGAGATATTACTACCTATGTAAGTGAATTGGTCTACCTATTTTAAAGTCGAGTGTGGAGATGTTTCGTTCCTTTTTAAAACTCATGAACTCAGTTCACAGAGGCCGATGTTCCTTGCTGCCTTCTCCAGGCTATGTAGCAGTGGGGTAGGTCGATTTTTCACTTTTTAAAAATATCAAATTGTCCATCTATGCGTGTGTGTTAGTATACTGAATACTGATACCAAAAATCAAATCCTTTACCTGCACCATTGTTTGGGGAAATAGCATCAAAGATCGTCTACTAAAATCCTCGTTTTCTAAAGGCTAAATTTTGCGAAAACGGGGATTTTTAGTGTATTTTAGTGCAAATAAAATATTTAATTTTTGGTATCAGTATTCAGTATATATATTCACCAACTCCTTCGCACGAGCAGGATGTGACACAAGGTCAATTTCTTAAGCGGAGTTCAACAGGTTTGAATTGAGAGTTTTCCTTCTCCTAGACCGGTTGCCTAACCAAGGTTAAAGAGCCCAGTCTGCCCTACTATTTATCCATAGCTGGAGGGAGAGTAGGATTCATACCTTTCCCAAGGGTATTAGCGCTAAGTGAAATGCAATTACCACATCCAGGATTTGAACTCGGGGTGACGAATCCATTTCCCATGACTTTAACCATTACACCACGCACTTCGCATCAGTATTCAATATACTAACATACACCTTTCGCATCGATGGACAATTTGATATTTTTTAAACTGTGCAGGTGTATTTGCAAGAAGGGCCCAATCATCTGCCTAGTCAGCATCCGTAATAGTCCATACGGATTACGCCTCTATCCTGCCCTTTTTAGGGTGAATATTTTTTAGGAGGGGGGGAGTTAATGACCGTAACCTTACCTTGGGGTATTTCATGCCGAAGATGTTTCCGTTTTATTCATTCTTGTGGATATTCAATTTTAAACTCATTTTTGAAAACTTATTTTTGATATATTTAACCGATAGATGGTAGTACCAAACAGGTACTTCCACTCCGGGTCTAAATGGCCCTGGGAGTAATGGCTATCTCCCAAGATCTCTAGAACTGGAGCCGCACCATCAGCTGCAGCTTGATGTCATACTTGACTGCTGTAGTTTTTCTTTTCAGACTAGACTTGGCATAGTGAGTTCAATTCTTACCGAGTATCTTCTAAAGAGAGTTTAGAATATATCTTATAGAGAGAGCTTAGAATATATCCTGTTTAGAGAGCTTAGTATATATTTTGTATAGAGAGCTTAGAATATATTCTGTATAGAGAGAGCTTAGAAATATCTTGTATAGAGAGAGCTTAGAATATATCTCATAGAGAGAGCTTAGAATATATTTTGTATAGAGAGCTTAGAATATATTTTGTATAGAGAGAGCTTAGAATATATCCTGCATAGAGAGCTTAGAATGTATCCTGCATAAGAGAAGAGAGAGCTTAGAAATATATTCTGTATAGAGGAGCTTAGAATATATCTTGTATAGAGAGAGCTTAGAATATATCTTATAGAGAGAGCTTAGAATATATCTTATATAGAGAGCTTAGAATATATCTTATATGGAGAGCTTAGAATATATTTGTATAGAGAGAGCTTAGAATATATCTTATAGAAGAGCTTAGAATATATCTTGTATCCAGAGATTAGAATATATCTTGTATAGAGAGCTTAGAATATATCCTGTATAGAGAGAGCTTAGAATATATCTGTATAAGAAAGCTTAGAATATATCCTGTATAGAGAAGCTTAGAATATATCCTGTATAGAGAGCTTAGAAAATATTTTGTATAGAGAGGCTTAGAAAATATTTTGTATAGAGAGCTTAGAAAATTTTTGTATAGAGAGCTTAGAATATATCTTGTATAGAGAGAGCTTAGAATATATCCTGTTTAGAGAGAGCTTAGGATATATCCTGTATAGAGAGAGCTTAGAATATATCCTGTATAGAGAGAGCTTAGGATATATCCTGTATAGAGAGAGCTTAGAATATATCCTGTATAGAGAGCTTAGAATATATCTTGTATAGAGAGAGCTTATAATATATTTTGTATAGAGAGCTTAGAACATATTATGTATAGAGAGAGCTTAGAATATATCTTGTATAGAGAGGGCTTAGAATATATCTTATATAGAGAGCTTAGAATGTATCCTGTATAGAGAGAGCTTAGAATATATCTTGTATAGAGAACTTAGAATATATCTTGTATAGAGAGAGCTTAGAAAATATCTTCGTGCTATTCGCAGAATTCCGTCCCGGCCCCCTACCTTAAAAACGTTAGGTGGTGATAGGTGAAAACCAACCCTCCCTACGAATGAAGTCCCTAGCTGAAGCAGTGCCTGCTGAAGCGCTTAAGGCGTTTTTCCCAAAAAGCTAATGCGATATTTTACCTCCTCCAGTCTTTTTTCGACTTTTTTTTAACCCTCCCTTCTTTAAAATATATCAAGGGAGGGGGGCTAAACATTTACATTTACTTGTCGATAAAAATATGGCTGACTTTAAATTCCGTCAAACCACAAAAAAAAAATTGTCGATAAAAACGCCGTCAATCCTCTAAAAAATATCTTTTTTGTTTCGGTATTTTAATTTTATTTTAATTTTCTTTTTCGACAATCAATTACAAATAAAAAATCAAAACATTTTTTTCGGTATTTTTATTTTATTCAGGGAGGGTTTTTTTTTGTTTTTTTTTCAGCTATCACAGCCTAGCGTTTTTTAAGGCAGGAGACCGGGATGGAATTATGCGAATAGCACCAATATCTTATATAGAGAGCTTAGAAAATATTTTATATGTTTTGTTTGTTTCTTTTTTTGTTTGTTTGTTTGTTGTTGTTTTGTTTTTTCCTTTTCTTTTTCAAACAATACGAAAAATGGTTAATGATGATCTACTGATTCTCAGGCCTCAATGGTCAGTTAAGGCATCCCTAATGGTAGTTTTGGAGTCAGAATAAGAAAGATTAGTGTTTTTGTTTTTGTTTTTTTAGTAAGGGATGGGGATATTGGTCTGAACTGATCTAAAAAATCACAGATAAGGTTTTATTTATTTATTTATGTAGTTTTTGTTAAACAGTGAGTGAATGAAATACTGAGAGAATTAACGGCTCAATGAAAAGGAAGGAAAAAAAGAGACGAATTAGAGGGGAGATGGGGAGTGGGATGTGGTATGATGAAGGGGGGGGATGGCGTCAATGTGGATAAAGGCGGCGCCGGGATCACACTCACCTTAATATCATTAACATTAGCGCGAATATAATACTAGTAAGGAGAATCATCGACACATAACACCTTCTTTCTTTCTTTCTTTCATTCTTTCTTCTTGTTCTTTTTCTTTCTTCTTCTTCTTCCATTTTTTGTTCCTTTTTTTCTTCTTTTTTCCTTCCTTTCTTGTTCTCCCTTTCTTTTTCTTTCTTCCTTTCTCCTTGTTTCTTTTTCTTTCTTCTTCTTCTTCTTCTTCTTCTTTCATTTTTTCTTGTTCTTTTTTCCTTCCATTCTTATTTGTTCTTTCTTTTTCTTTCTTCTTTCTTTTTTCTCCTTCTTTCTTTTTCTTTCTTCTTCTTCTTCTTCTTCTTCTTGTTCCTTTTTTTCTTGTTCCTTTTTTTCTTTCTTTTTCCTTCCTTTCTTATTCGTTCTTTCTTTTTCTTTCTTTCTTTTTCCTTGTTTCTTTTTCTTTTTTTTCTTCCATTTTTTTCTTTCCTTTTTTCTTTCTTTTTCCTTCCTTTCTTATTCGTTTCTTTCTTTTCTTTCTTTCTTTTTTCTTTTTTTTTCTTCCATTTTTTTCTTGTTCCTTTTTTCTTTCTTTTTTGCTTCCTTTCTTATTCGTTCTTTCTTTTTCTTTCTTACTTTCTTTTTCCTTGTTTCTTCTTTCATTTTTTCTCGTTCCTTTTCTTCTTTCTTTTTTCCCTCCTTTCTTATTCGTTCTTTTTCTTTCTTCCTCCTTGTTTCTTTCTTCTTCTTCTTCTTCTTCTTCTTCTTCACTTTTTCTTTTTCTTTTGTTCCTTTCTTTTTCGTTGTTTTTCTTTCTTATTTCCTTTCATCTTTCTTTCTTTTTTCTTGTTTCTTTTTCTTTCTTCTTCCTACCTTTCTTCCTTGTCCCTTTCTTCACTTTTCATTCTATCTTCCTTTTTCCTGTTTTCTTTTTTTCTTTCATCTTCCTTTCTTTTGTATTTCTTCCTTTCTTTTCCTAGTTAGTCTTTTTCTTGTTCCTTTCTTCGCTTTCTTATTCTTCCACTTTTTTTTCTATTTCCTTTCTTTTTCTTTCTCATTCTTCTTCCTTCCTTTCTTATTTCTCTTTCCTTCGTTCTTCCAACCTTTCTTTCATTTTCCCTTCTTTCCTTTCTTCTTTCTTTTTTCCTTCTTTCTTTCACACCAGCTCATTACAGTTTTGCTTTCATTGTTGGATTGCACGTTGATCTCGCAACTCCGTTTCTACTGAAAAATGAGTTCAATTTTCGCTTGTGTCAAATCCTACCTGTAGGTTAAGTAATTCATTTGTCTTCAGCGTGACTTGATCGTAATTGTTCTATTGGAAGGAGGGCGATGACTCTCAGTTGTATTGAAGTCTGTCAGTCTACTATTGGTTTGAACAATGTGACTGGCCAAGCACAATTGAACCAGTGTCAAGACAACTGGTACTTATGGGAATTCAGAACAGTCCACTCATGCATTTGGGTGATTCCATTCCCTGAGTCCTGATTAGCAGCTTGGTTTGTATGATCCTCTGAGGCTTCATAGATATCCTGCCATTTTGCAGTAGTCTTTGTAGCAAACCAGAATCGTATTGGGTTACGACTGCTTGCTGTCTTGTCTTGCCAATTCGACGGTAATTGGACTTAGTATGATTATTCTACAAGTTGTTTACTCGTGTATAAGTCGAATTTTGAAGATTGCTCGATACAATTATTGTGGAAACTAAATAATAATAATAATAATGATGATAATGCCATGAGAACAAATAATATCAAAGTAAAAATAGATCAAACCCAACAGAATAGCAAGTGCAGAATGTGTGGGGGAAAAGACGAAACGGTCAATCACATAATAAGCGAATGCAGTAAGCTAGCAGAGAGAGAGAGAGAGAGAGAGAGAGAGAGAGAGAGAGAGAGAGAGAGAGAGAGAGAGAGAGAGACTAGGCACGACACAGTGGAAAAGGTGATTCACTGGGAATTGTGCAAGAAATTCAATTTTCACCATACAACTAAATGGTATATGCACAAGCCAGAATATGTCCTGGAAAATGAGATGCATAGAATTCTCTGGGACTTCGAGGTACAGACGGATCACCTAATCCCGGCCAGGAGACCGGACCTAGTATTGATTGACAAGAAGAAGAGAACCTGTCATCTCGTGGATTTTGCCGTTCCGGCCGACCACCGTGTAAAAATGAAAGAAAGCGAGAAGATTGACAAATACTTGGACCTTGCCAGAGAACTAAGAAAACTGTGGAACATGAAGGTGAAGGTCACACCAATTGTAATTGGTGCCCTTGGAACAGGGCCCCAAAGCCCTGGAAAATAATTTGGGTGAATCGGAAATCAGAGGAAGAATCGAGATCATCCAAACTACAGCACTGTTGAGATCGGCTAGAATACTCAGAAGAGTCCTAGAGACCCGATAGACTTGCTGTCACTCAGTCCCCAGGGAACCACCGGCTAAGGCGGGAGTGAAATCTATTAATAATGGAGATTCGCTTCCGGTTTTTGTCTGTAACAAAAACTACGTCACTGCTTACGTCACATTACCCAACGTCATCACATAGAATAAATATACTCAAAATGTGAGCATGCAACGTTAGACAATCCTCATTGTTTCAATAAATAGATGCCCGGCGTTATATATTTATATATAGATTGTTTTATTCTAATATAATGTTTAAAGTTATCGGAACTGTTTTTACTCCTTTAATAAATTTGACGATTTTACATACTTATGGTACACACTCTATGACATTGAATTTTCAGCTCCCATCCCCTCAGGAAATATCTTTCAAAAAATGATTTTTACATCGCCCGGAGGGTGTCTTTTTATTTTGCTAATAATAATAATAATAATAATAATAATAATAATAATAATAATCCCCAAACAATACCATACGAACAAACTACAGCAGAAAATGCTATAAGAACCAACTATAGAAAATCGAAATAAGATAAGACGCAACAGAATAGCAAATGTTGGATGTGAGGAGATAGGGCCGAAACGGTTAATCATACAATAAGCGAATTCAGTAAACTAGCACATCGAGAGTTCAAGACGAGGCACAACGAGGGGGAAAGGTGATCCCCTGGGAATTGCGCAAGAAATGAAATTTTGACCATGCTATTAAATGGTGAAAACTGGAATCAGTCCTAAAGAATGATACGCATACAATTCTCTGGGACCTTGAGATACAGACGGATCATCTAATCCCGGCAAGGAGACCAGACTTAGTGTTAATTAACAAACTGCTGGATTTTGACGTCCTGTCAGATCACAAAGTGAAAATTAAAGAAAACGAAAAGACGGACAAATACTTAGACTTTGCCGGAGAACTGAAAAAACTGTGGAATTTGATGGGGAGGGTCGTACCAATTGAAGTCGGTGCCCTTGGAACAGTCTCCAAGGATTTGGAAAAGGGACTGGAGGAACTGGAAATCAGGAAGAATCGAGTCCGTCCAAACAACAGCACTGTTAATATCGGTTAGAATAATCTGGAGAGTCCTGGAAACTTGCTGTCACTTAACATTCCAATGAATAACCAACAGCTATCCCTGTTGTGAAAAACAACAGTCCCCAAAAGTTTTGAAAACAGACTTGATGAATTGGAAATTAGAGGAAGAATTTGAAACCATCCAGACGACAGCATTGTTAGGATCGGCTAGAATACTTAGAAGAGTCCTGGAAACCCGTGCAGACTTGTTATCACTCGAACTCCAGTGGGAAAAGCTCGCAAGGGGTGAAATAATAATAATAAACATAATGATAATGTAAAATGTGTGAAGACAGATGAGACAATCAAACATGTATTAAGCGAATGTAGCAAACTAGAACAGCGAGAATACAAGGCTGGGTTGGAAAGGTGATCGACTGGGAAAACTGTGCAAAAAACTAAATTTTGATCATACAACAAAATGGTATATACATAAAACAGAATCTGTTTCTGAGAATGAAAAATAAAATTATCTAGGACTTTGAGATAAAGACGGATCACCTTACCCCAGCCAGAAGACCAGGCCTAGTATTGATTAACAAGAAAAAGAAGACTTGTAAACTGGCAGATTTTGCAGTAGTTGGTGCCCCTATATAAATAAAACGAAAAATAGACAAATACTTAGATCTTGCCTGAGAACTGAAAAAGTTATCGAACATCAAAGTGACGGCGATGCCAATTGTAGTCCAGACGTCAGCATTAACAAAATCAGAAGAATACTACGGAGTAATAATACTACGGAGAGTGCTGCTGGGGGATTAAGGAGACTTGCTATCACTTTATCTCCAGGGAAGTCTGCTGTGATTACGGGTTTGAGAATGATGATTACAGTATTGGCAATAATTATTAGATTAATTCCATTTCATAATGCTGGCACCATGATAGCCATTATACCGAGCCCCCCCCCCAAAAAAAAAACCCAGCAACAACAATGTTAGAGAGAAAAAAATCGTATAATGGTAGGGTCGTTTGCAATTATGGCAATATAATTAGGGTGTGGTTTGCCTCTGGGTCGAAATAGTTACTTATATCCCCACCCTCGTTCGACCCTTATCTAAAAAGAACGGATTTAAAAAATTTGTTTGGAATTCTGGCGCAACATAATCTTCCTATTCTGTTATATCCATTTTGTCCTGTACTAAGTTAACTTTGGTTAAACGACGCCATTAAGGGCTGTAATTAGGAGAGACGATTTTTTACAAAGAAGAAGAAAAATTGGTTAGGATGATGCTGATAACGATGACGATGATGATAAAGCTGCTGCTCCTGATGCTTTCGTTCTGTTGTAGTTGTTCTATTTGATGATAATGATCTGATGATGCTGATGAGAGTAAAAATAATTAGCAGTAATTTGTTCCCATTATGTATTAATGTCAACAACTGAGCGAATCGCGTCTGCTTTGTCAGCGAGATATTCATTAGGCCGGCGTTGTGCGTCTCTGTATCCCTTTCAACGGCGCCATTTTCGATGCAAAAAAAAGATGGCGGGGGTGAACAGGAGAGGCTAGTGGAAAAGGCGGGAAGCGGGTCAGGAGAGAGGGAAAATTGAATAAATGAGGAGGGAGGGGGAAAGAAAAAATATAAAGGGAGAAGAGAAAGAAAAATATAAGGAAAAAAAGGGGACATTTTAAAAAAAAGTATGTCGAGAGGAGGAATATGTATAAAAAAAGAGAAGAAAAAAAGAATGAAGGAAAGGACAAAGGAAAGAGAGAGGAGAAATAGAAGAGAGAGAGAGATGAGAGGAGAGAAGAGTGAGAGGAGAGTTGAGAACTGGTCTGAGAACGAGAAGAGTGAGAGAGAGAGAGAAGAGAGTGCCACGTGTGTGTGGAAGAGAAAAGAGGTATTAAAAAAGCTGAGTGGGGGGAATATGTATAAAAAGCAAGAAAAAGAATGAAGGAAAGGACAAAGACAAGTTTGGAGAGAGAGGAGAGAGAGAGAGAGAGAGAGGAAGACGAGGGAGAGAGAGAAGAGAAAGAGAAAGGAAGGTGGAAGAGAGATATTAAAAAAAGACCTGATGGACGCGGAATATGTAATAAAAATGAGTTGAGAAAAAAGAAAAGAATAAGGAAAGAAAAGACGAGAGAGAAGAGAACGAGAGAGAGAGAGAGAGAGAAGAGAGGAAGAAGAGAAAAAAAGCAGGAAGAAATGAATAAACCGAAGGAGTAGGGAGCAGAAAGATATAGAAAAGCAATGATGTTTTACTTTTTAAATACGGTGAGGAAAAAAAGAGATAATGAAGAAAAGCAGAAGGGTAAGTTCATAAGGAAGAGAGGAGATGGAGAGAGAGAACAGGAGAGAAGAGATGAGGACACGAGAGAGACACGGAGAGGACGAGAGGAGACAAGAGAGAGAATGAGAGGAAGAGAGGAAGAGAGGAGGGGTGAAAGAGAAAGTTTGAAAAATAACGAAAAATGGGGAGGAAGATCTTTAAAATAGATAAAAGAGAGAGAAGAGAACGAGGAATAAGAAAAGAGGGGAAAGCGCAGTCTGCATAAAGGAATTATATATTATATATTAAATAATTATATATATATAATAATATTCTTTGGTGTACCAAGTTCTTGGGACAAGTGATCTAGGCTGGTCCTATTTTCTGTACCAGTAGTTTGTTATAGTCAGGTTCCGTATGAGAGCTTCAATGCTTAATTTTTTATAAACAGAGCAAAAGAGGCCTTCTTTTCCTTTATCTCTCTCTCCTCTCTCTCTCTCTCTCTCTTCTCTCTCCTATATTATATATATATTAGCTATATATATTACTACTATATATATATCATATATACTATTATATATTATATTATACTTATATACTATGAGAGCAGAGACAGAGAGGAGAGGGTGAGAAAAAACGGAGAGGGGTGACAGGGGAAGTGTTAAAAAGAAGAAATGAAGAAAAGGATGAAGGAAAAATTTACGTAGGGTAAGAGGACAGGAAAAAAAATTTAGAAAAATAAAGGAGAGACAAGAGACAGAGACAAGGGGGGCGGGAGGCGAGGGGCATGAGGAGAGAGAGAGAAAATGGGGAAAAAACAGGGAGCGAGACTATGTTGTCTATTACTATAATGGCAGGCAGGAATGAGAGAGACGAATGGACCTAATAGAGAGAGAGAAGAGAGAAAGAGAGGAAGATGAGAGAGAGAGAGAGAGAGAGAGAAATGATTGAAGAAGGTTTGTATAAAAAGGGAGGAGGGGCAGAGACATAATGGAATGAGAGAGAAATGCGATAAAGAGAGGTAATAAAACGACAGGTGACGCAGAGAGAGAGAGAGAGAGAGAGAGAGAGAGAGAGAGAGAGAGAGAATAGAATTAAAAAAAAGTGTTGTATAAAAGAAAGAGAATAGAAGAGAACGAAATGGGAATAAAAGAGGAAGCGAAACGAAGAATTTGGACTGAGAGAAAGACAGAGAGAGAGAGAGAGAGAGAGACGAGAGAGAGAGAGAGAGAGAAGAGAGAGAGAGAGAGAGAGGGGAAAAGAAGAGAAAGCAAAGTTGTAATTTACTA
>CM042175.1:14527856-14550510 GCA_023376005.1 Doryteuthis pealeii
GCTCAAATATGTGGTTAGTTAACTATTTAATTGTCGATATTTGCCCGTTATTCGACATTGACAAACGGACCAGCAACCAAAGGATCATGTTACATAATTATTAGATTCTTAATATTTATGTACAGTAGAGTGGAAATCAAAATGGCTGTTATAAGTTGCAACCCACGGCCTTGAAGGATGAGTGACAAGGCTTGACCTCATCCTGATCCTTTCCGGTGGATACCATGAGAATCGGTGGAGGAGACCTTCTTCCGGTTTAGATTAGAAATAGATTGTTGGTCAGTTGGCGAGAAACCACGACGGTGGTGAGTCGTGTTATACACGCTCCGACTCGATCTGCGCAGGTAGTCTGGTGGGGATTTCGAAATAAAATGTGATCTAAGTAAATCGAAGTCTTGTGTTATTATCTTAAACTACCAATGACACAGGGCTTCTGATAAAGAGAAATCCCCAATGGAAGACCAGACTCGAAGTCCCCAAGAGAAGTCCAGACGCTAGAAGAGATGTTAGAAGAAAACGTAAGATAGAAAAGATGTCAGAAGAAGAATAGAAATAAGTAAGTAAAGAAGTATACAACAATCATACCCAACACAAAGGGACACCAAATAATAACCAAAGGATCATACCTAACACTAAGGGACATCAAGGAACAACCAAAGGATCATACCTAACACTAAGGGACATCAAGGAACAATCAAAGGATCATACCAAACACTGATGGACACCAAGGAGCAACGAAAGTTTTCTTCACTAAGGACCGCGTGTTACATAATTATTGGATCCCTAATACTTATATAAGGTAGTGTAGAAACATAATGGCGATTAGTGTAGCCCACGGCCTTGAAGGATGAGTGACAACGCTTGACCTCACTCTCACCTTGCCTTCCGGGGATAAATCGTGAGAACCGGAAGGCATAGAAGACCCTGTCTTCCGGTTAAAGGATTGTAAGTAAGACGCAGTTAGAAGTTAGAAGCCGAGCTCGTAGGATGTAAGTCTCACTGCGCAGAATGTCTGGGTTGGGGATTGAAAATAAAGTAACATCAAAGTAAATCGAAGTCTTGTGTTTATTACCTAAAAACTAACAATGACACAGGGCTTCTGATAAGGAGAGATGCCTAACAGAAACCAGACCCGAAGTCCCCAAGAAAGTCAGACCTTAGGAGATCCGAGACGCTAGACCAGACCAAGATGTTAGAAGATAGAACCGAAGCTGGCCAGAAGAAAATACGACCAGAAGTAAGAAAGGTTATACAACACGCGCTCTGTTTAATACAAGGGATCTACGCTGGGGAGTGCTTTCACATGATGGCCACAAAAATCGTAACACTCTGGAATTCCGGTCACTCTGTACATTATTGTTTAACACTTTCTCCACCAAAGAACATTAATTAATTTTTTCGCTCTTTTACTTAAACACCAAACGATGTTAATTAATTAACGGTCCCTTTTTAAAATTCTTGTCGTGTCTTCATTTGTCCCTACACACAGTCGTGACTAATAATTACTCTCGAGTAATTATCATTTATAGAGGCGCGTGGTTACCGTCGTAGGAAATGGATATAGGGAGGCGAGTTCAAATCCTAGGCGAGGTTGTTTGGATTTCACATAGCGCTGATACCCTTGGGAAAGGTATGAATCCAACTATTCTCCATCTAGATATGGGTAAATAGATATGAGTAAATCATCTCCCAAGTTGTTCTTCTATTATTTTTTCTCTTTTTTTTCTTTTCTTTTCACTTTTCTTTTTCTTTCTGCTCTTTTATTCATTTTTTTTCGTTCCTTTCTGCGCGCGTGTGTGTGTGTACACACATTTATTCTTTTTCCTCTTTTTTCTTTTCTGATTTCTTTTTCTTTTCTTTTTTTCGTTCCTCTGTGTGTTTGTGTGTGTGTGTGTTTTGTGTGTGTGTGTGTGTGTGTGTGTGTACTTGCGTACGTACGTTCGTTTATATGTACACATTTAGCGCGTGTTGGTGTTATGATTACCATTGTAGGAAGAGGACACGATGAGGCTAGTTCAAATACTAGACGATGCTGCTTGCATTTCACAGCGCTAATACCCTTGGGAAAGGTATGAATTCAATTAATCTCCCTCCAGCTATGGGTAAATAGTAAGGCAGGCTGGGTTCTTTAACCTTGATTAGGCAACCGGTCTTAGAGAAGGAAAATCTCCAAATTCAAACAAAAAGGACTCTCTTCTCGTTAGTCAAAATTACTTCTTTAATCTTCCTTCTATTTTACCTTCATTCTTCACTTTCTTCTTTTTTTTTTAATTCCCCCCTTCTGTCTGTTTCTTTCTTTCTTACTTTTTATGTATGTATGTATGTATGTATCTATCTATCTCTTATCTTCCGTTCATTCTTCACTTTCTTCTTTTTTTATTTCCCCCCTTCTGTCTGTTTTTTCTTTCTTTCTTTCTTTCTATCTATCTCTTATCTTCCTTCTATTTTACGTTCATTCTTCACTTTCTTCTTTTTTATTTCCCACCATCTGTCTTTCTTTCTTTCTTTCTTTATATCTATCTATCTATCTCTTTTATCTTCCTTCTATTTTACGTTCATTCTTTACTTTCTTCTTTTTTATTTTCCACCTTCTGTCTGTCTTTCTTTATTTCTTTCTTTCTATGTATGTATGGATGTATCTATCTATCTATCTATCTATTTATCTATCTATCTTTCTTTCATCTTCCTTCTATTTTACGTTCATTCTTCTCTTTCTTCTTTTTTTATTTCCGACCTTCTGTCTTTCTTTCTTTCTTTCTATGTATGTATGTATGTATCTATCTATCTCTTATCTTCCTTCTATTTTACGTTCATTCTTCACTTTCTTCTTTTTTATTTCCCACCTTCTTTCCTTCTTTCTTTCTTTCTTTCTTTCTATCTATCTCTTTTATCTTCCTTCTATTTTACGTTCATTCTTCACTTTTTCATTTTTTCTATCTATCTTTCTATCTATTTAAAAAAGCATACTCAAAAGTTCTCGGTTCAACCAAGAAAGATATTTCGTTCTTCCTTTTTTTCCCACCTCCCTTCGATTTTTGGAAATGGCTTTATTCTCTTAGAGCATTTTAATTTCTAATAAACATCTCACTATGATGCGCCATTTTAACTAGGTGATTGTTACATACATTCACATGTACTTAAGAATTTTTATAACACATAGATAAGCAGAACGCGCGGAGTATGAAAAAGAATGTAAATTGAAGAATAATTAAAGTCCAATTACCGTCAAAGTGGGAAGACAACGCAGCAAACGGTTGTAACTCAATACAATCCCGAAAGCTACACGGTCCACTGCAAAATGACAGAGTATATATAAGACTCCACAATTTCAAGCAGTCAAGCAGCCAATCAGAACTCAAGGAATGGAATCACCCAAATCACCCAGATTCATGGATGGATCATTCTTGAGTCCTATTTATACCAGCTGTCTTGGACACTGCTTTAGTTGTTCTTAGCTGCTGTTATTCAAACCAACAGTAGGGTAACTGATTTTTTTAAGATGAGCTCTGAGATTCAAAACATATTTTAAAAAAAATTCTATTACCTGAAGATACAGCGGTCAAAATATTACATTACAAGGGAAAATATTGGAAGTAATGGAGATTCGATATTTTTTTTTACATCAAGTCAACATCAGTTACCATACTTTCTAAACCATAAGCCAGCTACTGACAGTTACTATATAAATCTCCTTAAACAAGTATTAGTGGCATAATTAACCCAAACGGAACGGAAAAGTGAGCCATATTTCTTGAATATTCACCCATTTGAATCCTTAGTTACACTATTAAAGAAACAGTATATTTATTTTTCATAACCCTGTCATCATTATATATACTAGCAACAGAAAACACCTTCCGGGCGTCGTAAAAATTACTTTTTGAAAGACATTGCCTGAGAGGGTGGGAGTTAAAAATTCAATGTCAGAGGGTTTGTATCATAAGTAAGTAAAATCATCAAATTTATTAAAGGAGTAAAAAAAACCCAAAAAAACCAAAACAATTTGAAATGAAAACTGAACCCCGTCCCTCTCAAATAAAATGTTGTGTGCATGTAATAATCAAACAATTATTTTGAATATTTTCCACATAGATTTTCCACAAAATCGTATGTATTTATTTATTTGTAAACTTTTTAGTTAACTTCTTGTTACTGTAAAAAAAAGAAAAAAAAAAGGACGAAAGTGAAACACAATTTTAAAAATTGCTTACTCAAATTTTGGGTGTATATAGCATAAGAATATTGTGATGTAAGATGTGACGTATAGCTATAACGTAGTTTTTGTTACAGACAAAAATACAGACAATCTCCGTTATTAATTTTTTTTTCTAAAGAAAGAATCAATAAACATAAAAATAGATGATAATATTTGCTATATAAGTAAAGTTTGTATTAAAAAGTCATTACTTTATTTTTAAAGAAATCTTTAATATCATTTGCTTATTGGATAATAGGAAAAATATTGTAGTCTTGTATATAGTCTTATATATATATATATATATATATATATATATGTCTGTGTGTGTGACATACTATGTTTATTAATAAATAGTGCTCAATTTCAAGTGCCATTGACTGTGTCTACCCAATTTAAACTTACATCAACTACCATAATATACATATACACACTGGGTTGTATTTACATACACCCATACATATAGATGTGTATATACATGTGTTTATACATTTCTCTCTATAACGATGATTCTAATGACGGAGCTAAACGGGTCCCTTTATATATATATATATATATATATATATATATATATATATAAAGGTGTCCATTTAGCTCCGTTGGTAAATTCATCGTTATAGGACGGATTCCATCCAAATGTAAAAAATTGGCCAGAAAGCTCGAAAAGATCGTTAATAAAATTGTTAAACAGGAGACGTGTCTTTCTATATCTATAAATGAAAGCATGCTGCTCAAATACACACACACACACACACACACACACCACACACACACACACACACATATATATATATATATATAATGATTATAGTTAAATGTATAATGCTGATAATAGTTATACACACACACACACAGATAGATAGACAGATATATATATAATGATTATAGTTAAATGTATAATGCTGATAATAGTTATACACACACACACACACATAGATAGATAGACAGATATATATATATACTGATTATAGTTAAATGTATAATGCTGATAATAGTTACACACACACACACACACACACACCACACACACACACACATATATATATATATATATATATATATATATATATATATATATATATATATATATATATATATATATATGGGTTAGCTCAGTCAGTAGAACGTTCGGCTAGAAACCACAAGGTTCCTAGTTCAATACCAGTCCCCGCCAACTCAGCGTATGAGTAGCACAGGGATCTGTGCGGTAAAGTAAGGAGCTGATGGCAGGTGTGGCGCTCCACATCATATGCTAAAAAATCTCCTTGGTCTAGCGCTATTGAAAAGGGGATAGACTCCCTCGCTGATTGGCTGATACCGACTTTAGGCCGCCCCGTCGACTTACTTATATATATATATAATGATTATAGTTAAATGTATAATGCTGATAATAGTTATACACACACACACACACACACATATATATATATATAACGATTATAGTTAAATGTATAATGCTGATAATAGTTATACACACACACACACACACACACATATATATATATATAACGATTATAGTTAAATGTATAATGCTGATAATAGTTATATACACACACACATATATATATAATGATTATCATACCTATATATATATACATATATATGCACACACATAATGATGATATTATATATATATATATATATATATATATATATATGCATATGGGGTGGGGGGCGAGAGTGTATTTTTCATGCTCTGAAAAAAAGGAGAATGTTTATCGCCCTTCTAAAAGATCACAAGACCTTGCGTTTTTAGTAACCTCCAAATTATGGGACCGGCCGCAATTTGGATATGACCTGAAAAATTCCGTGTTGGAGCCATACCTCCAATCATTTGCTTTTGTCTCTTTGAAAAACAAGACACGCCTTGACAGTTAGTGAGGACATACAGAATAATTAGATGATGACCACGCTAGCCGGAAAAGAAACAATGGAATCCAGTTTTTGCTGTGGGAAGACATCACGCCCCCCCCCCCCCAAGAAGAGGAGGAGAGAAGAGATACGTCCAACCTGTCACTTGGCGCCAAGCTAGAATAAGTGATTGTGAAAACCTGGTAATTTCCGCACCGGTCGGCGGGCAGTAGTGTGGGGGGTTGGGGGGGGGTTGGGTTGGAAGGAGTAGTAGGGTCCCGCGCCATCAGAGGTTTCGGGTAAGGAATGGGATTAGACCAATGGGTCCAACTACAACTCATCACCCCCCCCCCCAAAAAAAAATACCCTCCCCGCCCCCGAGACAGACATTGGCCATTGTCCTGACACGATACACACACTTAGTTTCTGATTTACTGAAAGACCCCCTCCACCCCATCACCACCACCAATTCCACCTTATCCGTGCCAGTGGTTCAGTGTTCAAGCCTAGTTAAGAAGATGAAATCTCGAATGCCGATTTTCTAGGCGATCTTTTGTAAATACCTGGATTCTCGATTTACTCATTTCACTGACCTCATATATCAGAATCTACGTCACTGCCGACGTCACATCTCCCATAGTTATTTACGTTACATTCTTCATCGTTCTATTTTTTAATCAAATCTTAGTTATTACGAAAATTCTAAACTTATCTTATCATGATGGAAATTACGTGTATGTCTGTAATAAAACATACGTCACTGCTGACATCACAATTCCCTTAGTTATTTACATCATATTCACCATCATTTTATTTTATTCAAGTCTTAATTATTGATAAAATTTTTAAACATAACTTATTATAATGGATACTACGTGTCTGTCTGTAACCGAATCTACGTCACTGCCGACGTCACAACTCCCGCAGTTATTTTTGTCACATTCTCCATTATTTTTTTTTTTACTAAAATCTTAATTATTAAGATTTAAAAAAAAATTCTCAATACTGTTGGTACAATAACATACAACTCTATTCGTATATACTACCATATAGCAATTTACAATGTTAACGGGGGGGGGAATTTGCATATTGATATTTAAATTTCTTTTTAATTGATATTTCATCGGTAGAGCATTCGCCTGGAAACCACAAGGTTCTGGGTTCGATACCGGTTCCTTGTCAACTCAGTGCATGAGTCGCACAGCTGGGATCTGTGCGGTAAAGTGGAGAGCTGTTGGTAGGTGTGGCGCTCCACTCTGATGCAAAAACAATCTCCTAGCGCTAGTGTAAAGGGGATAGACTTCCCCACTGTCAGGCTGATACCGACAATTGACCACTCCCCCGATTTTACTTTTTTTTAAAATTGATTTATAATTCTTTGGTTCTATCTCAATGAATATAAGCAGAAATCACATCGATAAACTTTAAAAGAAATTCATTAGCAAAAATAAATGGTTCAAATCTTAATTTTACAGTCTAATTTAGTTAAATTTTGAAAATTTAGCAATGAAAACCAGGAGTGGTAGGAAGAGCAAGCATCCAAGCTGTTCTATTCTTCAATTATACCCCCGTCTGTTTCGTATTAGTTTAACGTAATAATTTAATCTTAGATAATATTAAATTCTTTTTATTTTATTCATTGTTTTTGCTAGCCGAATATTAACATTCATCAATATCTCACATCGGCTATTTTTGTGTTAGTGAGTCAGTAATAATTGATCAGTAATAATTAAACAGTAAATTTTATACTTTTCTTTATTATAAACATATGAAAGTGTATGCTCGATTTTAATGCTCAATGACATCGCGGGCGAGAAAGACGGTTAAACCGTCTTTCTCGTCCGCGTTTGAACACTCTTCACGTAATTTTTAAAAAGTTCTTTTTCACAATCACTTTTTTCTCCGCTTTCCAACGAATTTCATTTAAAAAAATAAGGATTTACTCTGAGGAAGGTCGAATCTTCTTTGCGTGTGGAACATTCCTACATTTTTTCTATTATTATTATTTCATTTCATTTGGTTATTTAAAAATAATAATGGCTTGAATAATGTACACATGGATAAACTCCTGACCGAAACACGTGTAAGTAAAATTGATTAAAATATCCTATCTTATCCATTCTATACTTTCTTTCCTTTATTTCTTTTTTCAACATATATATATATATATATATTAAGAACAATTGAAAAAACACAGGTTTAAATGAGTTAAATGGTAAGTTTATTGGCCGATGCTGCAGTGTTTCGATCTATTAATTAGAACATCTTCAGAGCATTTGTTGGTATATGGAAGGTGATAAAAATATTTTTATCACAGAATAACGAGAAAAGCGAGTAATAGTCCTTGTTTATCAGTCTGTTTAAAAATTTGAAGTCTGAAAAAAGAACGTTGAAAAAATGGACGGTTTGAAATGTGACGTCAAATATTCTTTTTTGCGGTGTGAGTATAGAGTGTGTAAGTGTGTGTATCGAAAAAAGCATTGTGCATTTTATATATACTAGCAAATATTTGCACCCTCCGGGTGCAAGTATCTAAGTTTTAATATAATGAAATATGTTAAATTAGAAAGGCTAATGAAACTGAATAAGAATGCAAATAAAAAGATTTGGAACAGAGGGGGTATAATCGAAAAATAGAACAACTTTGAAACTAACTCTTCCATCATGTTCCATTACTCCCTTCTTTCTTTGGTAAATTTTCCTAATTCAACTATTTAGTTAGAATAGGAAGTAAAAAATAATATTACAGTTATTTCTTCTTGTTAATGGATTTCTTTTAAGATTTATATCCGAGATTTTTGCTCATATTGAATAAGATAAAACCAAACAATTAGAAATCAATAATACTAAGCATATATTTATTAAAATCAAATTTTTAAGATCAATATGCAAATTAGCCTCCCCGTTCACACAGTAAACCGCTATTTTGTTGTATATATAAATATAATTGCATGTTACCAGTATGTAGACCTGGCCAACGCCGGGGGTCCAGTGGCTTCGGCCCTGGATCTTTACAAGTTAATAGCGTCGATCCCAGCGGGCCATCCCCCCAGGCAACACCTGCCCCCTTGATTTAAAGGGGTAGGGGCTGGGTTTATTGCCCAGAGCCTGAGGCGCCCCCCTTGAGGGGGAATGCCGACGGGATCGACGCAATTTTTCACCCGCCATCCCATGAGTCTCGGCTCGTGGGTGGTCCCACATAAATAGGGCCTTGTGCCTGACCCGTACAAGTGGGGTACGTGGAAAATATCATGTAGACATGGTCAACAGTATTAATAATGTAAAACAATTTTATTAATAATTGAGGTCTAAATAAAAATGCAGTCATGGAGAATGTGATGTTAATAACTAAGGGAATTGTGACTTGAGTTGTAATATAGTTTCGGTTACAGACAGAAAAACACACAATCTCCATTATAATAAGATAAGATATATATATATATATATATGTGTGTGTGTGTGTGCGTGTGTTTCAGAAAAAAAACGTCCCAGTGCATTTCTTGCTAGAGAGAAAACATTTCTCTGCTACGAGAACGGTTCAAACATTTCAGACGTCTGCTCGGAATCTATAATGACAATAATGATATCAAAAGTTTCTAAGTAGAATTTTTTGTCAGCAGAAAAACCAATGGAAAAAAAAATGCCCCCCCCCCAAAAAAAAAAATGGCCGGAATAAAGAAAAAGAAAAAAAAATGCCAAGATGAATTATACAAAATAAATAAAGGGCGAACGAATGAATATAAAATGTGGGGGAACGCGGTGTGGGAGGGCTGATATGAGGCTCGGAATGGTATTGAGGGTGTAAAGGATTATTGGACAGTGGGCATCTGACAAGCGAGGCAGGTCAGGTGACCGACGTCCATAGATGCGAGAGCAGCAGCTGTTTAGACGATGCACTGTCGAATGCGAAGTCACTGGCAGAGATTAGGGGGACTGGGGCGGTGAGAACGGATAGGGAATGGGTTTGGTTACTAATGGAAAAGACACACAAGTGCTCGTTGCTCTGGGCAGGGGTACATGTTGGGGGTCTGCGAGTGAAAAGAGCTCTGGTGTCTGAAGGAGGAAGGGAAAAAAAAGGATTATAAAAGACTTGATACGAACGATGGAAGAATGGTTGAGTTGAAGAGAGAGAGAGAGAGAGAGAGAGAGAGAGAGAGAAGAGAGAGAGAGAGAGTGGGGGGAGGATGAACACTGTGAGGTAGACATGAAGGGACATATCTATTTATCTATATATAAAAGGGGACACCGACAATGAGATACAAGTATGAGAGAAAGATTAATATGGACGGGGACACACACACACACACACACATATATATATATATATATATATATATATATATATATATATATATATATATATATAACCTCTTCTTCGCTAGGTACCCTATACCTGTGGTCTTGTAGCAACCCTAAACTTGAAAATAAAGACGTGGAAGAATGGCCCAGTTCGAGATAGATAGATAGATATAGAGAGAGATCTATCAATCACCATATACCATCAATACTTCACTATGTACTCCATACCTGTAGCCTTCTATCACATCTAAGCAATTCAAAGCAATGCAAAGGAAAGACGAACGATAGAAGAAGAAGAAGAAGAAGAAAGAGAGAGAGAGAGAGAGAGAGAGAGAGAGAGAGAGAGAGAGAGAGAGGGGGGGGCAAACAGAGTGTATGAACATAGTGAGGTAGATATGAACAGACTTGTCTATCTATCAATCTATATAAAGCGGATAAGACAGACAAGAACGAGAGAAAGATTGGTTATATATATATATATATATATATATATAAAGTTGAAACAGACTGTACGATGTTCTAGCATCGCATAATCGTTTGCCAAATTCACTTGTCATGGTTGTTTTCTATAATTATATTCGATATACGCATTGTAATTGCCTTCAAGCAAAAATATAAATAATATATATATATATATATATATATATATATGCCACTTACTCTTCACTAGATAGCCCATATCTGTAGCCTTGAGGCAAATCAAAGCAATGTTTAGCTTACTGAAGCCGCCTTAAGAAATTTTTAGCAAGCAAGCTAGCAGACCATTGCTCAATAGGTGACCCATAATTCTATCGTGGTATATATATATATATATATATATATATATATATATATATATATATATATATATATATAAACAGACTTTGGTAGATAGATATGAACAGACGTAGACACACACATATAAACAAATTGAGGTAGATATGACCGGATAACGACTGAGGAGATAGATATGATCAGAAAGAGATATAAACATTCTAAGTTAGAAAGATATGAACGGACAGAGGCAGATAAATATGAACGGACAGAGGTAAGTAGACATAAACGGACAGAGGCAGATGGATATGAACGGATTGATGTTGGTATATATGAACGGGCTGATACTGTAGATATGAACGGACAAAGGCAGATTGATAGATATGGGACATTGATATTGAGATATGAACGGATTGATATTGGTAGATATGAACGGACAGAGGCAGATTGATATTGGTAGATATGAACGGATTGATATTGGTATATGAACGGACAGAGGCAGATTGATATTGGTAGATATGAACGGACAGAGGCAGATTGATATTGGTAGATATGAACGGATTGATACTGGTAGATATGAACGGACAGAGCAGATTGATATTGAACGGACAGAGGCAGATTGATATGGTAGATATGAACGGACAGAGGCAGATTGATATTGGTAGATATGAACGGGTAGATATGAACGGATTGATATTGGTAGATATGAACGGGTTGGCTGGTAGATATGAACGGATTGATATTGGTAGATATGAAGGACAGAGGCAGATAGAAAAGAACGGATTGATGTTGGTATATATGAACGGGCTGATGCTGGTAAATATGAACAGACAGATGCTGGTAAATATGAACAGACAGATGCTGGTAGATATGAACAGATAGAATGAACAGACAGAGGCAAGTAGATATGAACAGACTGATGCGGTAGATATGAACGGACAGATGCTGGTAAATATGAACAGACAGATGCTGGTAAATATGAACAGACAAAAGCAAGTAGATATGAACAGACTGGTGCTGGTAGATATGAACAGACAAGGGCTGATAGATATTAACGGACTGATGCTGGAAGATATGAACGGACTGAGACAGACATGAACGGACTGTAGCGGATAGATTTGAACAGATACATACAGGAACAGACTGAGGTAGATAGATCTGAACAAACTGATGAAGATTGATATGAACGGTCTAGAGTAGGTAAATATGAACGGAGTGAGGTAGATAGACATGAACAGAGAAATATAAAAACAGACTGAGCTAGATATGAATAGACTGGGAATGATCAAAGGACCGAGGTAGATAAATAGATATGAACAGAAGGAGATACATAGATAGATATGAACAAACTGAGAGAGAGAGAGAGAGAGAGAAGAGAGAGAGAGAGAGAGAGAGAGAGAGAGAGCAGATCGGAAAAGAAGAGAAAGCTTTATATCTCTTAATTGATTCAGCCTTTTTCTGGGACCTGTCAATTGTTATACGAACCACGATGGACACTCACGGATGGTGGTGGGGCTGTGTGTGTCGGGGGGAGGGGGCTGCTGTGTATGGTGTGTCACTCACTGCTGCCTTTCAGTTGTAATTATATTTCTTCTCAGTTGGCCTTCATCCATCGAACTTGACTTAATGCGACCACGGTTTGTCTTATTAGGTTTCCTTTGCCCATCCCCCAACTCTTCCCGACAATTTTCAGCGCCCCCTCCCAGTTGTTACTTTATTTCAGCACCCTCTTTTTATTATATATTTTTTGCTCTCTTGTCTGTACGTCATTTTTAATCATTAGCTAAAATGGCGGAATTAAAACGAACAATCAGAAAGGCATGGGTCCACCTCTCCCTGGGCTTCAATCCATTTTAAGATATCTGTTTAGCTCAGTCGGTAGAGCGTCCGACTTGGATCCACAAGGTTCCAGGTTCGACACCGGGCCTCGATAACCCAGCGTATGAGTAGCACAGAGATATGTGCGGTAAAGTGAGGAGCTGGTGATAGGTGTGGCGCTCTATCTTTGACGCCCAAAACAATCTCCTTAGTCTGGCGCTAGTGAAAAAGGACTAGACGTCCTTGCTGTCTGGCTGATACCGACTTTCGGCCACCCTGATGACTTTATTATAGAATTGCGCGTTGGTTGACGAGGGGGGAACAAGCACCGAGTAAACCACTTTCCCATATTTATCTTACAGGCAGTAGGGACAAAAAGGTAATTTATGAGGAAGTGCGTCCCGGTCTCCCGCCTCAAAGACCGCTACCCGGTGACTATCAAAATAACAACCCCAGCTCGTTTATTTATCGTAATTTGTCGCAATTCTTGTTTAGATATGAAGATGGATAAATAGTTTTGAATAGACTGAGATAGATAGATAGATAGATAAACATAAACAAACAAAATAATATAGATAGATACGAACAAATGGAGATAGATATTTTCGACAAGTAAATGTATTGGGGGAGGTTCGCTTCTTTTTTTGTCGTAATTCTTGTTTATTTAAACTAAAAACAAGACATTAAACAAACATGAATAAAAGAAAATTTTAGTATTTAAAGTAATATAGATAAATATGAACAAATTGAGATAGATAGATAGATAGATGGATGGATTGTTTTGAATAGCTTGAGCTGGGTCGTTATTTTAATAGTCACCGGGCAGCAACTCTTGAGGCTGGAGACCGGGACGCACTTCCTCATAAATTACCAACAAAAAGCTATTACAACTATTATCAATTTTGAGAGAGATCAGTGAGCGTAAAGTGGTGCGAGGAGTGTTAAAAAAGTATCGAGATTGAAGCTGTATTCATAGCCCCGTCGGTGGGACTTACAAAACACAGACTGTATCTCTGCAGAGCGGTAAGACCCCCACTTCAAAAAGGGTGCGCCCTGGGTATGATATAGCGAGTGTCAGAATTAAAGAGAAATAATATCTTTCTCCTACTCTCTTTCTTTCTTATATATTTTTTCTGTGTAGTATGTACTTTCTTTATAATAAAAACGGAATAGTCCATTATTTAGCTGAGGTGACTACACTCATAATAAGAAATAAGAATTCACCAGATAATCAGGATTTACATTTTTGCATTTCATCTTGGACGATTTGGACGGTCTCATTTTTAATCAGAGGGTGTTGCAAGATGATAACGGACGGAAGATTTAGGAAAATTATTTCTACCAATTTAATAATATACATGAAGTAAACCAAGTTATATATATATATATATATATATATATATATATATATATATACACACAAATCGGAGAATAAATATTATGTATTTAAAATACCGTAACTATAGTTTCATGCATACTTGCAATCATCAGACGATCAAAATGTTAAGATTTAAAAAGAAAAAAACCGTGGTCTGCTATTTGAGCATCTTCATATGCTAATACTTTTCACATTAATTCTCCATTATATATATTATCAATTGATTAACTTTCAAAATTAGGTACGACTTCAATTAAGCACATATTCTCCCAAATATATATATATCTATATATATATATATATATATATATATATGGAGGGGGATAAATGTGAGGAGGTTAATCCGTCAGTATGTGGAGAAAGGTAGACAAACACGGGATGTTATGGAAACTGGATGTTTATTGTCGACGATGCAACGTTTCGGTCTATTAGACCATCTTCAGGACTTGGATATAGTTCTTGCTTCAATGATGGACATTCTCAAAATGGTGAAACAGGAGGGGTGGTTGGATAGTGGATTTTCTTCTCTCTAGATGGGGAGTGTCAGAATGGTGGATGGTGGTACCACAGGTGTTGGTCTAGAAAATTGGATTGTTGAGGATTGGTTAACTGAATATGTGTATGTGTGTGTCTGTTTAATTGTTTTTTTGTTTATATGTGTTGGGGAACTGGATTTGTCGTTAAGTTATATGTGTGTGGTTGGTATGTTAGTGTGATTTTTTTTGTAAAGGAGTATAGAGTAAGATTTGTTAAAATTGTAAGTGAGCATATGTATAATGTTATTATTATTATTATTATTATTATTATTATTAATAGTGGCAGTATTATTATTGTTGTTGTTATGTATCATATGTATTATAATATTAATCTGGTTGTCTTTACTCTGTTAATATTATCTGTGTCTGTTTATGGGTAATCTGTTAGTATCTGTCTGTCTGTCTATCTTTTTTATTTTTATCTTATTTTATTTATTTATAAATATTTAACAGTATGTCTATCTGTCCCTCTGTCTATCTATCTATTTATTTTTTATATGTAAGTCTGTTAGTGTCTATCTGCTTATCTATTTATATATTATTAATCAATATGTTCATATCTGTCTACCTATCTATCTTTAATGTGTTTTTATCTGTCTATCGGTTTGTCGTTCTATCTTAGATCAACCCGTCTGTCTATCTTTAATCTGTTACTGTCTCTCTCTCTCTCTCTCTCTCTGTCCGTCTATCCGTCTATCTATAGTTTGGTAATATCTATATTTATGTCTATCTTTAATTAGTTAATATCTATCTTTATATCTATCATGAGTGTGTTCATATCTATCTATCTGTTTACACTTGGTCTGATTATCTCTCCGTCTATATTTAATTTGTTAAGATCTCTCTGTCTATCTACCTTTGAAGTGTTATTGTTTTATCTATCTACCTGTCTGTCTATAATATCTACCTGTTTATCTATCTACCTGTCGTCTTATATATCTACCTGTTTAATCTATCTACCTGTCTGTCTATATATATCTACCTGTTATCTATCTACCTGTCTGTCTATATATATTACCTGTTTATCTATCTACTGTCTTCTATATTATCTACCTGTTTTATCTATCTATCTGTCTGTCTATATATATCTACCTGTTTATCTATCTACCTGTCTGTCTATATATATTACCTGTCTGTCTATATATATCTATCTATCTACTGTCTGTCTATATATATCTACCTGTTTATCTATCTATGTCTGTCTATATATATCTACCTGTTTATCTATCACCTGTCTGTCTATATATATCTATCTATACCTATCTCTCTCTCTCTCTCTCTCTCTCTCTATATATATATATATATATATATATATACCTATCTGTCTATATCTATATCTATACCTATAATCTATCTATATCTATATATATATATATCTATACCTTCTGTCTATATATATATCTACCTGTTTATCTATCTACCTGTCTGTCTGTCTGTCTATATATATATATATAAACACTTTTTACACTCATAAGATATATATATATATATATATATATATATATATATATATGGTAGAAATGTGAGGAGGTTAATCCGACAGTATGTGGAGAAAAGTAGACAAACACGGGATGTTGTGGAAACTTGATGTTTATTGTCTACGGTGCAACGTTTCGGTCTCTTATTAGACCATCTTCAGGACTTGAATATAGTTCTTACTCCAATGATGGAAATTCTCAAAATGCTGAAAGCGGAAGGTCGTCAGTAGGGAGGAGGCGTAGTTGGGGGTGGTTAGTGGATACTTCTTCTCTCTGGAATGGGGAGTGCCGAAATGGTGAATGGTGGTACCACAGGTGTTAGATTGTGGGGATTGGTTCATAATAAACATCAAGTTTCCACAACATCCCGTGTTTGTCTACTTTTCTCCATATATATATATATATATATATATATATGGAACTAGATCTGATGAGTATAGAGTGTGTTTTATATGTCTCCCTGATAGCTCGGATCTCCATGACTCCCTCTCACCACTGCTCCCTACAGATCTTCTGCACGGCATTCAGAATCAGCACGGAGCTGATTGATGTAAGTTTTTGCTGCGCGGCCTACAAGAACGGCACCCCTCCCCCCTCATAGAGCCCTGCCTGCATGCGGGGGAAGGAGTGAGTTGATTTAGAAGCACAAGCACGACCACAATGGTGAGGTGCTCCGTAAAGGTCGAACTTAATTTTACTAAGAATATTTTGCCAGACAAACTTGCTCAGTCATCATGTTACGTCAGGCGCCAATGTAAAAATGAGGGACTGATTTTTTTATTTATTTAAATGTCCAATGTTTGAACCCCATCTATACAATTGATAAAAAAAATATTTCTTCAATTTAAAAAAATAAAATATGGTATTCATTATAGTAAGTATGTAAAGTCGCCGAGGCGGCCTAATGTCGGTATCAGGCAGACAGCGAAGGAGTCTACCCCCTTTTCACAAGCGCTAGACCAAGGAGGTTATTTTAGCGTCTAAGGTGGAGCACCACACCTACCATCAGCTCTTCACTTTACCTGACAGATTCCTGTGCTACTCATACGCTGAGTTGGCGAGGGCCGGTATCGAACCAGGAACCTGGTGATTCCTTGCCGAACGCTCTACCGACTGAGCTAAACCGGCCCTTTTCATTATAAAATTAAATTACTAATGAATAAATAGCTGAAAGTTTCATTAATATCCGACAATTCCCTGATGTTTGGTAATTGTTTTAAAATTAAAAAAAAACAAAAACATTTTTGATTATCTCCCTTGATGAAAAGTGCCCATCCCTATTAGTACCGCATTAAACAAAGAAACCAAATCAAACCGTATAGGCGCGTGGTCAAATGGTTAGAGTCATAGGAAATGGACTCGTCGGCCCGAGTTCAATTCCTGGACGAAGCTGTTTGAATTTCACATAGCGTTAATACCCTTGGGAAAGGTATGAATCCAATTCTCCCTCCAGCTATGGGTAAATAGCAGAGTAGACTGGGCTCTTTAACCCTGGCTAGGTAACCGGTCTAGGAGAAGGAAAACTCTGAATTCAAACCTGTAAAACTCCGCTTAAGAAATTGACCTTGTGTCACATCCTGCTCGTGCGGAGGGGTTAGTAAATATATATAGGTAATTCCAGCACTGAAACCAGGAATCTACAAATCTAAGTGGACGATCACAGTAGTAAGGCGCTCCGTAAGGATCGAACTCCATTTCACTAAGCATATTTTGCAAGACGAACTTGCCCAGTCATTACCCTACGTTAGGCGCCCAACTTCTCGCTTGTGGTTTCATCAACAAGACACGATTCTTTGATATAGCAATGCGATCCCACCGGAAGAAAAGTCAATAAATTTAAACTAGGTGAATACTCGGATGTCACAAGAGTATTTTGCAAGAGGAGAACGGGTTTACCTTTGATGTACGATTTTATTTCAGCGGATCAATTTTCAACAAAACAGGATGGTGGGATATGATTCAAACCTAATAGATCTACCTCAGTTATCTGTCTTATTCCGTTGGTACTAATATCCAAGAGCTTTGACAACTTCCATATAAACACTCGCACGCACGCACGCACACACAAAAACACGAGACCGACCGCTTTAAGAGAGGGGACTTCGTTCTTTTAAAGATGAACCAGTGATCACTAAGCGTTAACAAACCAACACTTGAGACAGATACTTAGATCTGACAGGTTCAAGTCGTCGCTCTTTTAACCGAATAATCCCTACAAGCCAACACTATTACTATGTGAATCATTTGTGTCGTGCCTATACCGAGTGTAGTTGAGTGGGGCGGGGGTCAGAGACGAAATCCGGTTAAATCGAACTTAACGGACCTAAATTCCACCACCGTATGTCACCACACCGAAAGAAAAAAAAAATCAGGGAACTAGATGATATATTCACACAGAGAAATAGACTCACCAGATATACCCACAAAGAAGCATACGTGGACTTCACAACGACAACGTATAATAGGTTAACTCGAACTTAACGGACCTAAATTCCACCCGCCGAAAGAAAAAAAATACCAAAAATCAGGGAATTAACAGAATTTAATGAAATTTTCAATGTTGATATATTAATGAATAAAAGACATAATGCACCAGTTATCTTATTTAAAAACTTTCACATTTTTTCAGGTCAGTTAACTTTGAACCACGTGTCTTTGAAGCGTAACACAGATTCTCAAATAATACTCCAACCACCCTTTAGCTGTGGGTGGTGACCCATACTGTTTAAGGGCGGAATCCCTTTAGCCCTTACTTGGGCTGTAGAATACACCAACTGCATCTCTATAGATGGGTAAGACATCCCCACCCATTGGCCGTGGGTGGTGACCTATGGTGCTTAAGGACGGAATCCTGGTGTCTGAGCAGTTTATGATATGCAACACTTCACTTAAGTCTTTACTTGGCTAGACGGATGGTCGGAGAGACCACCTCTGATAAATCGGCTGGTCGTGTCAAGCCCGAGCACCTATATGATTGTCCCAACCGTATTGCTATTATGGCAAAACCCCCCAATTCTTTTTATCATGCATGTGCTAAAAGGCGGTGGCAGAGGGTCTAAGTGTCCCGAATATGACATTAAACTGCATCTAGTGGTGAGGTTCGAGTTCTGAAGCCCTGGAGAGTATAGAATACGCCTTCATTACCATTACTCCCTGGTCCATACTGATAATGGAGTGGTAGTACCTGTTAGGGTACCATCTATGGGTTAAATAGATTAACATGAGTTTAAAAAAATGCACAACAAGAATGACTAAAACGAAAATGTCTTCGGCATAAAATAACCCAACAAGGATTGACATGCCGTAAAATCCAACCATCCAGCCAACCAATTATCTCTTTAAACCCATTACCGTTTCTTTTTTCTGTTGCCTTCACTTTAAGACCTTACTCTTAACCCTCTAAAAAAAAACAACAACATGTACCCGTTCATTAACATTACTCCCAGGTCCACTATAGCCAGGAGGGATAGTACCTGTTAGGGTCCCATCACTGGGTCAAATAGATCTGTTTAAAAATTATTCGTTTTCGATAAACTCAGAATTTCAAACACTGAGGAAGACCAAAATTTATATAATGATACTCGTCTTCCCTAATTATCAACTTGCAACACCCTCTGGTAAAAAATGAGACCGTCCAAATCGTCCAAGATGAAATGTAAAAATGTAAATCCTGATTATCTGGTGTTACTTATCCACCGAATTCTTATTTCTTATGAGTGTCATCAGAGAAAAGACATGCTACACAGAAAAAATATAATAAGAAAAAAAGACAGAAAGAGAGAAGGGGAAACGTAGTGTGAGGGGTGAGCGCGCGGAAGCGATAATGCTAATCTGTTTCAATCGAACATAATGAAAAAATGAAAAGATTAAAAAGAGTGAGAGCGTTAAATCAAGATCATTATACTTTTTACATATTGAATTATCTCGCAGTAGCTCTAAGTAAACATGTCAAACGGTGTAATAATTAAATCATCATACTGTAATATATCCACAGGTCCTGCTAGTAGATAAAAATAACAAGATGGGGATACTAGTCTGAATTAATCATCTAAATGATAATCGCTGTTAAGTAATCATATCAAACGGTGTAAAGATTAAATTATACTGTGGTATATCCACAAGTCCTGCTTAGTAGATAAAAATAACAAATGGGGATACTAGTCTGAATTACTTATCGAATGATAATCGCTGTTAAGTAATCATATCAAACGGTGTAAAAGATTGAATTTATACTGTGGTATATCCACAGGTCCTGCTAGTAGATAAAATAACAAAGATGGGGATACTAGTCTGAATTACTTATCGAGTGATAATCGCTGTTAACTAATCATATCAAACGTTGTAAAGATGGGTTAGCTCAGTATGTAGAGCGTTCGGCTAGAAACCACAAGGTTCCTAGTTCAATACCCGCCCTCGCTAACTCAGCGTATGAGTAGCACAGGGATCTGTGCGGTAAAGTAAGGAGCTGATGGTAGGTGTGGCACTCCACTCAGACGCAAAACAATCTCCTGGTCTAGCGCTAGTGAAAAGGGATAGACTCCTCGCTGCATGGCTGATACCGACATTAGGCCGCCCCAACGACTTTACTTTTACTTATATCCACAGGTCCTGCTAGTAGATAAAAATAACAAAGATAGGGATACGAGTCTGAATTACTTATCGAATGATAATCGCTGTTAACTAATCATATCAAACGTTGTAAAGATGGGTTAGCTCATCCTAGTTCGATACCCGCCCTCGCCAACTTAGCGTATGAGTAGCACAGGGATCTGTGCGGTAAAGTAAGGAGCTGATGGTAGGTGTGGCGCTCCACCTCAGACGCTAAAACAATCTCCTTGGTCTAGCGCTGGTGAAAAGGGGATAGACTCCCTCGCTGCATGGCTGATACCGACATTAGGCCGCCCCGACGACTTTACTTTTACTTATATCCACAGGTCCTGCTAGTAGATAAGAATAACAAAGATGGGGATACTAGTCTGAATTACTTATCGAATGATAATCGCTGTTAAGTAATCATATGAAACGGTGTAAAGATTAAATTATACTGTGGTATATCCACAGGTCCTGCTAGTAGATAAAAATAACAAAGATAGGGATACTAGTCTGAATTACTCATAGAATGATAATGACTCATCTTAAAATGTCAAACAATGTTACCCGCTTAGTTTTAATTTAGCAATTTGAAAAATTCAAAAAATCTTAAACCAGCTAATTTTTTTTGTGTGTTTCATTTTAACATTAGAGACAAAATGCGAAACATGGCGTCTAACCTTGTAAGTGGGCTTCCCATCTTGAAACGTGCAATTTTTATTTTTCTTAAAATATGTGGCCTTCAGCAGTTTTCCATTCGCTTGTTTGAGATTATCATCCGATTCTTTTTTCGTTTTGTGATGTTATTACATCTACAATGTTGCATTGCAAATATACATACTCGATATATTTACTTTACAATCTTTGTCGACATTATTTCCGTCGTCGTCGCCGTCGTCATCATGTCTCTTGTCATTTTTGTTTGTTTTTGTTTTTACGTCGTCTGTTCTTCTCCATTTTCTCTCCCCTCCATTCCCGTCCCTTTTTCTCGTACTCTTTAGCTTTAGGAGATTGTTTAATTCGGCCTTTCTTTTTAGTTTCTTCTTTTCTTTATTTATTTCAAATTTTGCGCTGTTTGCTCTTATTCTATTTTAGATGGAGTTACTTTTTTCTTTTTGGCTTTCTTTTCATTGGATTGTTCTTTTGTTTCTTTCGTTCTCTCTTTCGCAACGTTTAGCATTATGTCCTCTCTCTCTCTCTCTCTCTCTCTTTCTCTCCTCTCTCTCCCTATCTCTCTCTGTGTGTGTGTGTTGTGTGTGTACTTAGCATAAAATAACGCTTTTCCTTTATCCCTTTTCTTTCATTTTTCTCTTTTTATACACCTTCCCCTCTCCACCATTTTTTAAATTTCCCTGTTTTCTCCCCTCCTCTCTCCCTCTCTCTCTATATATATATATATATATATATATATATATATATACACAGAGAGAGAGAGAGAGGGAAAGAGAGAGAGAGAGATAAAGGAAAAGAAGGCCTCTTTTGCTTTGTTTATAAAATTAAGCATTGAGCTCTCAAACGGAATCTGAACTCTAAAACAAACTACTGGTAGAAAATAGGAGCAGCCTAGAATCACTTTGTACCCAAAAAAGTATATATATATATATATATCCTTATGCAACTGGCCTTCTCTTTTTCTTAATTCTCTCTTTTTTATCTATTTTTAAAGATCTTCCCTCCCATTGGTTATTTTCAAAATCCTTTTCTTTTTTTTTTTTGTTTGTTTCTCCTTATTTTTTTTTTGTTTTGTCTTTTTCCA
>CM042175.1:14550610-14553110 GCA_023376005.1 Doryteuthis pealeii
CAACCCCTCCGTACGATCAGGATGTTACCCAAGAATTGAAGATGCGAAGAAAATTGGATTCATACTTTCCCAAGGTATTATAGTGTTATGTGTGAATGCAAATAGCCTATACCAGGATTTGAATCGTCCGCTGTGAGCCATTCCTACGCACGATAATTAATACACCATGTGCCACAGAAGTTTGAGGCAAGTGATAATTTTTTTTATTTGGATGCGGGAAATTTGAATCAGCACGAAATCAAATTCCAACCGAGGCTAGTTACTTTCATTCCTACACTTCATGTCCTTATGGAAGACATTGAAATCCACCAAATGTCAAATTTTGTTCTCGACTTTCCAATTGAAATCTGGGGGTTTTAGCTCATCACTCAAATTCCAAATCTTACATCACTGAATTAATGCTCGTTTACATTGGACAAGATTAAACGGCGATGGCGGCATCTTCGGCGAAAAGCCAACAGCATGATAATCAGAATTTACATTTATTCCACATTTCATCTTGGATAATATTGGACGGTGTTAACTTATATTAACGCAATAGGTGTTGCAAGGCGATAATGATCGTACTTTTTTAAGAACTGCGAAGTATTAATATATTAGATTTTTTTATTTTCAACAATTGGTATCCATTTTTCTAGTCACATTTCTGGATATTTCATTAGCTGAGATTTAAGCAATAAAAAGTCGTTGATTTGGGATTGCTGCGAATTGAGGAAACTCTTTTTCGTCCAGGATTGGTAGACATAACTAATCAATAAATGTACGAATTATTTTTCCATTCTCACAACTCGAAGAAATACCTTATTAAAACCTAATTATTAATTTTAATTCAATTAGAAATCAAAACAATTCTTTTCGTAAAAGGATATTTTTTTCTTAGAAGTTTGGAATTTTAACCTGGTTAAAATAAACAGATCATAAATTTGAAATTGAGCAGTAATGTTTTTTAATGATTTCTTTGTGGACTGGAAAATCATTAGGAAAAGTCATAGAAAAAATGCTTAACTTTGCTTGCGTATTATATGTGCATGTGTGTCAGGGGATCTACGTATTATGTATTATACATATATAATTACGTAAGAGAGAAAGAGAGAGAGAGAGAGAGAGAGAGAGAGGAGAGACGAGAGGAGAGGAGAAGAGAGAGAGAGAGGGACGGTAAAAAGAATGAGATACATACATACATACATATGCCTGAAAGCCCTAAATATATGAGTAAAGAAATATGCCATTTAAAATGTAATAACTCTTGAATGCCGTATTACAATGTCTAAAAAACCCCAGACATAATTTTTATATATGACTAGCAAATATATTGCACCCTACCGCGGTGCAAGTATTAATGTCATAAAATATCATATTAAATTAAAAAAGTCTAAAAATAAACTAAAATAAGAATTGCAGATGCTGGTAAATATGAACAGACAAAAGCAAGTAGATATGAACAGACTGGTGCTGGTAGATATGAACAGACAAGGGCTGATAGATATTAACGGACTGATGCTGGAAGATATGAACGGACTGATGTTGGTAAGTATGAATGGACTAAAACAGACAGAAATGGACGGACTGGGGTAGATAGATATGAACGGACTGAGACAGACAAACAGACATGAACGGACTGTAGCGGATAGATTTGAACAGATACATACAGGAACAAACTGAGGTAGATAGATCTGAACAAACTGATGAAGATTGATATGAACGGTCTAGAGTAGGTAAATATGAACGGAGTGAGGTAGATAGACATGAACAGAGAAATATAAAAACGGAGTGAGGTAGATAGACATGAACAGAGAAATATAAAAACGGAGTGAGGAAGATAGACATGAACAGAGAAATATAAAAACGAAGTGAGGTAGATAGAAATGAACAGAGAAATATAAAAACGAAGTGAGGTAGATAGAAATGAACAGATAAATATAAAAACGAAGTGAGGTAGATAGACACGAACAGAGAAATATAAAAACAGACTGAGCTAGATATGAATAGACTGAGAATGATCAAAGGACCGAGGTAGATAGATATGATCAAAATGAGGTAAGTAAATAGATATGAACAGAAGGAGATACATAGATAGATATGAAAAAACAGAGAGAGAGAGAGAGAGAGAGAGAGAGAGAGAGAGAGAGAGAGAGAGAGAGAGAGAGAGAGAGAGAGATCGGAAAAAGAAGAGAAAGCTTTATATCTCTTAATTGATTCAGCCTTTTTCTGGGACCTGTCAATTGTTTATACGAACCACGATGGACACTCATGGATGGTGGTGGGGCTGTGTGTGTCGGGGGGGAGGGGCTGCTGTGTATGGTGTGTCACTCACTGCTGCCTTTCAGTTGTAATTATATTTCTTCTCAGTGGCCTTCATCCATCGAACTTGACTTAATGCGACCACGGTTTGTCTTATTAGGTTTCCTTTGCCCATCCCCCAACTCTTCCCGACAATTTTCAGCGCCCCCTCCCAGTTGTTACTTTATTTCAGCACCCTCTTTTTATTATATATTTTTTG
>CM042175.1:14558110-14560610 GCA_023376005.1 Doryteuthis pealeii
TTGCAAGAGGAGAACGGGTTACCTTTGATGTACGATTTTATTTCAGCAGATCAATTTTCAACAAAACAGGATGGTGGGATATGATTCAAAACCTAATAGATCTACCTCAGTTATCTGTCTTATTCCGTTGGTACTAATATCCAAGAGCTTTGACAACTTCCATATAACACACTCGCACGCACGCACGCACGCACAAAAACACGAGACCGACCGCTTTAAGAGAGGGGACTTCGTTCTTTTAAAGATGAACCAGTGATCACTAAGCGTTAACAAACCAACACTTGAGACAGATACTTAGATCTGACAGGTTCAAGTCGTCGCTCTTTTAACCGAATAATCCCTACAAGCCAACACTATTACTATGTGAATCATTTCTGTCGTGCCTATACCGAGTGTAGGGCGGGGGTCAGAGACGAAATCCGGTTGAATCGAACTTAACGGACCTAAATTCCACCATCGTATGTCACCACACCGAAAGAAAAAAAATCAGGGAACTAGATGATATATTCACACTGAGAAATAGACTCACTAGATATACCCACAAAGAAGCATACGTGGACTTCACAACGACAACGGTTAACTCGAACTTAACGGACCTAAATTCCACCATTGTGTGCCACTCCGCCGAAAGAAAAAAAATACCAAAAATCAGGGAATTAACAGAATTTAATGAAATTTTCAATGTTGATATATTAATGAATAAAAGACATAATGCACCAGTTATTTTATTTTAAAACTTTTACATTTTTTCATGTCAGTTAAATTTGAACCACGAGTCTTTGAGGCGTAACAATTCTCAAAGATATACACTTGTACCCACGTTGGGAGGTTACTTATTTACTAACCTTTGCTTAGTCTGTAACACATGCCTCACTTTATCTACATTACCTACGGTTACCAAGTGGTTACTGTTGTAAGGGATTGAACTCGCTATTTAGTAGTAGGTATATACCCAGTTAAATCGTACTTAACGGACCTAAATTCCACCATCGTATGTCACTCCACCGAAAGAAAAAAAAATACCAAAAATCAGGGAATTAACAGAATTTAATGAAATTTTCAATGTTGATATATTAATGAATAAAAGACATAATGCACCAGTTATCTTATTTAAAAACTTTCACATTTTTTCAGGTCAGTTAACTTTGAACAACGTGTCTTTGAAGCGTAACACAGATTCTCAAATAATACTCCAACCACCCTTTAGCTGTGGGTGGTGACCCATACTGTTTAAGGGCGGAATCCCTTTAGCCCTTACTTGGGCTGTAGAATACACCAACTGCATCTCTATAGATGGGTAAGACATCCCCACCCATTGGCCGTGGGTGGTGACCTATGGTGCTTAAGGACGGAATCCTGGTGTCTGAGCAGTTTATGATATGCAACACTTCACTTAAGTCTTTACTTGGGCTAGACGGATGGTCGGAGAGACCACCTCTGATAAATCGGCTGGTCGTGTCAAGCCCGAGCACCTATATGATTGTCCCAACCGTATTGCTATTATGGCAAAACCCCCCAATTCTTTTTATCATGCATGTGCTAAAAGGCGGTGGCAGAGGGTCTAAGCGTCCCGAATATGACATTAAACTGCATCTAGTGGTGAGGTTCGAGTTCTGAAGCCCTGGAGAGTATAGAATACGCCTTCATTACCATTACTCCCTGGTCCATACTGATAATGGAGTGGTAGTACCTGTTAGGGTACCATCTATGTGTTAAATAGATTAAAATGAGTTTAAAAAATGCACAACAAGAATGACTAAAACGAAAATGTCTTCGGCATAAAATAACCCAACAAGGATTGACATGCCGTAAAATCCAACCAACCAGCCAACCAACTATCTCTTTAAACCCATTACCGTTTCTTTTTTCTGTTGCCTTCACTTTAAGACCTTACTCTTAACCCTCTAAAAAAAAACAACAACATGTACCCGTTCATTAACATTACTCCCAGGTCCACAGGAGGGATAGTACCTGTTAGGGTCCCATCACTGGGTCAAATAGATCTGTTTAAAAATTATTCGTTTTCGATAAACTCAGAATTTCAAACACTGAGGAAGACCAAAGAATACATCCGCCAAAATTTATATAATGATACTCGTCTTCCCTAATTATCAACTTGCAACACCCTCTGGTAAAAAATGAGACCGTCCAAATCGTCCAAGATGAAATGTAAAAATGTAAATCCTGATTATCTGGTGTTACTTATCCACCGAATTCTTATTTCTTATGAGTGTCATCAGCTCAGCAAAATAATTGACCATTTCGTTTTTATTATAATGAAAGAAAAGCAAGAGAAAAGACATGCTACACAGAAAAAATATAATAAGAAAAAAAGACAGAAAGAGAGAAGGGGAAACGTAGTGTGAGGGGTGAGCGCGCGGAAGCGATAATGCTAATCTGTTTCAATCGAACATAATGAAAAAAATGAAAAGATTAAAGAGTGAGAGCGTTAAATCAAGATCATTATACTTTTTACATATTGAATTATCTCGCAGTAGCT
>CM042175.1:14565610-14595610 GCA_023376005.1 Doryteuthis pealeii
TAAGAATTGGCATGTTGTGGAAGCCAGTCAGCCAGCCAATCAAGAAAATGCTGTCTAATTTTAATTTAAATAGCTCAATATTTTCGGTACACTACCCCTCCAAAAAAACAAAAACAAAAAAAAAAACAAACAAGGACACAAAACTCATTGAGGGAGTCCAGAGGAGAGCTACTAAATTAGTGAATAATTTAAAATCCCTTTCATATGAAGAAAGACTTAGGAACATTGACCTACCAAGTCTGGTTTTCCGACGTATGAGAGGGGATATGATTGAAGCCTACAAATACATGCATGGTTTTTATTCAACGAACTCTGACCTACTAAACATTGCTCAAAATACTTATACAAGGGGGCATAAACTAAAACTCCTTAAAAAATCTTGTAAAGCAAACGCAAGACAAAATTATTTTAGCTACAGAGTGGTGAATACATGGAATGAACTACCTTCATCAGTAGTGAATACCCCATCTCTAAACTCCTTCAAGGCAAAGTTGGATAATCTGTGGAATGATATTAAATATTCTGTGGATTTAAAATGAATATTTATAAGGAACAGCTGACAGGTCTCAGACCTAATATACTAGCTGAAAATATATTATTATTATTATTATTATTATAAGAAAAAAGAACTGAACTTTCTGCTGTACAATGACAATTCTCTTTTGCTGTCCTTGTAAAAATGACTGCACTCTGTTGCAGTTGACGTACGAAATAGCGAGGGATTAACAGAAAATAAAGTAAAAAATTGAAAGAGGGTTGTATGCTGTAAAACCATCAACCACTCAATCTATACATATATAAAAACAGTTGGGGTGTATGTCTGTATGTCCGGACTAAACTATTAAAATAAGAGAATTAACGACAAAGTAAGCTGGGCTCTTTAACCTTGGTTAGGCAACCAGTCGAGGAGAAGGAAAACTCTGAATTCAAACCTGTTAAATCCGCTTGCGGTGGTCCCTATTAGAATAGGCTCAGTCTTAATTAGTGATTTTTTTAAAAAAAGGAGAGAGATATTTTCGGCACGGTACTCCCTCATCCCACCAAAAAAAAAAAAAAAAAAAAAAAAAAAAAAAAAAAAGTGTCAGAGTCGACCTGGGAGTAATGGTGATGAAGAGGTACTCCACATTCCCCAGAGCTCCAAGAATTGGAATTTCACCATTAGATGCAGTTTAGTGTCAAACCCATTACAATTCTTGATCCAGTAATATCCAATTGCTTTAAATGTGTCTAGAGACTTTGCTTCAAGATCGAAAGTCATTTTAAGATCTATTTAAGAAAATCTCTTTAGAAAGTTGTCTAAATTTGCACTTTCTACGTTCAACGTTGTTCGTTCATTTAAATGACCCGGATGTATTGAACGGGTTGTATGTGAATGACATATCACTCGTGGCCATCACCACCCAATGAAGAATTCTGCTTAGTGTATGATATCTGGCAACTAGTGTACATGATCCAACAAATCTCTTGTTATAAATCAAGAAAACTGAACTATCTGCTGTGCAATGACTTCCATTTTGCTGTCCTTGTAAAAATTACCGCGCTCTGTCGCAGGTGACCTACGAAATAGCGAAAAATTCACAGAAAATAAAATATAAAAACGGAAGAGTCCATTTTATAACACAAATGTCCTTGGCATGAAATAACTTTAGAGTTGACATGCTGTCGAAGCCAGCCAGCCAAGCAACAAACCAAGAAAATGTCGTCTAATTTTAATGTCATTGAAAGACGCAGTTCTTAAAGAGCTCAATATTTTCAGCACAGTATCCCCTCCAAAAAAAAAAACAAAAAAAAAAACTGCTATGCAATGACTTCTCTTTTGCTGTCCTTGTAAAAATGACTGCGCTCTGTTGCAGGTGACGTACCAAATAGCGGAGAATTAACAGAAAATAAAAATTTAAAAAAAACCGAAGAGGTCCACTATTTTAGAATTTCGACAACATTTGAAACGAAATAAACAGATGTTTATAGACGTCTAATTTGAGAAAAGCGCAAAGTGACGACTGATTTTCTGAGCCGAAAATTCAGCACATACGGGCGACGGCGAAGGTTGGTGTGTAGGGTGGGTGGTGGGGCGAGGAGGTGATCGAGAAACTGCGCAGAATCTGAAGCAGTGGAAGAAATACAAGCAAATCAAGACGACCTTAAAGAAGAAAAGGCAGAAAACGATAGAAAAATACAATAAAATACGATCAAATATTAATAACAGAGAAACAAATGAAAAATTACAACGAAGAAAATATTTTTAGAAGAGGCAAAGAAAAAAAAATGAAAATAAAAATGTCGGCAATGATTTCCCCGGAGGTGACTGACTCATTTAATCTAGTCACATTTTACCGAAAGTGCAGGATCGCCATATTTGCCATTGTATTTAGCTTGAAACTTTAGCACGTACTTTCTCGATTTCGTCTAAATATAAGATTCTTTGTATTGATAAATAAATATTCGTTCATATTTTATTTACTTTTATCTTTCTTTATTTGTTTTTACTTTTATTTCTTTGTTTTTTTACACTTTTGTTTCATATAAGGTTTTCTTTCTTTTATTCTTTATTGGGTTTTTAAAAATTCTATATTTCATTCTTTCGTTCTTCTTTCTCTTGTAATTCCGTTGTACTCTCTTAATACTTTATTTCTCGTCCATCTTCTTTCTTCTTGTTTTACTTTTCTTTGTTTTATTTATTTATTGTTATTGTTTATTTATGCTTGTTTCATATAAGGTTTTCTTTCTTTTATTATTCTTTAGGTTTTTAAAAAATTCAATATTTTCTTCTTTTTTCTTCATATCTTCTTTCTCTTGTCATTCTGTTGTACTCTCTTAAAACATTACTTTCTCGTCTATCTTTTCTTTCTTTTTGTGTTTATTTATGCATGTGTTTAATACAAGGTTTTCTTTCTTTTATTCTTCTTTATTCAATATTTTCTTCTTTTTTCTTCATATCTTCTTTCTCTTTTCATTCTGTTTGTACTCTCTTAAAACCTTTACTTTCTCGTCCATCTTTTCTTTTTTGTGTTTATTTATGCATGGTGTTTAATACAAGTTTTTTCTTTTATTCTTCTTTATTCAATATTTTCTTCTTTTTTCTTCATATTTCTTTCTCTTTTCATTCTGTTGTACTCTCTTAAAACCTTATCTCGTCCATCTTTTCTTTCTTTTTGTTTATTTAAGTATGTGTTTGATACAAGGGTTTTCTTTCTTTTATTCTTCTTTACATTTTTCAAAAATCTATATTTCATTCCTTTTTCTTTTTCTTCATTCTCTTCTTTCTCTTGTCATTTCGTTATACTCTTTTAATACTTGATTTTCCCCTCCATCTTTTCTTTCATTCAATCATTCATTTGTTTTATTTTTCTTTATTTTTTGTTTCTTTATACTTTGGTTTCATATAAGGTTTTCTTTCTTTTATTCATCTTTAGGTTTTTAAAAATTCAATTTTTTCTTCTTTTTTCTTCATATCTTCTTTCTCTTTTCATTCCGTTGCACTCTCTTAATACTTTATTTTTCCTCTTAATCTTTTTTTTACTTTTTTACTTTCATTCATTAATTTATTCAAATATTGATAAATAAATATTCGTTCATATTTTATTTACTTACTTTTATCTTTCTTTCTTTGTTTTTATTTTTCTTTGTTTTTGTTTATTTACACTTTTGTTTCATATAAGTTTTTTTTCTTTATTCTACATTGAGTTTTTAAAAGTTCTATATTTCATTCTTTCTTCTTTCTCTTGTAATTCCGTTGTACTCTTTTAATACTTTATTTCTCTTCCATCTTTTCTTTCTTCTTGTTTTATTTTTCTTCGTGTTTTTTTTTGTTATTGTTTATTTATGCTTGTTTCATATAAGGTTTTCTTTCTTTTATTTTTCATTTTTTTAAAATTCTATATTTCATTCATTTTTCCTTATCACTTTCTCTTTTCAATCCGTTGTATCTGCTTAATACTTTATTTTCTTTTCTTTCTTTCTTTCATTCAATTGTTTTATTTTTCTTTATTTTTTGTTTTTATACTTTTGTTTCATATAAGGTTTTCTTTCTTTTATTTTTCATTTTTAAAATTCTATATTTCATTCATTTTTCCTTATCACTTTCTCTTTTCAATCCGTTGTATCTGCTTTATACTTTTATTTTTCTTTTCTTTCTTTCTTTCATTCAATCATTCATTTGTTTTATATTTTCTTTATTTTTTGTTTCTTATACTTTTGTTTCATATAAGGTTTTCTTCTTTTATTTTTCATTTTTTTAAAATTCTATATTTCATTCATTTTCCTTATCACTTTCTCTTTTCAATCCGTTTGTATCTGCTTAATACTTATTTTCTTTTCTTTCTTTCTTCATTCAATCATTCATTTGTTTATTTTCTTTTATTTTTGTTTCTTTATACTTTTTGTTTCATATAAGGTTTTCTTTCTTTTATTCTTTATTGGTTTTTAAAAATTCAATTTTTCTTCTTTTTTCTTCATATCTTCTTTCACTTGTCATTCCGCTGTACTTTCTTAATTCTTTATTTTCTCTTCCACCTGTACTTTCCTTTCTTTTGTTTCGTTTTACTCCTTTTCATATACTCACTTTCCCTTTTCTCCCCTATCTTTCTTTCTTTCTTTCTTTCCTTCTATTTATGTGTCTTTCCTTCTTTCTTTCTTTCCTTCTATTTATGTATCTTTCCTTCTTTCTTTCCTTCCTTCTATTTATGTATCTTTCCTTTCTTCTTTCCTTCTATTCATCTTTCTTTCCTTCTATCTTTTTTCTTTTTCTTTCTTTTTCTTCATCTTTCTTTTTTCCTTCCTTCTTTTCTTCATCTTTCTTTTTTCCTTCCTTCTTTTTATTCATCTTTCTTTTTTTTCCTTCTTTTTATTTCATCTTTCCTTTCCTTCCTCTTTTATCATCTTCTTTTTTTTCCTTCCTTCTTTTTTATTCATCTTTCTTTTTCCTTCCTCTTTCTTCATCTCTTCTTTTTTTCCTTCCTCTTTTTCTTCATCTTTCTTTTTTTCTTTCTTTTTTTCCTTCCTTCTTTTTCTTCATCTTTCTTTTTCCTTCCTTCTTTCATTCATCTTTCTTTTTTTCCTTCCTTCTTTTCATTCATCTTTCTTTTTTCCTTCCTTCTTTTCATTCATCTTTACTTCTTTCTTTTTATTCATCTTTCATTCTTTACTTCTTTCTTTTTATTCGTCTCCCTTTCTTTCCTTCTTTCTCTTTATTAATCTTTCTTTCCTTCTTTCCTTCTTTTCTTTTACTTCTTTTTATTTATATATATATATTATTATTCATCTTTCTTTTACTTCTTTTTATTAATATATTATATATATTTTATTTCTATTTCTATTTCATCATCAGCATTGTCAATAGTTTAAATAACTTCCATGCTTAAAATAGACAAAAAGCAGAACAACCCATCCGAAAAAATAAATAAATAAAAACCCTACAACAAGAAACTATCCAATCCTCTCTTCATACCACGAAATCAGGATACCATCTTCTGTTTACACCTCCGCACTCTGACCCTTTACTCCCCTACATTTACCCCTCTTTAAACCTAACCTAATATAGTTCCCAACGACTAAATTAGACGGATTCTACAATCAATTGTTTATTTAGTCAGATTTGACGGAGAAATTCGAAGCAAAGTGACAAGGAATTAAATTCCGCCCCCCCTCCCGATTCTAAAAGAATTTCCTTTGTTAATTCAAACGGGGAAAAAACCAACAAATTTTTATTATTGATTCCTTTAATTAATTTAATAATCAATTATCATTCTTGTGTTGGCCCTCCCCAGCTGCTTTCTTGGCGCTATAAGTCTTTTGTTATAGTCTGATTATAATCACTCTAATTATTTCTCTCACATTAAATATTAACGATATTACTGACATTAGAATTATCAATTTGAATTCCACATTCATCACCGCGACTCGATTTTGTCAGCATCTTCATCCCACAGTCATCATTATAGATGCTCTTTTTCCTAATATGTTTTGGGGAATTTGTCCCAGATTAAGTCGTTTTTTTTTTTGCATTTCGAATTCTTCGTCGATTTTTTTAATGCTATCTTTTGCATTTTCATCTCTCTCTCTCTCTCTCTCATATATATATATATATATATATATATCTAATATATATATATTATATATATATTATGGACTCTCTCGTCGATTTTCAACGTATGAGGGTTCATACACACAATGAACACCTACATTTGTGATTTGTTTATAGTGGTGAGGGCTTGTGTTGGACCATCCACACTTTTTGGCACAGTCGCTAGGAAAGAATTGGTGCATCAAGGGTTGCCACAAACCCAATCAACGACCGACCTCAGGAATTTTGAATTCAGAGTTATCCCTCTCCAAGACTGGTTACCTACCCAAGGCTGAAGAGCCCAGTCTACCCTACTATTTAACCCATAGCTGGAGAGAGAATATATGGATTCATACCTTTCCCAAGGGTATTAGCGCTATGTGAAATGCCAACAGCTTCGTCTAGGAATTGAACTCGAATCGACGAGTCCATTTTCCACAACTCTAACCACTAGCCCACGCGCCTCCATTATTATAATATATATATAAATTTTATCTATCTGTCTCATTGATTTTATCTATATCTATCTCACTCATTATATTCATCTCATTCTATCAAACTCACTCATTTCACAGATGACTCATTCTGTGCTACTCATACGCTGAATTGGAGGGGACCGGTATCGAACCAGAAACCTTGCGATTTCCAGGCAGGTGCTCTACCGACTGAGAGAAACAGGCACCTGGTTCAATCTGTAAAAAGTATAATGATCTTGATTCAAACTATCTCACTCTTTTTTCTTCTTTTAATTGAAACAGATTAACGTTATCGCTTCCGCGCGCTCACACGTCTCTCTATCTTTCCTCTTCTCTCTTATATATATTTTTTTGCATGTCCTTTGTTTTCCCTTTCTTTCTTTTTAATGAAAATGGAATGATCCATTATATAGCTGAGGTGACGACACTGATAAAAAAAAATAGAATTTGGCGAATAAGCAACAGCAGATAATCAGGATTTTCATTTTTACATTTCATCGTGGACGATTTGGACGGTCCAATTTTTAACCAGAGGGTGTTGCAACATGATAACGGTCGTATAATTAAGGAACATGAATATTAATCTGTAGTGTTTTTCAACCTTTTTCATCTCACGGCACAGTGAGCTGGGCAAATAAATTGATCGAGGTACACCATCAGTATATAAACATTTAACTATTTTATTATTTGAATTTTAAAAGAAAAGGAATAATGAAAATATGCTACAAGTGTTGCATAATTAAAACAAAAATATCTATTTCTCTGAATGTTTGAGATGAGGCTTGAAGATTAGTATTATCTGCGTTATTCGGACTATTGTCCCCATCTTCATTGTTATTTGTACAACGTTTCGGTCGATATGCCCTCCGGCCTTCTTCAGGTATTTCTTCTCAGACTCGGGAACCTTCTTTTTGAATTCGGTAGCTTTCTTGTCGTAGTCGGGAGCCATCACGGAACTTTGAACCGAAAAAGTTTAAAAAGAAGGTTCCCGAGTCCGACAAGAAATACCTGAAGAAGGCCGGAGGGTATATCGGCCGAAACGTTGTACAAATAACAATGAAGATGGGGACAATAGTCCGAATAACGCAGATAATACTAAAAAATATCTAATTAAAAAAAAAATAAAAAAAAAATAAAGTAATAGAATAAAAATCTAAGAGGATGATCAACCGTCCTCAACACTCATGGCACACCCACGGAAACTTCGTGGCACACCGGTTGAAAAACTTATCTATATCATTATCATCATCATCATGATCATCAGCAGCAGCAGCACAGAATCATCATCATCATCATGATCATCATCAGCAGAATCATCATGATCATCATCATGATCATCATCATCAGCAGCAGAATTATCATCATCATCACATCAGCAGCAGCAGAATCATATCATGATCATCATCATCAGCAGAAATCATGATCATCATCATCAGCAGCAGAATCATCATCATCATCATCATCATCAGCAGCAGCAGCAGACAGACTGATTCTCATTTAAGATAATTTAAAATCTTAGAAGCTTCTAAGCCATTATACGTACTAGCAAATATATGCACCCTCCGTAGGTGCAAGTATTTAAGTTTTAATATAATAAAATATCATATTAAATTAGAAAGGCTAATGAAACTGAATAGGAATACAGATAAAAAGATTTAGAACAGAGGGGGGGGGGTATGATTGAAAAATAGAACAACTTTGAAACTAACTCTTCCATCTTTTTCCGTTACTCCCGTCTTTCATTGGTAAATTTTCCTAATTTAACTATTTAGTTAAAATAGGAAGTAAAGATTAATATTACAGTTATTTCTTCTTGTTCAGGGATTTCTTTTAAGAGATTTTTGCTCATATTCAATAAGATAAAACCAAACAATTAGAAATCAATAATACTAAGCATATATTTATTAAAATCAATTTTTTAAGATCAATATGCAAATTAGCCTTCCCATTCACACTGTAAACCGCTATTTTGTTGTATATATAAATACAGTTGTATGTTATTAGTATGTAGATATGGTCAACAGTATTAATAATGTAAAAATTTTTTAATAACTGAGGTTTAAATTAAATAAACATAAAATCATGGAGAATGTGATGTAAATAACAAAAGGAATTGTGACTTGTATAGTAATATAGTTTCGGTTACAGACAGACAAACCCACAATCTCCATTATAATAAGATACATGGTGATTACGATTCTGTGTATTATTTTGGGTTATTCTTTGATCGTTGAATATGTCTTTTCAAAATGGACAACAAAAGCTGAGTGCCATTTTGAAGGAATTACCATTCCTCTTTAGTGATCGCCACTTCGTTCTCCAGATTCGTTTGTCGTTTGCAAAGCTGTATAAACAAATACATTGTATATCATAAGTTGGGTAATATCAACAAAGGTTTATTCCTTGGCGAAATGTCTTCCCTGGGGTAAATCTCTCCCTAGAATTGTAGGATATAAGAACTGGCTAATCTTTTTTCCTGTGAAATTCTTTTCGGTCTTTTCAAGAAATGAATTATTTCCTTTTCAGCTTACCAATAAAAGGTTACTCATCGTATAAACTCGCACTTTTTTAAAAACCAAAGATTCCGTCAAAATCAGTGGTGCGACTGATCCGTCTATACATATATAAAGGGAAATTGATACGTATGTATGCATGTACATATGTCCGGATGAAACTACGAGAATAAAACCATTAACAACAAAATATATATATATACACATTAAATATTACCGGTTCTTGCTTTTTGTGCAAAAATTATGAAGATTTGATTTATATTCGAAGATATTTAAAAATTAGAATATACATAGAAATAGCATCGAAATTCTACTTTAAAATATCCAGCATTTGCGAATTTCAAAATAAACAAATCAATACACCATGGTTCCCCCCTCTACCAAGGCGATGCTGGGTAGCTGCTTCTAGGTTGACATAAATGTAAAACAGCACTACTTTAATTTTCATTTATAATTAAGTTGCAACGATCAGTAATTGCAATGACATGGATAATGATAACAACATATACTTCCATGCTAATTTGCAATACGAGTGGTAGGCTGTTTTCATCCTCGTCTTCCTCTTTTTGTTTTTTGTTTTACGGCATATCAACCACGGTGGGTCATTTAATGCCGGCAATCTTTTGAAAAGATTCGTAGCGATAATTTGAAAGAATGGTTGCCTAGCCAAGGTTAAGAGCCCAGTAAGTAACGTTAGTGGAGTGGCCTATTGTCGGTATCAGCCGGACATCGAGTCTATCCCCTTTTCGCTAGCACTAGACCAGGGATATTTTGAAGTGGGAGCACTACACATACTGCACAGATCAGATTACACAATCTGTGCTAATCATGCCCTGAGTTGGTGGGGTCCGGTATCGAACTAGGAACCTTGCGATTACTAGACAAGTGCCTTACCGATTAAGCTAAACCATACTGTAAATTGAACTATGAATATCATTAAAAGAGAGGAAAACCAAAATTCAAAATTTTTATCACATTTAAAGAAATAGTAGATATAATTTCTGTTTATCTAACAATCCGCTCTCAAACATTTTCTATAATTTTCTATTTCTGTTCGTTGTTGTCATCTCAAGTTCACCTTCCCCATGCCAATATGAGTTGACAAATCTATTTCTTTCTTACGTGATAAAACAAAACAAATTTCTTCACGTTTCTCTAGTACGTGTTAGTTGTCTGTCATCTCAAGTACACACTCCATGTCAATAGGAGTTGTCAAATCTACCCTTTCTCACGATATAAAACAAAAACAATAATTTCTCATATTCGGATAATTTTCAATAATCTCAATCACCTCTCCACCACAATAGGTCTTTAAAACAAATCGATATAGATTTCACCAACCTTATTAAAAATATTTTTATTCGCAAATAATAAGTCGTATCTGTTTGAGAATACGAACATGAATGACATTTTATCCTTTTTAGAGAAATAAAAATATACCGAAAATTATGAATGAGATATAAAACACATGCATGAAATATATCTACAAAAATACACCTGTAAAGGAAACTTGAGTATCAACATTTGTTGGCATTAAATAACCCACAAGGTTGATAAGCCATTAAACAAAACAAACCAAATTAAGTTAATGAAAATTATTTATACCAATTTTAAGATATTGAGAACTCGAAACAGAAATTTTTATCGAAATGAATTGTTTCGCCATTAAATGGCCCACAAGGTTATATGCCGTAAAACAAAGAAACCAATCTGTACATAGGATCAGTGCAGGTAGAAAGCAAAATTAGAAATAATAAAAATGATAATTTTGAACCAATCAGAGGCCTTCGCACCTAAAAAGAAGTTTTCAAAAGACCCAATCTGGAGCCTAGGTAAAACCTATTTAAAGGAAGGTTTTCGAAGAGAAGCCTCAGTGTGATAAAATGCAGTGTTTTTGCCTACCAAATTTCCCCCACGGTACCAAATTCCATTCAACTGTTTCCCTATTGCAAAAGGATAAAGTACCAGTCTCGGGTTAGTTCACAGATAAAAGATAAGTGTTCACATAGTGATTTTTCAGTGTAAACAACAAGTGATACGTGCAAGAGCCACTGTCAGCAGTTTATGGTAGGATCGCAGTAGGCTGTTGCTTAAAGTAGGCAAAAAGTTAAACAAGATGGAGATATCTTAACATTAATATTAGCAAGACTTTGAAATTAGTAGACAAGTTCACATTTTTTAATATGTATAAAAAATTGGATTATTTCTACTTTTCCGATATGACCGTGAAAATATCTGAGTACATTTTACTTTTCACTATATAACAACGAAGTCGTTGTGTTGCATACCCTTCTACTTTACTTCTTTCTTACTCTATTCTTCTGGCCGTCTTTGGTATTTCTATAACATCTTGTCTTGGTCTGGAATCTTCTAAGGTCTGGACTTTCTTGGGGACATCGGGCCTGGTCTTCTGTTAGGGATTTCTCCTCATCAGAAGCCCTGTGTCATTGTTAGTTTTTAGGTAATAAACACAAGACTTCGATTTACTTTTGATCTTATTTTATTGTTAGATTCCCACCAGACATCTGTTAACTAACATAGCGCGCGTATGCAGAGTGAGTCTCAGTTCGGCAGTACATCTTCACTGCCTGACGTCCAACTGCAAAAACTGGCGACCGAACAGGTCCCACGTGACTTTACGTATTTTGGCGGGTTTCTGTAATTTTCCATTGAAGGACCCGGCCATGGTATGAAAAGGGTCATCCCCTCAGAATTACAGGTGACCGACAATAATCTTATGCAACCGCATAGATTATGTAACAGTTGTAGTAGTATTAACACTAAGATACTTTTCAGTATTAAGTGCGAATATGAGTTCCCCTGTCTCTAAAAGACCAGGCTCTTATATACTATCATATACATACCCGGCCTTCGGGCACTGTGTCCAGTGGCTTTGGCCTCTGAACCGCTAAGATATATACTATTAGCGTGATCCCAGGGGGCATACCCGCAGGCAACACCTGGCACCCGTCTAAAGAGGGCAGGGCTGGGTTTATTGACCCCGTACCTGAGGCGCCTCCAAAGATGAATGCTTAAGGAATACACACTGCATGAGCTTCGGTCTGTGCGTAGCTTCACACAATAATCGCACTTTGTGTTCATCAACAAGGTGGGATGCTAGAAATTACTTACTATTGGAGGAGGTGATTTGTATCGTTTAGTGCTTCCTGTGCCCCCCCCCTCATTTCTTAATGGAACAGTCCATTTCTACTCTACTCTCTGGGGAGAGGACGTACCGTCATGGTATAATGGTTAGCAAACTACTCTCGTAAATCCATTACGACTGAATAGAGAGTTCGATCCTCGGTGGATGCCCCATATTTGCGACATTGTGTCACATCCAACCAGTAACGAGTGGATTGGGTAAACAGGGCATCCCATCGTCGTGTGTGTGTGTGTGTGTGTGTGTGTGTGTTTGACCAAGAGTTTTATACAGGGTGACCCCCCAAAAAAAACAAAACAAAAAAAAAAAAACAGAACCCACAAATTTTGTAAGAAAACTATTAATTTTAATTTTTTTATTTCAGAATATACTGTCAACCTGGTGCTTAAAATATTGTAAAAATAATTTTCCCCAATAGGTCATGGTTATACATTTCACAAAAAAATCATACACTATAGTGCAAGCCAATTTTTGGAGAAAGTTTCGATGTCACCGTGATCCATCAAAAAGCAGGATTTTTGAATGGGTCCAGAAATTCAGCAAACAATTGGTGAACTAAAGGCAGCAATTACAGCAAAAATCAGAAAAATCCCAAAAGAGTAATGTGTTTGTGTGATTGGCAATTTTGCGCGACGTGTGCAAGTTTGCTTCCAACACCGTGGTGTTCATTTGGAGCATATTTTAGGCAGAGAATATTTGGGTTCTGTTTTTTTTGGATATTGTATATTTTTGTTTAATACATGGGTTGCAGTTTTCTATTCATGCTCCGTAATTATTGGTGTATATTACACACCTTTTTCTACATTTAAACCTAAAAGTTAGGGTTGCGTATTATACACAAAAACTTGAATTTGAAACCCGGGAAGTGTTTTTGGTACAATCGATGGCGGAGACGAATCTTTCGACAAACAGAACAACGGAACCTTTCAGTTTAATGAGTAGAAAAAAAAAAAAAAACTTACCAAAATTACGATAGGTCGGCAGCAATTATTTTTTTGTTAACCGTTCGCTTCTTCAATATAGAGAAAATATTGGAACTCACCTGAAAAATAAAAAAAAAAGATTTCTTTAATTTTCGATTATTTTATTGTACAAAGTAACTAAGTAATACACTAGTACCTACCTAGGTGTGTCACATTTTAACACCTGGATATGCTTCGTAGTTGGGGAGTTGGTAGGGAGGGGATTAAATTGGGTAATGGGTGTCGTTACATCTACTAAATAATGGATCATTCCATTTTTATAGTGAAGAAAGAAAGGGAGGAAAATGGAAATGCTATACAACAGAAACAATATAAGTAGGTAAGAAAGTAAAAAAAAAGAAAGAAAGATAGAAAGAGAAAACAGAGTGGGGATTATATATATATATATATATATATATATATATCCTTAGGTTATCAAATTATAAAATGCTAGCTTATCAAATTATGAATTTAAAGGCCGAAATAAATTTGATAACCTAAACGCTTTTTATTTTTTTATGTATTTATTGCTCTGTGTGTGTATATGTATACACACATATTATATATATATATATATATATATATATATATATATATATATATATATTCATCGAGCTTAACAAACATAAGGATGTGTCCAAATACTGAAATCTTTCGATGTTAAACTCAGCCAGACACACACACACACACATATATAAGCCCTGAAGAAGATCTACTAAACAGATTGAAACACTGCAGCGTTGGCTGAATAAATACCACTCATTTTATTTGAACGTGAGTTTTTTCAAATTTTTCACTATATTACATATATATATATTTTTGGGAGAATATGTGCTTAATTGAAGTCATACCTAATTTGAAAATTAATTAGTTGATAATTAATGAATTAGGCGAATATATCTGTTCATATGTAAGGCTTTAAAGACTGAAATCCCAAATAACCTTTTTGGCATTAAATGACCCACAGAGCTTGATATGCCGTTAAACAAAACTCAAACTCAAACGCAAATGTAAGGCGTAAACAAATCGAGAAAAAGTCGATCTCTGTATGTACATTTGTTTACGCCTTACATTTGAACAGATATATTCGCCTAATTCATTAATTATCAGCAAATTAATTTTCAAATTAGGTATGACTTCAATTAAGCACATATTCTCCCAAAAATTGTCGGCTATCGTCATCTCAAACAGACTGTTTACTTTCATTATATATATATATATATATATATATATATATACCCCTCTTTCCCCATTTTTTGCCCCCCCCTCTCTGGTGTACCCCCATTCGTTCTTATTAATTTCTTTACATTCTGACTTTTAATTGTCACCGGTGTAAATACTTGAAAATGTACCGGTCGAAAAGGCCTTCTTATCTCCTTTATTTTATATTTTATTTCATAATAGAATATCACCTCCCTATTTACATATGATTCCTCAACTTTTAGTAGTTTATAAGTTTTCATGTACCAAATATATATATATATATATATATATATATATATATATATATATATATATATATATAAGATATTGAGAATTTTGGTAATATAGAGAAAGATAAGTAACAGGTTAAATATTAATAAGTAATGAAGACAAAATGGAATTGTTTCTATCATTTTATGTAAATGTTCAATTTTTAAACAAGTTTACTCGCAGTACAAAAAAAATGAATTAAAAATACAAAGAAGAAACTATGCAAGCCATAAATAAGTGTTTTTTTTTTTATAAGCAAGAATAGACAAGGGTGGAGTAAAGCAAACACTTGGCAGTAACCAACCTAAGAATGTCTAGTGTCCCTAAGCGATTATTTATTGAATTACAGAAACGCTGTTTAACTATGGCGGCAAACTAAGTGTACCGTAAGGCAAGATTTATTATCCGTCTCTCTAAACACAGATAAGACTCACAATTCGACGAATCGCATTTAGTCCAATTGATTTCACGCTGTGTTAAAAAGTCGGTAATCGATCTGTTCCACATTTGTTTGAATATTCAAATCGATCATCAGATTAAAAGCTATTCGATAAACAAAAGCATCATTTTTGATTTTTATATATATCGGATTAAGGGAGATTATCGCGATGATTAACTAATCCTTCCTTTTCATTTTTCTAATATTATTCGTTTTTTGTTGCTGTTGTTGTTGTTGATATTAATCTGTGATAATTGCCATGTCATATTTCATCAAGGCTACTAATGAGAGAGAGAGAGAGAGAGAGAGAGAGAGAGAGAGAGAGAGAGAGAGAGAGAGAGAGAGAGAGAGAGAGAACGAATAAAGTTCTTATTAATGAGGGGTTTGGTTTAGACAGAGATATATAAGCAAAATCAGAAAGAGAAAAGTATAAAGAGAGAGAGAGAGTATAAGGAAAATGACAGAGAGAGAGAGAGAGAGAGAGAGAGAGAGAGAGAGAGAGAGAGAGAGAGAGAGACTCAGGATTAGTTGGCGACAGACAGGAGAGAAAAAGGGGGGAAATGTTCTGAGAGAGAGAGAGAGAGAGAGAGAGAGAGAGAGAGAGAGAGAGAGAGAGAGACCTGTGACTGGTCAACCGAAAGTAAAACGTCAGACAGAGTGAAGTCAATATAGGTCAGTGGTTTTCAGACATTTTGAAGTCGGAAAACATTTCTATTTCAGGATCCATTTGGTGAACGGTCAAAATGGCACAGGTAAAAATGGCACAGGTGCAAAAATAGTAAAAAAAATGGCACAACTAAAAAAATATATATTCATTGTGTTCGTGTGGATTTATAAAGGAGAAAAATTGCGGGGCGCACGCCATCTATCTATAGGGCAGTTTGTAATGTATGTATGTATATATTTACCACACGAGCAGGATGTGACACAAGGTCAATTTTTAGGCGCAGTTTAACAGGTTCTAATCAAGAGTTTTCCTTCTCTTTGACTGGTTGCCTAATCAAGGTTAAAGAGCCCGGTCTTCCCTGCTATTTACCCATAGCTGGAAGAGGAGCAGGTTGATGTATACCTTCCTCAAGGATATTAGCGCTATACAGCCTCATCTAGGATTTGAACTCAGGTCGACGATTCCCTTTCCCCACTCGAGCTATTAAACCAAGCACCTCCATGTATGTATGTCCGGAGGAAAATACGAAAATAAAACAATTAATGACAAAGTGAAAATGACAAGATAGATATTTTTTTTATTTTATTAAAATATAAAAGAATATCTTAATACTCAGATTTTCTTTTATTCATGTTTGTTTAATGTTTTGTTTTTTTAGTTTAAATAAACAAGAATATCTAAATATTTTGATTTTTTTAAAATTTGTAATTGATCGTTGGAAATAAATATATTAAAATAAAATAAAAATACCCCAAAAAAATATTTTGATCTTTTATTAGTAATTGATAGGTACCACCAATTTTACCCTGTGAAATTTACCCCCACCCCCCATGAATACAGAATTCTGCTAAAAAATAAAATATCGACAAAGAAATTGAACCTGTTGTAAAAAAAAAAAAAAAAATAATAAAAACGGACTGTTTTACCATAAAATAAGTGTTTTTTTTTAATAAAAAATGAGTCGACATTTTTTTTATTAAAATATAAAAGAATCTCTAAATACTCAGATTTTCTTTTATTCCTGTTTGTTTAATGTCTTGTTTTTAGTTTAAATAAACAAGAATATCTAAATATTTTGATTTTTTTAATGCTTGTAATTGATTGATGGAAATAAAGGTAATTTATGAGGAAGTGCGTCCCGGTCTCCTGCCTCAAAAATTGCTACCCGGTGACTATCAAAATAACAACCTCAGCTCGTCGTAATTCTTGTTTATTTATCGTAATTTGTCGTAATTCTTGTTTAGATATGAAGATGGATATATAGTTTTGGAATAGACTGAGATAGATAGATAGATAAACAAACAAAATAATATAGATAGATATGAACAAATGGAAATAGATATTTTCGACAAGTAAATGTATTGGGAGGGGGGGGTCGCATCTTTTTTGTGGTAGTTCTTGTTTATTTAAACTAAAAAACAAGACATTAAACAAACATAAATAAAAAAAATCTTAGTATTTAAAGTAATATAGATAAATATGAACAAATTGAGATAGATAGATATGAAGATGGATAGTTTTGAATAGACTGAGCTGGGTCGTTATTTTAATAGTCACCGGGTAGCAACTTTTGAGGCAGGAGACCGGGACGCACTTCCTCATAAATTACCAAAATAAATATATTTAAATAAAATGAAAATACCGAAAAAATAAACCTTTTGGATTTTTTAATATGTAATTGAATGTAATTGAAAAAACGCCCTAAGCTGGTTGTTTTCTTTCAAGTGATACTGCTTCGGCTACGGACTTCAATCGTAGCTGGGTTGATTTTTCAGCAGTCACCGGTAGCAAGTTTTGAGGCAGGAGGCCGGGACGGTCTTCCTCATAAATTACCAAATCTTTTAAAATTCCGCTTTTAAAGAATATATTTTTTGTCTCGAGTTGACGGCTAAATTTTACTGCAAGTAACTTTTTTTTCTGTTTACTATAATATTAAATGAAGAAACTTTAATAATAAATCAAGCTTAAAATATCCGAATATCACCTAAGTTGTGTGTGTGTGTGTGTGAGTGGGCGCCTGTGGCTCTGTGATCAATCCGTTGACCCAGACATTGTGCGGTTAACATCAGAGGAGCTGGTGGCGACTGATACGGCCGCTTTAAACTGTGTCAAAACACTTTAAGATAGTTTCCCGATTTCTCATCAAACTGAAATAAACACAAGGTCATTTGATTGGGGAGAACCACGCACAAATCGAAACTTGTGCGTCGCCATTACAAATTATATATAAGTTGTAAAAGGTTTTCGCGTATGCTTCACTTGTTTCTTATACAATTGAAAAATTAATATATATATATATATATATATATATGATTTTTCTCGATTTGTTTAGCCATACATTTAAATAGGCATTCCCGCCTAATTCATTATTAATTAATTAATTTTCAAAATTAGGTACGACTCTAATTAAGCACATATTCTCCCAAAAATTGTCGGCAAAAAAGCCATTCCAAACATACCTTGTTTACAACTTATCATATATATATATATATATATATATAGGTAATAAAGGACTATTTGCTCGTAAATTCCTACCATAAAATAAACTGAACCCCCATTTTATGTCCGTGTTTTTGCAATAAATGTTTTATTTTTCTTGCAACCGTTATGTTAAAATACTAAATATATTTCCTTTATTTATTTTAATATTCACTTCAATGTGCATATTCTAAAAGCTTTTATTTTGTGAGAATGGTTAGTTTTAAAGTGGGGGTTCGTTTTTACACTTCAACATTTTACTCGTAAATTCCTACCATAAAATGCCCAAGCCTAATTTTATGGCAGGAATTTACGAGTAAAAAGTTGAATATTACCTTTTGTTGTTATTTCTTTTTTTTTTTGGCTTTGGTACTCTAAATAAAAACGTCAGATTTTAATCATCGTCGACGAAAAAAAAAAATTACGGTCATAAAAGGAGGATCCAATTTATGCCTAAATTGTAAAACGAGCCCCCACTTTAAAACTAAACATTCTCACAAGATAAAAACTTTTAGAATATGCACATTGAAATGAATATTAAAATAAATAAAGAAATATATTTTGTATTGTAACATAATGGATGCAAGAAAAATAAAACATTTATGCAAAAAACACGGATATAATATGGGGTTCAGTTTTTTTTATGGTAGGAATTTACGAGCAAATAGTCATTTATTACCATATATATATATATATATATATATATATATATATATATATATATATATATATAACAAAGATAATCTAATGAGTCAGATGAACCTACTATTAGTTTCGCATAAAGCTCTTCAGGGCTAGAGTCAGATTTTAGCCCTGAAGAGCTTTATGCGAAACTAATAGTAGAACCTACTATAATCTAATGAGTCAGACGAATCGTCTGACTCATTAGATTATCTTTGTTATTTGGCTCTACTTAGGTATCGAGCACTTTTTACATATTAGCTTTCTCCTAGCGGTTATATGAATATATATATATATCTTATATATACATATAAATTGTTTTTTCTTTTGGCCAAATACTGTACCAATAGATTATTTTTTGTTGGTACGAATATCTTGGTCCTTTCTTTTTTTCAAAAAATTTTTTTCTTCCTGGTTGATGTTTGGTAGTATATTTTTACAATCAAACTTTCTGCTGGGTTTTTTCTCTCCGCAAGGATCTACCAACACGCTTGGTATATTAATATATATATATATATATATATATATATATATATATATATATATATGTGTGTGTGTGTGTGTGTGTGTGTGTGTGTGTGAATGTCAGTGTTCAATCTAGACTAATGTTTAAAAAATTCAAATGACCAGTCATGTTAGAATTGATATTGTAAGTGATATTACACTTGGGAGATTTATAGTAATTCTTATAAAGCCGGTTAAGGCAGATGTAATTTTTTTGTAGTTAATGGATTTTCATTGGAAAATGGTTTATGTGTTAGAAATATTTAGAAAATTATTTCTAAGGAGGATTATTGACCGATTTAATATGTTAAATGAAAGTAAATTGGATAATTCTGAAATTGTGGTGAGTCATAGGTAAATTGAATTTTCGATTTGTGTATGGAGGGTATTGACGGGGGGGGGGGGGTTATATTTATATATATATATATATATATATATATATATATATATATAGTGTGAGATGGTCACTGTTTCAGCTTTTGCTGGAATGGTGTACCAAAGGCAGTATTATTGGTAGAGTGCTCAATATAAAATAGAGCTGTTATATAATATAAGATAAATATATAAAGGTTTTACATATCTATTTATTAGGTGACAAAGGAACAATCACAACCATATTGGTTTCATGCGATGCAATCATCAGGTGAAGATGTTTCAAATGTCCATTTGAAACATCTGGATATTTGAAACATCTTCAATGGACATTTGAAACATCTTCACCTGATGATTGCATCGCATGAAACCAATATGGTTGTGATTGTTCCTTTGTCACCTAATAAATAGATATGTAAAACCTTTATATATTTAACTTATTATATCATATTATATATATATATATATATATATATATGTGTGTGTGTGTGTGTGTGTGCTCAAACACATTTCATTGAACAAAACAGAATCCTTATTTTCAAGTTTGTTTAATTCTTTCTTCCAAGTTTCCTAATAATTTTTTTGATCTTACAAACTTGAAAAGCTTTAATGATATCTTCAAAAGAGCCATTTTTGGCTGACCAAGTACTTTCGGTTCGTATCCGAACCATTATCAAGGTAGAGCATGTGTGTTTTCATTATTAAAACTGTTTCAGCAATGTTAATGCTACTGTTAATATATATATATATAATATATATATATATATATATATATATATATATCAGTCATTCACAGACACGTGTTTTGAAGTTTACTTATCAGTGCGGCTCGACTTTTTAACAGCTACCTCTAGCCGAGATCGAAACCCGACAGAATGTTTGTCTGCCAAGCTCCTTACCCTTGCGACTATCAGCGGCTGTCAGTCTGGGGCGAACAATTAATTGATACAGCCCTACGGGTAATGTTTTTTACAATCACCAGAGGACTCAAGTCTGTAAAACAGGTGAGTATATATATATATATATATATATATATATATATATATATATATATATATATATGTTGTGGAGTCCATGTATGCTTCTTTGTTGGTATATATGATAAGTCTAATTTTCAGTATATATATAAAGTCGTCGGGGCGGCCTAAAGTCGGTATCAGCCAATAACCGAGGGAGTCTATCCCCTTTTCACTAGCACTAGACTAAGGAGATTGTTTTTGGCGTCTTAGGTGGAAGCGCCCACACTTACCATCAGCTCCTTACTTTACCGCACAGATCCCTGTGCTACTCAGACATTTCCAACCAGTCCTTCGGGACAGGGGTCCAGTGCGCTTCGGCCACTGGACCGGTTATGTTAAATTAATAGCGTCGATCCCAGGGGGCTATCCCCCCCCCCCCAGGCAGCACCTGCCCCCTTGACTTAAAGGGGCTGGGCTGGGTTTATTGCTCAGCGCCTGAGGGCCCTTCCTCGAGGGGGAATGCCGAAGGGATCGACGCAATTTTTGTTCTTTCCCACCCATGAGCTTCGGCTTGTGGGTGGGCCCACGTTAAAACGAGGCCTTGTGCCCAGCCCATACAAGTGGGGTATGAGGCAAATACCCAGATCCCTGTGCTACTCATACGCTGAGTTAGCGAGGACCGGTATCGAACTAGGAACCTTGTGGTTTCTAGCCGAACGCTCTACCGACTGAGCTAACATATATGTATGTTTGGTCCCATCGGCATTATGCTTTAGGGGTTTCTCATCAAATTAAAATATATTGTACAAATTCAATTGAAATCGAAATTGTCTTAGTTCTTATTTGATTTTTATCTGGGACGGGGTTGGGGGTGCATAGTAAAATATAGTAAACAAAAAAATCGGTGATTTATTTTCCCGATAAAATGCATAACAAAAGAGAAAGAGTGTGCGGTATGGAAATTGTTTTGAAATTTCAGTTTGGGTTTTGTAAAAATATATTGTAAAATTTTCAGTTGAAAAATAAATTGTCTTGAGTTCTTATCTGTATTTTATGAGAGAGAGAGAGAGAGAGAGAGAGAGAGAGAGAGAGAGAGAGAGAGAGAGAGAAGTAAAGTGAACGAAACCAAGAAAGAAAGAAAGAAAAGTATTAAAGAGAGAGGGGGAGAAATATATAAGCCAAGTGAACGAAAGTTAGAAATAGAGAAGAAAGAAAAATATAAGGAGAGAGAGAGAGAGAGAGAGAGAGAGAGAGAGAGAGAGAGAGAGAGAGAGAGAGAGAAGCAAAACGAACGAAATTGAGTAAGAAAGAAAGAAAGATATAAGAGGGAGAGAGGGAGTGAGAGAAAACTATATAAGTGAACGAAAGTTAGAAATAGAGAAATAGAGAAAGAAAGAAAAGTATGAGAGAGAGAGAGAGAGAGAGAGAGAGAGAGAGAGAGAGAGAGAGAGAGAGAGAGAGAGGAAGAATGAATGAAAACAATATTTAAAATTTTTTACTTGTTTACATAACCTGGTCACCATCATCACTACCATCAAAGCAACCATCCCCACCATCTTCATTTGAATCGTAACTGATGCATAACGTTAACGAACGCTTCAATGGTTAGCGCCGAAGTCGTTTAAATACCGCACAAACAAAGGAGGTGCGCCTACCGTAACGATTATCGTCTTAGGGAATAGAATCAGTGACCCGAGTTCAAATCCTGCGCGAGGCTGTTTGCGTTTCACATCATTATAATGCATGAACGAACGTCTTTTCTAAACTATGGGTAAATAGTAGGGCAGATTGGGTTATTTAGCCTTGCGTAGGCAGTCTAGGAGAAGGAAGTCTAGGAGAAGGAAGACTGGATAAATACCAGCTTTACTGCGCTTAATTGACCTTGTGTCACATCCAGTCTGTAGCGGGAGGGTTGTGTATATACATGGTAGACGAAAAATATATTATTTCTCTGAATTTTTTAGATAATTTGTATTATTTGTATTATTCGGACTATTGTCCTCATCTTTATTGTTATCTGTACAACGTTTCGCCCGATGTGTCCTCCGGCCTTCTTCAGGTATTTCTTGTCGGATTCGAGAACCTTCTTGTAGTAATTGGGAACCATCACGGAACTTTGAACCTAATCCTTTATTCAGCCCACGGGGGTATCCTGTTCTCATTCCGATAATCATATCTGGGGTACAGGTGTTAAGCTGGGTTAATTTCTATTCTATGTCACTGCTGCCCCGACAAGTAATACCCTAAGAAGGCCGGAGGGCACATCAGCCGAAACGTTGTACAGATAACAATGAAGATGAGGACAATATACCGAATAATACAAATAATACTGAGAAAATATGTGTGTTTTACAAAATTAATTGACCCCCCCCCCCCCCCCAAAAAAAAAAAATCAGATTTATCCGATTTTAAGGAAATTTTCAGTGTTGATTTACCAATGGATAAATGTTCTAATGCATTAGTTATTTCATTTCAAAATTTTCTCATTTTTTTCAGGTCATTTAACTTTGACCCCCCCTTTTTTGCGGAGGGGTTGCCTAAATACACACTATAGGAAAAAATATGAGGAGATGCGTGGTGCAATGGTTATCTTCGTAAGAGATGGACTCGGCGATCCGAGTTCAAATCCTGGATGAGGTTCTGTGCATTTCACATTGCACTAATATCCTTGGGAAATGTATGCATCCAACTATTCTCTCTCCAGCTATGGGTAAATAGTTGGCTAGACTGGGCTCTTTAACATCCAGACTAGGAGAAGGAGAACTTTGAATTCAAACCTGCTAAACTCCGGTTAAGAAATTAACCTTGTGTCACATCCTACCCGTGAAGAGGGTTTGGTATATAATCAAATATGTAAAAAAAACAAGAAAAAAAAACAAAAAAAAAAACAAAAAAAAAAACAACAATGCAAATAATTTTTTAGAGGGGTTGAGATAAGGGAAATTAAGAATTAATTGATTTTAATGTCACGTCAACCCATCTAGAGTTATTTTATTCCAAATGGTAAATTGTGGGACATATTTATTGATACGTTTTTCTTAATTTTGACAATAAGTTGTCTATTGTTGTTTGTTGCTAATGGATTGGGAATCGCTTTGAGGGATAAGTTTATAGGGTTAAGTTCAAACGTAGTGTTATATTTTTGTATTAGAATGGAGGTTAAGCTCATTTGTATTATACCATTCTTGGAAATGGCTGGAAAAACATCTTGAAGCAATGGAAATTCCGAATTCATTCAATCTGGATTTTCGTTCTCTTATTCGTAACACAATAAAAACTTCCATATATTTGTACTTTTCTGTTACTTTTAACCTCACACAAACACACACACGTGTGTGTGTGTAATCGAAAAACAAGATAACAAACGAATAAATAAAATGATTCTATCCATTTGAACATAAATTCAGACTTAACTGCTCATCCTGGTAATAAAATGTGGGAGTCACCAACACCTATACAAATAAACAAACACAATTTGAAACGAACAACTTCCAAACTTAATTGAAAAATCATTCGCCAGGTGGCCTCACCATAGACATACTCACACACAGACTTTATATATATATATATATATATATATATATATATATGTATACAAAATTCAACCTAATTTAACCAGAAGATGGTTTTCACTGAACAGGTGGACTTGTTAATCTCGTACATTTTTTCGCCTGAATTTTTGTAACTTGTCAAACAGTTAGAAAACTTTTCAAAAACTTTCTAAAAACAATTTCTTTCGATGACCTAAGGTCGAAGTTAGTTGAGAACAATTTCAAAATAGATAGCATAAAATAGATATTCCTGTTTGTCTTATCACTTTTTATTCATCGCGCGCACGAGAGAGAGAGAGAGAGAGAGAGAGAGAGAGAGAGAGAGAGAGAGAGAGAGAGAGAGAGAGAGAGCATGTGTTTAAAATTCAACGCTAATGGCATTTTTAAACCGTACAATCTTTACAGTGCTTTTCACGAAAATGCAGAGTAATATTACTATGTATATGTCAGTCTGTTTAACAAACATCTCTGCTACAAGCAAGGTGTGACACAAGGCCAATTTTTCTTTCTTTGCCAAATATATTTGTCTATAAATTATTCCCCAAATAATGTGCAATGAGTTCTCAACCTGGACTATATTAATTTTGATATTTCAATATAAAAATTGACTGTTTTAGAATCTTTTCCGACAACAACTTACCTGGTTCTCTCTCTCAATTATATATATATATATATATATATATATATATATATATATTACTGACTGACCTTGTTATGAGATTGCATAGCTGGAATACCAATGTGCGTTATTCTATTAATTTGCGCTGAACGTTTATTATGCGGCCATCACCTCACTTTGCAAAATGCTCTCCGTTTTCCCGCCATATTCCTCGCGGAAAATCGGGAGAGAGAGGGACCCCAACCGCGCCAAAAAAAACAAAAAAAAAAAAACAAAAAAAAAAAAAAAGCAAGAAATAATACAAAAGAAAAAAGAATGAAGAGAAACAAACTTACTATAATGTCATTAAGAAAGAGACACAAATAGATCAGACATTTATTTTCCTTGTATTTCATTTTCAGAATTTTTCATCCCCACCCCGTTCTTTTTTTTTTTTTGTTTGTTTGTTTGTTTCCCCATTTTTCATTTCCTTTTTATCTTTGATTTGTTTATGATTTTCTCCTCGTTTGTCCATAAATGTTTTATCCAGCTCGGGATTCATCCGGATTTCTCAATCCATCTCTCTCAGTTCAGAACAAGTTGAAACAATGCTTCTAAGTACTCTTCTAAGCTATCTATCTATCTATCTATCTTTTTATCTAACCCCTATTCCTATCTATCTATCTTTTTATCTAAACCCTATTCCTATCTATCTATCTTTTTATCTAAACCCTATTCCTATCTATCTTTTTATCTAAACCCTATTCCTATCTATCTTTTTATCTAAACCCTATTCCTATCTATCTATCTTTATCTAAACCCTATTCCTATCTATCTATCTTTATTTATCTAATACCTATTCCTATCTATCTATCTTTATCTAAACCCTATTCCTATCTATCTATCTATCTTTTTATCTAAACCCTATTCCCTATCTATCTATCTTTTTATCTAACCCTATTCCTACCTATATATCTATCTTTTTATCTAAACCCTATTCTATCTATCTATCTATCTTTTATCTAAACCCTATTCCTATCTATCTATCTATCTTTATCTAAACCCTATTCCTATCTATCTATCTATCTTTTTATTAAACCTATTCCTATCTATCTATCTATCTATCTTTTTTATCTAAACCCTATTCCTATCTATCTATCTTAATTCTATTCCTAACTCCTCCTCTCTTTCTCTCTCTATTTCGGATCCCATCACCAATGGACGAGGGGGATATTCACTCAATGAACTCAGTATTGTTCTATCTATTTATCTCACTTTTCTATCTATCAAGCTATCGTTCGTTCTATCTATTGTATTATCTATCTATCTCACTTTTATATCATATATCAGTCTATTTTTCTCACTATTGTTCTATCTCACTCTTGTTTTATATATCAAACTATCTCCCCATTGTTTTACTCATATATCGATCTCACTATTGTTCTATCTATCTATTTATCTGTCTCCACTATTGCTATATCTATCTATCACACTATTACTATATCTAGCTATCTCACTATTGTTATATAGATAGATATAGCAATAGTGAGGTAGATAGAACAATAGTAAGATAGATAGATATAGTAATAGTGAGGTAGATATAGCAATAGTGAGGTAGATAGATAAAACAAGGGCGAGATAGATAGAACAATAGTGAGAAAAATAGACTGATTTATCTATCTCGCTATAGTTATATCTATCTCACTATTGTTTTATCTATCTATCTATCTATCTGACTATTATTTTATTTATCTATCTATCTGACTATTGTTTTATCTATCTATCTATCTCACTATTGTTTTATCTATCTATCTATCTCACTATTGATTTATCTATCTATCTATCTATCTATATTACTATTATCTATCTATCTCTCTCACTATTGTTTCATCTATCTATCTCACTATTTTATCTATCTATCTATCTATCTCACTATTGTTTTATCTATCTATCTATCTCACTATCTATCTATCTATCTATCTCACTATTGTTTTATCTATCTATCTCTCTCACTATTGTTTCATCTATCTATCTCACTATTGATCTATCTATCTATCTATCTCACTATTGATTTATCTATCTATCTATCTCACTATTGATTTATCTATCTATCTATCTCACTATTGTTTTATCTATCTATCTATCTCACTATTGTTTATTTATCTATCTATCTCTCACTATTGTTTTATCTATCTATCTCTCTCACTATTGTTTCATCTATCTATCTCACTATTGTTTTATCTATCTATCTCATTGTTTTATCTATCTATCTATCTCATTGTTTTATCTATCGATCTATCTCACCATTGTTTTATCTATCGATCTATCTATCAATCTATCCCACCATTATTATATCTATCTCACTATTCTTTCTTTTTCTCCTTACATATCGTAGCATTTATTTCTCTCTATCTATATTATCCCCCTCCCTTTTTCTTTTTTCACTCTCTTCCTCCCCTCCTCACTTCTTTCTCCGAGAAGAGCGTCTCATTCACACCACACAGCCGACCTGTAATGAGAGTGTTAACATTCTTGTATGCACTTTTTTTCCCTTTCGACGACATTAAAGACAATAAGAGAAAATGAAGAGAAACGAAGCAACCGACAGATTTACGTCCCTACCGGGCGACAAAACATGGAAATATTTGCGGGGGAAAAACAATAAAACCCATTAGAAGCCCACAGACCCCGCCTTTACTCCCCAGAAAGGTTAGGAAAGAAGTGGTTTCTCATCGCCTTGATTTTTGTTAGTTTATTTTTTCTTTTATTGTCACTTTTACTAGGATCTGGGTTCGATACTGGCTCTCGGCAACTCAGCGAACGAGTAGCATAGCTTGGATCTGAGTGCTAAAGAGGGGAGTTGACGTTAGATATAGTGAAGGTACACTAGTGAAAAGGGGATAGACTCCCTCGCTGTCGGGTTGATATTGACAAAAGGCTACTCCACCGATATGAGTGGTAAAGATGGGGGTAAGTATAGGGGTAGGGCAGGTGTGGCACTTATACTCAGATGCGAAAACAATCTCCCCGGTTTAGCGCTTGTGAAAAGGAGATATACTCCCTCGCTGTCTGGCTGATACCGACAATCGGACACTCAACCGACTTCATTTTTTTTATTACTACTATGTCTCTCTCGGAGCCACAAGTCTCCAGGTTCAATACCAGTCCTCGCCAATTCAGTGACATGTGTAGCACAGCTTAGATATGTGTAGTAAAGTGAGGTGCTCTTACCGTAAGTGTGGCGGATCACCTCCGACGCAAAAAAACAATTTCCCTGGTTTAGCGCTAGTGAAAAGGAAATATACTCCCTCGCTGTTCGGTTGATATCGACAATAGGCCACTCTGTCTACTTTACTCTTTTTTTTACTACTACTACTACATCTACTACAAGGGGCCGGTTTAGCTCAGTCGGTAGAGTGTTCGGTCAGGAATCACAAGGTTCTTGGTTCGATACCGGCCCCCGCAAACTCAGCGTATGAGTAGCACAGGGATCTGTGCAGTAAAGTGAGGAGCTGGTGGTAGGTGTAGCGCTCCACCTCAGATGCTAACATAATCTCCTTGCTCTAGCGCTTGTGAAAAGGGGATAGACTCCCTCGCTGATACCGACATTAGGCCGTCCCGACGACTTTACTTACTTTACTTACATCTACTACTACATCATAATCACCTGCATGACAGCCCTGTCGGTGGGGCTTAGAATACACTGACTGTTTCCCTTGCAGAGTGGTAAGGCCCCCTTCTAAAGGGGTGTCCTGCGTATGTCACTAAACTTGATAAAACAACAACAAAAGCAACCAAATTATTAAATCTCCGGGCACTGGTTACATGATTGGTTTAAAAAATCAAATTCAAAATGATTCTACTTTAATCTGTAAGTTTTTGGCTGACTTCTGATTTAGGTCGGAAAATTAAAACGGAAAGTTTTTTGGTGGTACCCAATGACAGTTTAACTACAGTCTATGAATTAACATTTTGCGAATTGGGTTACGGTTTTAGGGGATTAAGGTTCTTTTTAATTACGCACTGCTTAAAAAAATAAACAACAAAAGAACCAAATTACTATACATTTAATGTTGAAAAATATTCTTTTTAAACTAAGTTTAATTGAAATTATACATTGCAATACTAACACAAACAACTGTCTCATTAATAGATTCAATAATTAATTTCAATGGTTAATTAAAAGTATAGTAATTTGATTTTTTTGTTGTTTATTTTTTTAAGCAATACATAATTAAAAACAAACTTAATCCCCTAAAACCGTAACGCAATTCGCAGAATGTTAATTCATAGACTGTAGTTAAACTATCATTGGGGACCACCAAAAAACTTTCCGTTTTAATTTTCCGACCTAAATCAGAGGTTAGCCAAGTCTTTTATAAAATTATATACTTTTTTTAATATAGAGAAATGGAAAGATGTGTATTGTTTCTGATATCAAGTTTACGGGTTCTTTTTAACAAATCTCTTGGCAGCATTTGGGGATCGTGCGAAGAAAGAAAGTTAGAAATTACTGGTTTAGTCAATATATTTCTTCTTTATAATTCAACTCATTTCTTCTTGTCTTTTATGAAATTATATGCTTATTTATTTATTTATTTATTGTTTTTGATAAAGAGAAATGGAAAGATATATGTGTATGTAAATATTCTTTCTGATATCAAGTGTAAGGGTTTTTTAATAAGTTCTTTATGAGTAGTTAGGTTCTTGTTAAGAAAGAAGTTTACATATTACTGGCTTAGTGAATATATTCCTTCTTCTTAATTTTTTCTTCCCCATTTCTTCTTTTTCTTTCTCATCATCATTTCTCCCTCTTCTTCTTCATACCCATTTTCTCTTCCTTATTTCTTCTTTTTCCTTCACTTCTTCAGTTTCATTTTTTCTCCTTCACTTCACTTTCATTTTTTCTCCTTCACTTAATTTTCATTTCTTTTCCTTCATTTCTTCGTTTTATTTTTTTCCTTCACTTAATTTTCATTTCTTCTCCTTCACTTTTTCTTCGTTTTCATTTCTTCTCCTTCACTTTTTCTTCGTTTTCATTTCTTCTCCTTCACTTCTTCTTCGCATTCATTTCTTCTCCTTCACTTCTTCTTCGCTTCATTT
>CM042175.1:14600610-14633110 GCA_023376005.1 Doryteuthis pealeii
ATTTCTTCAGTTGGAGTACTCCATTTATATTATTCCAATTTTAGATGAGTTTTATACTTTTATGATTATATATATATATATATATATATATATATATATATGGGAGAAATATGAGGAGGTTAATCCGATAATATGTGGAGAAAAGTAGACAAACACGGGATATTATGGAAACTGGATGTTTATTGTCGACGATGCAACGTTTCGGTCTATTAGACCTTCTTCTATATCAAAGTCCTGAAGAAGGTCTAATAGACCGAAACGTTGCATCGTCGACAATAAACATCCAATTTCCATAACATCCCGTGTTTGTCTACTTTTATATAATATATATATATATATATATATATATATATATATATTGAAGAGAGGATGACTTAACGGATAAGAAAAAAAAAGACTGAGTAACAATTTTGACTGTCAAGAAAAGGAAGTAACCGAGTAAGCCGAAATAATGAATGAATATAAAAAGTGCTCGCTACATATGTAGCGCTCGTTTATAAAACCGATAAGAATATATATATATATATATATTGAAGGAAATTACAATGCGTATAAAATAAAATAAAATATTATCCAATCAATTTCGAAATATCTTCATCTTCAGAGACTGTTTTTGAAATGGACGCGGTCTTGTGTGTTTCGTGTTTTGGACGTTATAAACACGCGTCGCGTGGGTTGTTAGAACGCCACGCAGAAAAGACGGGATATCCGTTGTTTAATCAATTCCAATTTCATTCTTTTTTTTTATGCGTGTATTTATGGAATGTGTATGTTAATTATATATTCAGTGTGTAATTCTAACCTACTGTTTATGCAAGGGTGTAACTTAGTTATTAATAAACTTTCTCTAATTCTGAGATTACCAGCATTGTGTATTATTGTCTCTATCTTAATGGAAAAATTATTGTCCTTATTTTTGCATTTGATTAAATATTTATGGAATGAGGATGCACGTGTGCGGATATGTTCTCTCTCTCTCTCTTATATATATATATAAAATATAAATTTGAAGGCAATTTACAATGCAATGTAATAGGTGTTAAATGATGTTTATTTACCTAAATATTTTCGAGAAAATCTCATCATCAGAGGCAGAAGCATCCGTGTTATTTTTAAGCACCGAGCCGGTGTAATCTTTTGTTGTTATTAAGTTGGAGGAACGCCAGATATTTGAAATGTTCGGGATTTTCCGTGATGGCATGTCGGTCTGTTGTATATGCGCTCGTGCTGATTGTTCGAAATTCTTTTAGTTTAAAAAAAAAATTTTTAACTATAAAATAAGCCTCGCTCAAATAAAATAAGTGAAATAAGTGTTTTTTTTATAGATTTTTAGAAGCATTGTATGTATGTGTAAAATATAAATTTTAAATTTATAAATTTAAAGAACATATCCACACACATGCATCCTCATTATATATATATATATATATATATATATATATATATATATATACTAGCAAATATATGCACCCTCCGGGTGCAAGTATTTAAGTTTTAATAAGATGAAATATCATATTAAATTAGAAAGGCTAATGAAACTGAATAAGAATGTAGATAAGAAGATTTTGAACAGAGGGGGTATGATTGAAAAATAGAACAACTTTGAAACTAACTCTTCCATCATTTTCCGTTACTCCCTTCTTTCATTGGTAAATTTTCCTAATTAAACTGTTTAGTTAAAATAGGAAGTAAAAAATAATATTAGTTATTTCTTCTTGTTAAGGAATTTCTTTTAAGATTTATTGAAGAGATTTTTGATCATATTCAATAGGATAAAACCAAACAATTAGAAATCAATAATACTAAGCATATATTTATTAAAATTAATTTTTTAAGATCAATATGCAAATTAGCCTTCTCATTCATACTGTAAACCTCTATTTCGTTGTATATATAAATACAATTGCATGTTATTAGTATGTAGATATTGTTAACAATATTAATAATGTAAAACAATTTTATTAATTGTTGAGGTTTAGATATGAATAAAATCATGGAGAATGTGATGTAAATAACTATGTGACTCGATTAGTAATATAGTTTCGGTTACAGACAGAAAACACACAATCTCCATTATAATAAGATGTTGAGGATCATTCCACGCGGAGTTCTTCTGTGCTGATGCAGATAGGAAGTTTAATTTTTTTTTAAGTCTCAGTTTATCAATTTTTTTTTTTTTTGCTTACAAGTTTCAACTTGTTTTAGCAAAATTTATTTTACAGTAAAAAAAAAACTGAAATTAAAAAAAATGTAAACTAATTCAATTTGTAGTGGTACTAAAAACCCTCGTATGAAAATGATACTAATTACTTTTTAGTTTCCTTGTTCAATTTATTTGGTTATGAAATGTAGGTGAGGAAAACATCCTATTTCATTAACATTAAATGTCAAGTCACGCTGAAAGCACCACTTCCCGTTAGATCACTGAATTTAAGCTGTAGGTAGGTACAGTGGCACCTTGACTTACGAGTTTAATTGGTTCTGCTCATAACTCAATTTCCTCGTATATCAAAGCAATTTTCCCCATTGAAATAAGCTAAAATGCCATTAATCCGTTCTAGCTTATTTATAATTTATTTTAATTTTTTTTAAAGTGTCAGCTTATGTAAATATCTATTTATACATATTATATCATACTAGTACAAAATAAAAAAACGCCAGAGGGGTGGGAGTTAAAAATTCAATGCCAACGAGTTTGTACCCTAAGTAAGTAAAATCATCAAATTCATTAAAGGATTAAAAAATAAAACAATTCAAAATGTAAACTTTAAATATGTATTAAAATAAAACAAACTATATATAAATATATAATAACAGTCATGTATTTATTAAAACTTGTTTTAAAAAACAATGAGGACTGTCTAATGTTGCATGTTCAAATTTTGAGTGTATTTATTGAATAATTACGACACCCAAAATTTGAACATGCCAAAGATCGCAGAATACATTTTAGTCTATATCATGACGGTTTTGGATAATGTGATGTAAGCAGTGACGTAATTTTTGTTACAGACAAAAACCGGAAGCGAATCTCCATTATTAATAGATTTACTTATCATATTATATTTCTCTGAATTTTCAAAGTTCCGTGATGGCTCCCGATTATGACAAGAAGGTTCCCGAGTTCGAGAAGAAGGTTCCCGAGTTCAACAAGAAATACCTGAAGAAGGTCAGAGAGCGCATCGGCCAAAACGTTGTACAGATAACAATGAAGATGAGGACAATAGTTCGAATAATACAAATAATACATATTATATCATATTCTTAATTTTTATATATTTATACATATCTATTCTAATCCACAGATAACGATATTAATGCACGAATAGGAAAGGCATGGATGGCCACAAACAAATTGTCTGTCATATGGAAATCTGATCTCACTGACAAGCTAAAGCGACATCTCTTCCAGGCTGTAGTCATATCAGTACTGCTGTATGGTTGCACCACTTGGACCCTAACGAGGCGCCTCGAGAATAAGCTAGATGGAAGCTGCACAAGAATGCTACGAGCAGTTTTGAACAAGTCGTGGAAACAGCATCCCACAAGGGAGCAGCTGTATGGTCACCTGCCCCCTATCTCACAGACCATCCGAGTGAGACGGACTAGACATACAGGGCACTGCTGGAGAAACAAGGCTGAACTCATAAGCGATGTTCTCCTGTGGAAGCCAACTCATGGACATGCCAGTTTGGGCCACCCAGCAAGGACCTACATTGACCAACTATGTAAAGATGCTGGCTGCAACGAGAAAGAACTCCCTGGGGCGATGAATGATAGGGAAGGTTGGCGAGAGATTGTCATGGATATCCGTGCTGCCTGCGCGACATGATGATGATGATTCTACTTACTCTTAGGTTTTGCTACCTGGTTTATCTGGGGGTCCAGTGGCTTCGGCCTTGGACCGGTTAAGTCATTAACAGCGTTCATCATAGGGAACTATCCCCCAGGCAAAACCTGTCTCCTTGATTTAAAAGGGCAGAGCTGGGTTTATTGCCCAGTACCTGAGGCACTCCTTTGAAGGGGAATGCTGACGGGATCAACACATTTTTTCACCCACCACCCATGAGTCTCGGCTCGTGGGTGGGCTCACATAAAAATGTCCTTGAGTCACACCCATATACGTGGTAAATTTAGGAAGCGCGTGGTGTAATGGTTAAAGTCATGGAAAATGGACTCGTCACCCCGAGTTCAAATCCTAGACGTGGTAATTGCATTTCACTTAGCGCTAATACCATTGGGAAAGGTATGAATCCTATTCTCCCTCCAGCTATGGGTAAATAGCAGGACAGACTGGGTTCTTTAACCATGGCTAGGTAACCAGTCTTAACAGGTTTGAATTCAGAGTTTTCCTTCTCCTAGAGAAGGAAAACTCTGAATTCAAACCTGTTAAACTCTGCTTAAGAAATTGGTAAATATATATACATGGTAAATACTTACTCTAAGTTTTTTTTTTCATATACAGGGGTACCTTAACTTACAAGTATAATTCGTTTCGCTTGTAACTCAATTCCAAGCCCCCTTACCCCGCCCCCCCCAAATAAAGAAAGAAAAATCCCTTCTTTTCGAAATCGGGAACCATCACGGAACTTTGAACATAACCCTCAATTCAATCCACGGGGGTAACCTGTTCTCATTCCGTTAACCATAGATGTTCGAGAAGGTTCCCGAGTCCACCAAGAAAAACCTGAAGAAGGACGGAGGGCACATCGGCTGAAATGTTGTACAGATAACAATAAAGATGAGCTGTGCTACTCATACGGTGAGTTAGCGAGGGCCAGTATTCAACCAGGAACCTTGCGATTTCTAGCCGAACGCTATATATATATATATATATATATATATATATATATATATATATATATGAGGGTAAGTAATATGCTCAAATGTAAGGCTAAACAAATCGAGAAAATTTCAATTCAGGGATTGACATTTTCTCGATGTGTTTAGCCTTACATTTGAACATATATGCCCGCCTAAATTCATTAATTATTAACTAATTAATCTTCAAAATTAGGTATGACTTCAATTAAGCACATATCCTCCAATATATATATATATATATATATCGGTAATTATGAACTTTTGTTTAGTTTTGTTTTGTCCCAGAAAAAACAGAATCCACAAATTTTGTAATAAAACTGTTAATTTTCCAATTAAACAAATAAATTGGGGTTTAGGGTTAGTTTAATGAGAAAATAAATAAATAACTTGGGTTCTGTTTCTGAAAAAAAAAAAAAAAACAGAACACAAATTATTTATTTATTTTCCCTAAATAAACTAACCTTAAACCTAAACCCCAATTTATTTGTTTAACGGGAAAATTACAAAATTTGTGGATTCTGTTTTTTCTGGGACACCCTAATTTACTAAATAAAAGTTCATAATTACCTATATATCTTTGCCTACTTTAAGGTACTCACATCGACTCTGTTTCTATGCATACTACAACCAAGCAAAGTTAGTAATAGTTGAGCAGAAGGACACAGATTACAATGAAACTAGAAATTTATTTGAATAGAATGAGTGTTGAAGTGAGTCAATAAGGAAATTTGAAATATCCCATCATACAGGTAAAAAAGTACCGAGAAAATTTGGTACAGCCGTGGGGGAAATTGGTAAGCAAAGAGTTTAATATAGGCACTGTCTTTTATTCATACACACACACTACTTTTTATTCACACACACACACACACACTACTTTTTATTCACACACACACACACACACACACACACACACACACTACTTTTTATTCACACACACACACACACACACACACACAACACACACACACACACACACACACTACTTTATTCACACACACACACACACACACTACTTTTATTCACACACACACACAAACACACAGGCACTACTTTTTATTCACACACACACACTACTTTTTTCACCTACACACACACACACACTACTTTTTATTCACACACACACACACACACTACTTTTTATTTAATGCATGAATACATATATATATATATATATATATATATACATACACACACACACATCGTTTTCTGAGACCATATATACATACATATATATATATATATACAACTGCTTCCAGAAAATAGTGAGCAATTTTCTGTTGACTAACCTTTTTCCATCGTTAAACACACCTCCCTTGACAAATGTCAATAGCCAATCAGAACTTGATACGTCACTTTGAAGGTTTCTGGTGCGTCGAGGGTGAAACAAATGAGTGTCTCTCCCGGTGACCTTTGTCCGTAAATAAGTATTTGTGTACGTAAGAAAGTAAGAAAACTCGAACTGCATTCATAGAACCTAGGTATATGCACAGGTGCCCCGGTTCCTCGACACTTTACAGCATACGCCCCGCCCCCCCTACACTCATCCCCTCGACCTGTTACAAGTACATTTTACCTTATATTCACACCCTCCATCCACCCCAACCCCGACGAACAGATATACAGACGGACAAAAATAAATACACGTGTGTTAGCTTATAAACGGCGGTGTCTTAACTCGTTACAATAGACGGAGCGCTGACGTGAAAGGGCACTTTTAGTTTGATTAGACGCCAAGCGATTTTTTGGGGGTGGTGGGGGTGGCTGGTTTGTTGGCTAGATTTTACGGCATGTTAATCCACTGGGTCATTTTATGCCGAAGACGTTTTGTTTTATTCATTCTTGAACATATTCTTAAGACTCAGTTTGTTCTATTTAACCCATAGATGGGACCCTAACAGGTACAAACAATCCGGGTCAGAGTGGACCTGGGAGTAATGCCGATGAAAGGGAACTCCATATTCCCCGAGCTCCAGAACTGGAACCACCATCAGATATGTTACATAATTATGGACCCCTAATATCTTTTTAAGGTAGTATAGAAATCCTTATGGCGATCAGTACAGCTGATGGCCTTGAGAGTGAGTGACAATGCTTGACCTCACTCTGACCTTGCCTTGCGGGATAGACCGTGAGAATCGGAAGGCAATAGAAAAGCCCCCTTCCGGTTTAAGGTGTAAGCAACTCAGTTAGAGTTAGGACTTAGAAGCGAAGCTAGCAAGATGTGAGCTCACTGCGTGATTGTCTGGTCTGGGGTTCTACGAATAAAGTAACATCATCGTAAATCGAAGTCTTGTTGTTATTACTAAAAGCTAACAATAGCATAAGGCTTCTGATAAGGAATGATCCCCAACAGAACCAGACCCGGAATCCTCAATAGAAGACCAGACGAGATCTTAGAAGAAAGCCGGCCAGAAGACTAGACGACAAGAATAAGACGTAAGAAAGTATATAACATATAGATATATAGTGCCGGTAATAAAGGCACTACGTAACAGATAGAGTTTAACGTCATACCCAGGACAATAAAATCCTCAGTCACCACCTTCTAGCACATATATTATAAAAAGGAAGCGCGTGGTGTAATGGTTAAAGTCATGGGAAATGGACTTGTCACCCCGAGTTCAAATCCTGGGCGTGGTAATTGCATTTCACTTATCGCTAATACACTTGGGAAAGGTATGAATCCTACTCTCCTTCCAGCTATGGATAAATAGTAGGACAGACTGGGCTCTTTAACCTTGATTAAGCAACCGGTCTAGAAGGAAAACTCTGAATTCAAACCTGTTGAACTCCGCTTAAGAAATTGACCTTGTGTCACATCCTGCTCGTGCAGAGGGGTTGGTAAATATATATATGATAAAAAGGATTCGGAGTCGCCATAAGGGCTATAGAGTCAGGACAATCGTATAGGTGCTAGGGCTTGACGTGACAAACCGATTGATTGGAAGGGGCCTCTCCAATCGCCCGTCTAGCCTAAGTAAGGACCAAAGTGGAGTGCTACAAGACATGGACTATCATCAGGATTCCGTTCTTAACTCTTCATCTATCAAATTTTACCCCATGGATGTACCAAATCTTTTTTGGTATGTTTTACCTATAGGATAGGATATTTCAAAGTTCACTATCTATTCACCTCAGAACTCATTCTATTCAAATAAAGTTCTATTATTATTGTAACCCGGATCCTTCTGCTCAATTATGATGAACTTTGTACTTTGCTTGTTTGTGTGGTAATGCTGTGGTGGGACAGCCGCTGGGAGCGGTTTAAAGTTGGCAAAGAGTTAAGCATCACGGGTCGCCACCCTCGGTCAACTGGTGATCCCATTGAGGTGATTTTACCCCTGCAGAGGTGCAGTCGGCGTATTTTACAGTCCCAGTCAACACTCAGTTTAGGTCTCTCTCTCTCTCTCTCTCTATATATATTATATATATATAATATATATATATATATATATATATATATTGACGTATTTCTTTTTCTTTCAAAAACTGTTACACTGAAGAAATACAATGTAGCGAAATGTATATGACGTTAGCAGAACGCGCAGCGAATGAACAATCACGAAGCGATCGCATGGCTTACACGCTTTTTGGAAAAACCATGTTTCCGGTTTGAATTTGAATTATTTTTCTGCTTCTCCGGAGTCCGGATTAAAAACATCTACATCTAAAAACGGACCTAATTATCATTAGCTCTGATGATGATTTTTTTGTAAGTCAAAATATTGTCAATTTTAGCAATGAAAATGATATAAAAATATATTCATTTTAACAACCTTGTGTGTTTTCATACCCTTTTATCTATACATATACCGTCGGATTCATTTCCTTACTCTTAACCTAATATATATATATATATCCACACACGTGCATCCTCATTCCATAATCAAATGCAAAAATAAAGACAATAGTTTTTCCGTTAAGATAGAAAGAATAATACGCAACATTGGTAATCTCAGAATTAGAAAAAGTTTATTAATAGCTAAATTAGGTCCTAGTATAAACAATAGATTAGAATTAAACACAGAATACATAATTAATTAAAATACACGTTCCTCATAATAAATAGTACATAATATGTATATTTTACTGTATATACTGTATTAAATTACACGTTCCTCATAGTATATAGTGCATATTATGTATATATTTTTTTAAATCTATATATCAAATCAATAAGAATTAAATAATACATAAATACATATATATATAAATAGATGAAAATAATAAAATTTAAATTGAATGAACAACGGCTATTACGACCTTCCGCGTGGCGTTAAAAAAAAGAACACCACGAGACGCGTGTTTATAACATTAAAAAAAATAACGACAAAAAAAACAAAAAAACAAAAAAAAACGCGTCCATTTCTGAAAATCGTCTCTGAAGATAAAGTTTACTTTGAAATCGATAAGACAAAAAATATCTTTTTGTTTTTATTTTTATGTACATTGTATTGGCCTTCAAATCATTAATATATATATATATATATATATATATATATATATATATGAATTTGATATATTGAAAAAATAAAAGATGTTTACAAATGCATGGGATCATCAGGAGAGAATGTGCAAACCGTTTCGGGGCCTTCCTCTCAACGGTTTTAAAAAGCATGGTGATGATCCCATGCATTTGTAAACATCTTTTGTTTTTTCAATATATCAAATTCACACTGTCGGATTAAGTTCCATTTTATTTCACTTATATATACATATATATATATACATACATATATATATATATATATATATATATATATATATATATATATATATATATATTTCTTGTACACTAAAATAAGATTCAATTTTCATGGGTGAGCTATTCTAGTAATAGCACCAGACTGTTTATAATTTTCGGTGTGACATATGAATAAAATCCGTGCTGGGGAGAAAGCCCACCCCCATTCAAAGCTGGAGATATCTGAGCTCCTTCTATGTCAATAGATATTAATAAGAGTTTTACAACTAAAACTAAGCACATACACTCATCTCTAAAGTGTACAAATTTCAATTCATATTTAGTATTACCCTTAAGATGGTCGATGGCCAACACGACGCATTTTAAGTATATATCAAACTGTAGATAATAACTTTAAGTTCTTAGACTCTTAAGCGAACCTCAGATGTGCGTCAAAGCTTTATCCGATTAGTGGGGCTGAAGTTAAGAAGTGTAGAGGGTCTCTTGGTAGAACTAAGAACGTATCCCTTAAAAACCCATTAGCCAACTACTTAACAACCAATGATATATTCAAAGTCAAACACTTTACCACGAACAAGTTGAGTATATTGATACTTGAAAAAAAAAAAAAAAAAAAAAAAAAAAAACAGAAAAAAAAGATTTTTTTAGCTTGCTCCCCTCAAAGGAAGAAAAAAAAAAGATTTTTTTAGAAGCATATTAGAGAGTGTATCTCTTAATAAAAACAAATTAGTTTTTTTTAAAAAGCCAAATCAAATTAACTCTTCACCTACTTTAAACCGCCCACAGTGGATCTACCACCACTTCGACAGTCGGTCGGAGAGGCCCCCTTCCGATAAATCGGCTGGTCATGTCAAGCCCTAGCATCTATATGATTGCCCCAACCCTATTGTCCTCATGACAAGCCTCAGCCCTTTTTATCATATGGGTGCTAGAAGGCGGTGCTTGAGGGTCTTCATGTCCTGGGAATGACGTTAAACTCTATCTGATGGTGAGGTCCCAGTTTTGGGGGGTTGGGAATGTTGAGCACTCCTTCCCCATTGCTTCCAGGTCCACTGGGACCCGTAGTGGTAGTACCTGTCAGGGTCCCATCTATGGGTTAAATAGTAAAACATGAGTTTATAAAAAAGAAATTGAGTATCCATTAAGAATGAATTTATTTCAAAACATTGTCGGCATTAAATGACCCACTGAGGTTGATATGCCGTAAAACAAACCAAACCACCACTGGGATCCTACTACTGGCCGCTGATGGTTTGTTCATTATAATTGAGCAGAAGGGTTCAGATTACATTAACAATAGGACTTGATTTGAATAGAAAGAGTTCTGAGGTGAATAGATAGTGAACTCTAAAATATCCCATCATGTAGCTAAAAAAAATACCAAGAAAATTTGGTACAACCACAAAATTGATAGATGAAGAGTTAAGAACGGAATCCTGGTATATCCCTTAATAAAAACAAATTAGTTTTTTTTGCAAGCCAAATCAAATGAACTCTTTGCCTACTTTAAACCGCCCACAGCGGATCTACGACAACAACGATCCTACCGTAGCCGCTGATGGTTAGTTCATTATAATTGAGCCGAAGGACTTAGATTTCAATAATAATATGACTGTATTTGAATAGAGTTCAGAGGTGAATAGACAGGGAACTTTAAAATATCCCATCATCTCTTATTATAATGGAGATTGTGTGTTTTTTTTGTCTGTAACCGAAACTATATCACTTCTCAAGTCAAAATTCCCTTAGTTATTTTTATCATTCTCCATGATTTTATTTTTGTTTAAACCTCAATTATTAATAAAATTGTTTCACATTATTAATACTGTTGACCATATCTACAATAATAATACAATAGCTAATAACATGCAATTATATTTATATATACAACAAAATAGCGGTTTACAGTGTGAACTGGAAAGCTAATGTGTATATTGATATTAAAAATTTGATTTTTTGATAAATATGTGCTTAGTATTATTGAATTCTAATTGTTTGGTTTTATCTTAATGAATAAGAGCAAAAATTTCGGGGATAAATCTTAAAAGAAATCCATTAAGAAGAAAAAATATCTGTAATTTTATTCTTTACTTCCTATTTTAACTAATTAGTTAAATTATGATAATTTAGCAATAAAATACTGAAGTGGTGAAAGGGTAAATTTCAGTGGTTCTATTTTTTTATTATACCCCCCACCTGTTTCAAATCTTTTTATTTAGTTTCATTAGCCTTTCTAATCTAATATCATATTTTATTACATTAAAACTTGAATACTTGCACCTGAAGGCTGCATATATTTGCTAGTGTAAGTAAAAAATACCAAGAAAATTTGGTATATAAAGAGTTAAAACGATAGGTTAATGACCATAAATTATGCCCAATCACAAAATATCAGTAACTTTCAATAATATTATGACACCTTAATGGTGGTGATTCCCCCTCCATATATGGAACATTCGCGGTTTCTATGACTAGGCTATTGGGGATAGAGAATATATATGTGTAGAAACAATGATACTCACCATCGTGAAGAATAAGTTCCAATTACCGTCGAACTGGGAAGAAAAGGTAGCATGCGATTGTAACTCAATACAAACTCGAAATGCCACAAAGTCCACTGCAAAATGACCAAGTATATATAAGACTCCACAATGTCATGCAGATCAACCAGTCAAGCAACCAATCAGAACTCAAGGAATGGAATGACCCAAATCACCCTGATTCATGAATGGATCATTCTTGATTCCTATTTATACCAGCTGTCTTGGACACTGCTGGAGTTCTACTTAGCTGCTGTTATTAAAACCAACAGTAGGCTAATTGACTTCAATAATATGGTTATGGGGTCTAACTACATTAACCATGATACTTAGATAAATATATTTCATTCTGATCATATGCGGCCTCAGGTAAAAATTGTCTTCCTTTCGATTTATATAAAATACAGGTGAAAAATACCAGGGAAAGTTGGTAGGTATAAAGTTAAATAACCCACTATTGAGGTCAGTCAGTCAGTCTACTGTTGGTTTGAACAACAGCAACTGGCTAAGCACAACTGAAGCAGTGTCCAAGACAGTTGGTATTTATTGAAATCAAGAATAGTCCATTCATGTATTTGGGTGATTCCATTCCTTGAGTTCTGATTGGCTTCTATGTTGTTGTGGAGTTTCATAAATACCCTGTAATTCTGCAGTAGGGTTGCAGCAAGATAGGTTCGTATTTAGTTACGACTACTTGTTGCCGTGTCTTACCAATTCGACGGTAATTGGAACTTAGCTTAATTATTCTACACCCACGAGGGTTGATATGCTATTTAAAAATAATAATGAAATATAGCTCGCTTGTGAAACACCAGACCTTGCTGCAAACTACCCTGGAATTGTGGACAGAACGTGGAAATAGATTGATATAGTTGGTTTGCTTTAGATCAATGATTCCTGACCACGGGTACTAGCACCATCTAGGGGTGCGAGTATCATTCTAGGAAAGCGTCCGTTCAAATTTTGTTGAATTTTTTTCTTTTGTAATTAGTATTATTTATATTTCCGTTTCTTTATTTCAGATTATTATTATTATTTAGAGAGTGAAATATATATGATCTTTTGATAAAATACATTTTATATTTTTGAACAAAAGTATAAATTGTCGGGGTGCGAGGTCAGAGCAAAACTCTTTTAAGGGTGCGGGAATAGAAAAAGGTTGGGAACCACTCCTTTAGATGGTTCACATAACCTGTCTTTGATAACAGCACACATTCATACAGATACCACACTTCCAATACTAGACATTCATGCAATAACTGCTATTTGCCCAGCAGTATTGCTTCCAAAAAAGCCCTCATCAGATGATGATTCTGGGTTCAGGCATGGTTTTGGAGCCGAACCATTATTACTACTTTATATTACTATATATACGTAGTGTTTAAAAAGATATATAATTTGAGATGTACATGGTGTTTTAGAAAAATTGATATCAATTCGTAAACTTGACAATATGTAAAAACAGCTCAAACTTCTATGGTTAATATTTTTATTTCAGGGTTAGCTCAGTCGGTAGAGCGTTCGGCTAGAAACCACAAGGTTCCTAGTTCGATACCGGTCCCCGCCAACTCAGCGTATGAGTAGCACAGGGATCTGTGCGGTAAAGTAAAGAGCTGATGGTAGGTGTGGCGCTTCACCTCAGACATCAAAACAATCTCCTTGGTCCAGCGCTATTGAAAAGGGGATAGACTCCCTCGCTAACTGGCTGATACCGACTTTAGGCCGCCCCGTCGACTTTACTTTTTTTTTTATATATATAGAAATGCGATTCACTAGAAAAGGAAAAAGTCGTTTAAACATTTTATAGTTGCTGCTACGCATGCTGTCAAAATTTGAGATCACTTCAACGAGAATTGGTCAGGTTATTAGATTACGAAAATATATGAATTTTTTTGAAACACACACACACACACACACACACACACAGACAGACAGACAGAGAGAGAGAAGAGAGAGAGAGAGAGAGAGAGAGAGAGAGAGAGAGAGAGAGGCGACATTTATTAAGAATAATAAGATATAGGAAACCCTACTTGGTGAATCAGCGCTCGCAACCGAAGGTAGGAGTACTGACCTTTTACATCAACAAGACAAAGGACTAATATATATATATATATATATATATATATATATATATATACGGTGAGGGAATGGACATATAGAGTTCTATTGATAAGGTTTTCATTTCTGTCATTATGTTCATTGAATCTAAACATTGTGTGATGATTGGGTGAATTACACACACATTATAAATGGAATGGCATTTCTATCTGACACGTTTGTAATCTTTCTTCTCTAAATGAAACTTTCATTGTGTAAAATAATTGCTTTGCCCGATTTTACTAATAATAATCATCTTTCTTTCTAAAGTTTCACAACGAGTACCCCTCCCTTAATAATTTTCAGAATAAGTACCCATCCCTTAATAGTTTTCAAAATAAGTACTCCTCCCTTAATAATTTTCAAAATAAGTACCCCTCCCTTAATAATTTTCAGAATAAGTACCCCTCTCCTCAAAATATTCCAAAAAAGCACCCTCTCCCCAAAATATTCTGAAAAAGCACCCTCTCCTCAAAATATTCTGCCCACCTCCCCATTCTTAAATTTTCAGAATGAGCGCCCCTCCCCGCAAAATGTTAAAAAGGCACCCCTCATACTTCATTTTCGGAATAAGCACTTCTCACTGCCTTCATGATTTCAGAATAATTACCTCTTCTTTCAAAATATTCTGAAAAAACACCCTTCTATTCTTAATTTTCAGAATAAGAATCCCTACCTCCCAAGATTGAGAATAAGCACATCTCTTTATAATTTTAAGAATAATCACCCCTTCTCTCAATATATTCAGGAAAAGCACTACTTCCTTCTAAATTTTTGGAATAAGGACTCTTACCTCGCAATTTTCAGAATAAGCTCTCTCTTCATAATTTTCTGAATAAGCACCCCTACGTCAGATTTTTGAATAAGTACCCTTCCATTCCTTTTTTTACAAATAAGCATCCCCCCTCAAATGTTTCAGAAAAGCCCCCATTCCGTTCTTATATTTCGGAATAAGCACTCTTACCTCACAATATTCAGAATAAAAATTTTAGAATTTTCAGAATATGCACCCCCTCACAGAATGTTTCTTGGAATTTGCACTCCTACCTCACAATTTTCAGAATAGGCACTTCTCCTATCAGAATTTTCAGAATAAGCACCCTTCACCTCAAAATGTTTTAACAAAAACCAAAAAAGCAAAAAAAAAAAAAAAAAAAAAAAAAAAAAAAAAAAGAAAAAAAAAACACCTCCTCGTTCACAATTTTCAAAATAAGCACTCCTACCTCACAATATTCAGAATAAGCACACCTTTCTTTATAATAAGCACCATTCCCCTCAAAATATATAAAAAAAACCTGTTCATTCTAATTATTTTGAATAAGCACTCCAGCCTCATAATTTTCAGAATAAGTACCGACCATCTCAAAATTGTTAATATAAGCACCTCTACGTCAGGTTTTCAGAAAAAGTACCACTCCATTCAAAGTTTTCAGAATAAGCACCAATCCATTCAAAGTTTTCAGAATAAGCACCAATCCATTCAAAGTTTTCAGAATAAGCACCAATCCATTCAAAGTTTTCAGAATAAGCACCACTCCATTCAAAGTTTTCAGAATAAGCACCAATCCATTCAAAGTTTTCAGAATAAGCACCAATCCAGTCAAAATTTTCAGAATAAGCACCACTTCATTCAACATTTTCAGAATAAGAACCACTTCATTCAACATTTTCAGAATAAGCACCACTCCATCCAAAGTTTTCAGAATAAGCATCACTCCATTCAAAGTTTTCAGAATAAGCACCACTCCAGTCAAAATTTTCAGAATAAGCACCACCACATTCAAAATCATATGGAATACCCAGCGAGAACCAAACTCACTGAAAATTGTCTGCTTGCCTAGCTTACTAACCACTATACCAGGCAAGGCGGCAAGAGTGTCCATTGATGTAAGCGTATGTTAAATATCTATGTATTTTCATTTAAGTACATAAACTAAAATCGGAGCATGAATATATATATACATATATATATGCAGCTCATAGCGACAGGTATTATATGGACGACTGATTTGTTTAGAGTGACTGAGTGCTTAATTCATCACACATACTGAAATTCTATAAGCTTTTTGTCATAATTACCCCAGAAATAGTCGACCCATCCAACGCAACCCTCATCCTAGCACCCATAAAAGCACATCTCTATCCCCCACCCCTGACCACTGCCAAACAGGTTAAAAAACAACAACAAAAAGCGCCCTCTTCGGTTGAGTAGGCCGCCAGACAAACTACGGGTGCTTCTCCATGCTGCAGTGGTTAGCAAGGTAGATTTACAGATCAATTACTATTGTGGTGAATACGAACCTCACTGGGTGGTTCCACGCTGGTTTCCAGTCTGAGGTATGCTTAATAAATCACTGGTTCCATGCTGTGAAGTATTGGTAAGTTAACCTATTTCAATAGGCTCCTCGGCGGGTTGAACATAAAACGAAACGCCGTATGGGAGCTTTTCATTAGGGAAAAGAGAAGACATTAGCTTGAAGGTCTCTTTAAATTTCACCACCTGATTTATTCAGAGGAAAGAAAAGAGACGATTAAAAACGACATGTCAGGATTTTTCTTTCTCTCTTTCTTTTCTTATGGTACCTACGCCTCCCCCCACCAGAAAACACTCAATATATACGTGTCACTTTGTCAGTCGGTAGAGCATTAGACTAGGAACCACAAGGTTCCGGCTTCGATACCTGCCCTCGCCCAATCAGCGTATGAGTAGCACAGGGATTTGTACGGTAAAGTGAGGAGCTGATGATAGGTGTGACACTCCGCATCAGACACCAAAAACAACCTCTTGATCTAGCGCTAGTGAAAAGGGGATATACTCCCTCGCTGTCCTTTGATTATCGCTTGATGCTCTATTTTTCTGAGCTTGTGCCAAACTTAGTAAATGACCTCATTCTCTCATATCACTTCTTTATATATATATATATATATAAGTCGACGGGGCGGCCTAAAGTCGGTATCAGCCAGTCAGCGAGGGAGTCTATCTCTTTTTCAATAGCGCTAGACCAAGGAGATTGTTTTAGCACCTGAGGTGGAGCGCCACACCTACCATCAGTGCTACTCATACGCTGATTGGGCGAGGACCGGTATCGAAGCCGGAACCCGGTATACTAGACAAACGTTACCAGTTTGGTCTCCTATTGAACCCTCGGTAGATAACCAAAGTGAATCAAATTTTTAACAAAATTACGATCATAACAAAAAAACATTAAAATCATATTGTAAGATTTCTAAGAAAGGGAACGTTTGACCTAATTTAAATCTAAGTGGATCATGGAATTTTATTAAGCTACGTGCTCGTCGCTGCTGCTGAATCTTAACATACAAATAAAGTAAATAGATAATATCTCTCTCTCACACAATCACTCTCCCATCTCTCTCTTACACACACACAGAGAAACTAACATATATAACGAAGTGGTAATCAAAATATACATAGGGAGGGGAAAATTAATAGGAATATGTTAAGTAAAGGACAGGTTACTTTATGATTTAATTGCAAATTACGACTAATTAGAACCAATTGAAATGGAATTTCTATCAAATATAACTCAATCCTAAAAGCAAGGAATAGTTTACTGAATATATTATGTTATTAAACTAAACAGTATAAAAGCCTTTAAGAGACAAATTGATTCGCTCAGCTTTAGTATAATCTATCTATACATATATAAAAGACAGTTGGTGTGTATGTATGTCCAGAGGAAAGTACAAAAATAAAACAACGATAAAATAAATATATGAGCAATTCCATGTCAAATCATCCTAGAAAAAAATAAAATTGTCACCCACCCCCTTCAATTTTTCTGAAATTTTGTTCAGTTGTAGACTAGGCTGGAATTAGACAATCCCCAAAATTTGAGCTTCCAATTCGAAAAATTCGCCGAGTTCTGTCGATTTTAAACTCGAAAAATTTGAGGAGGGGTGAGAAAATTGGCGCCATTTTGTAATCTATTTCTGTCTATAAAATGGGTTCTAGAGCTCCTCTACTTCTGAAAATTGGCTTTTAGAAGCTTTTTGGCCCTGATGCTTTGACATGGAATTGCTCATATATACACATTCACTATCACCTGAGCTTGCGTTTTGTGTAAAAATTATGAAGATTTTATTTATAACTGGGGAGATATTTAAATAAATTGGATTTGAATAGTAAAAGAAAGGAAAGGCATTTGTTGCCTTCGTGATTAAAATCAATTATGTAAGACCAAAACAATCAATGGATTTGCAATACAAACTTTTTATAATCACCTCATTACCCAGGAACGCCGGGTAGTCGCTTCTAGTTATAGATATAGGGGAGGGCGACAAAATTCGATGACGACCTTGTGTCACATCCTCGACAAAGCTTAGTAAAAAAAAAAAGAAAAGTGTTCGTTGGATGTTTTGATGTAATGGTAACAGGGCAAGGATAGTAGTTCATTGTTAGTGAGTTTGATTATCGTTGGATGCTCTATATTCCTGGCCTTGTGCCAAGCGTAGTAAATGACCTCATTCTCCCGTATCTGCTCTTTTCTTTTTTTTTATCCGGTTTCTTTTTACCCGAAATAAATTCTTCCGTCTATTCTATTTTTTCTTTTCCCTTTCTTCTTCTTTTCCTCCCTTCCCTCTCTCTCCGTTTTGTTTCTCTTTTTTCTTTTCTCTGTAATTCTTAACTTTCCTTTCCTTCTCCTACATGTGCCAAGGCGTTTGGATTCATTAATTCCTCTTGTCGTCTCTCCATTGGTCACAAAAGAATGGAACTCTAACATGTCCGGCTAGAACAAATCACCGCTCTCACAGGACAACGATTCCAGAGCAAGTGCGTACGGTTGTTTGCGAGTCTCAACCATATATATATATATATATATATATATATATTTATAACGAAATATATTGAGCCTTTTGGATTAACTACTAATGCTACTACAAGGAAAACGTGGTAGCAATTTCTGATGAATATATATATATATATATATATATATATATTATTATATATGTATAATTCCTAGACGAAGCTGTTTGCATTTCACATAGCGCTAATACCCTTGGGAAAGGTATGAATCCATATATTCTCCCTCCAGCTATGGGTTAAATAGTAGGGCAGACTGGGCTCTTCAGCCTTGGTAGGTAACCTGTCTAGGAGAGGGATAACTTCTGAATTCAAAATTCCTGAGGTCGGTCGTTGATTGGTTTTGTGCATTCTTGATGCACCAATTCTTTCTATCGACTGTGCCAAAAAGTGTGGATGGTCCAACACAAGCCTTCACCACTATAAACAAATCCCTGTGTGGATGTTCATTGTGTGTATGAACCCTCATACGTCGAAATCGACGGGAGATTCATTTATATATATATATTATATATAATATATATATATGTGGGATTGTCACTGTTTCAGTTTTACTGGAACGGTGTACCAAGGCAGTATTATTGGTAGATGCTCAATATAAATAGAGCTGTTTATATAATATAATAAAATAAATATAAAAAGGTTTTACATATTATTTATTTGGTGACAAAGGAACAGTCACCTTTTCACCAAATAAATAGAATATGTAAACCGTTATATATTTATTTTATCATATAATAATATATATATATATATCTATATATATATTTATGAAAAATATGGGTCTACCGCGTTCGATCGATACGATCTCTTCAGGAAATAACTCTACTGGACAAACTTGAAATTACAACTATTTATCCAGTTCAACCGTTTCATATTATTTCACCCCATGAGAGTTTTTTACACTAGCCATAGTTGGTGGTTCACTAGAGTTGAGTGACAGCAAGTCTCCTGGAGTCTTTTGAGTATTCTAGCTGATTTGAACAAAAACGTTATTTGGATGGTCTCTTGTCTTCCTCTGATTTCCAAATCACCAAATACTCTTTTCTAACCCTCTGGGATCGTTCCAAGGGCACAATTACAATTGGTACGATCCTCGACAGTTTTTTTTTCACTTATCTGGTCAGGTCCAAGTATTAATCTATCTTATCATTATTTCCCTCCTTGCGAATTTTCCCCACCAGCGTAGGCTGATAGTCTTTCAATGGAGTCTGGTGACAACAAGTCTCCTCATTCTCAGGCTCTTCTGAGTATTTTAGCTGATTTCAAACAATGCTGTTGTCTGGATGTTGTCTCAATTCTTCCTCTGGTTTCGATTCTTCTAGTCTCTCTTTTCTAAGCTTTTGTGGGACCGTTCCAAGTGCACCAACTACAATTGGTATCACTTTCACTTTCATATTCAGAGCTTTTTCAATCTCTAGCAAATCTAGTTATTAGGATAATAGGTCTACATTTTTTAAAATAAAGTTTGAGCACTCCAGATAATTACTAAAATGATAAAATATATTACCCCAACGAAACATTGAAGTGTACTTGGATTATTATATATAATATATATATATATTATATATATGAGGTAGGTAAAAGGATAGTGAACAAGAAATGATAACTCAAAACAATCTAAGAGTTGAAATATTTCGTCCGATTTTAAGGACATCTTCAGTCAAATGGTTTTTATTGAAAGCAAAATTACGTGCAAGTACATGTGATTTGGTGAGGATGTGAGTTTGCGTATGAGGTGGGTATGTGTGCATTCTACTCATCCCTCCATCTATCTTCATCCTAATGTCACGATCGGACAAGAACACCCACAAAGCATTANTTAATTTTTCTGATCACATATTTTCCATTAAAAATAATATATATATAATTTTAAATTTGGAAACCAATAATTAAAATTTATCTATTCCCACTCGTCATATTCGATTATAGGACATGTTGATTTTATGCAAACAATCACACAGTGACGCATTATACTAAAAGTAGTGGTTGGCAATTCATGTTATGTCTTTAAAGCGTCCATTTTATGTGGACAAGAATTGGTCTTGAGGGGTCATTGAAAAGTTACTGGTTGCTGATGAACTTTTATTTTTTCTAGAAAAAACATTTTTTGTTTACATTTTAATATGGTCCATTATCTTATAACTTTTTGTTTCTTTTTATTCATTAAAACGGGGGCGGGGGGACATCTGCTGTTTTTTGTTTTTTTATATTTTTTAAAATCTTTACTTGACGTGATCGAACTTATCTATAATGTTATACAATGGAGATTGGGGGTTTGTCTGTTGTAACCGAACTGATTATTTTGTTATAGCAAGATTACAATTCTCCTTTGTATTTATATGAACACTTCTCACATGATTTATTTTATATAAACACTCAATGATTATAACAAATTGTTTTAATTATTAATATTGTTGACCATATCTACATACTATTAACACGCACAGTCTGATATATATATATCACAAAATAAGCTGGATTACAGTGTGAATGGAAGGCCTAAATTTTGCATATCTGATCTTGTTTAAAAATTGATTTTAATAAATATGATGCTTGAGTATTATTGACTGTTCTGACTTGTTGGTTTTATCTAATGAATAAGAGCAAAAGTCAATCTTGGGATAAATCTTGAAAGAAATCCATTAACTAGGAGAAAACGTTAATATTACTTCTTTAACTTCCTATTTAAACTAAATAGTTTTTAAATTAGGAACATTTACAATCAGGAATAGACGGTGTAGTGTGAAAATGATGTGTAGGAGGTTGTTTCCATAAGTGTTCTATATTTTTCGATATACTCCTCTGTTCTAAATCTTTTCACTCTGCATTCTTATTCAGTTTTATTAAGCTTTCTAATTTAACATGATTTTTTTTATTGATTATAAATAGAAATTTAAAAACTGCACCGCGGAGGGTGCTTAAATTTTGCATAGTTTTTATATTTTATAAATTATAAAAGAAAAATTAGTGATATGAAGTAAGAAATTAAACAATAGTAGGTCAGACTTAAGAGACAATAATAGAAAGAAAGAATAAAGACCAGTAGTGAAGAAAGCGACAGAGTAGATGGACATAAAAGACGAAATGAACTAGAAAACTGAAACAGGATAAGATTAGATATTCTGTACAGGTTCCGATATTCAAAATAACAAAGAGGTGTTGTAATACGTACATCACGACAGATATCGTTTATATGAAATAGGACAGAGGTGTGACGACAGCTGGATAGATATGTGAATGTGTTAATGGAAAACCAATTGATATGCGAATAGATGATAAAATAAGAGTGTGAGACGAATGTAGATATATGAATGTGTTGTTTTTGTTTTGTTATTTGGTTTTATTTTATAGAAAATGGATTGAAATGTTAAAGAGAACTGAAGAAAAAAGCTAGACACAGGGAACAAATAATGTAACTGACATGGTTCGCTGCAATCCCTATGGACTATACTTTAGCTGCGTACAAGCCATTATATATTTGCGCCATTGTATGCGTTCATGGGCAATAAATATAAATATATTATATATTATATTTTTTTATACTTTATTCAACAATGTTTAAATAAACAAACATCCAAAATCGTTACTTTCTTGGTCGCCGAGGAGAGCTTTTAAAGCCCGAGGTTTGTTAATTGTTTCACTCAGACGTCCGTCCCATTAGCCTCATATGTAGAAAGACGTCTCAGTTATCATGACAGGTTTAATTGGTTTTGTTCGCAGGTAAGTTTCTCCGGTTCTGCTATCGTGCGGGGATATCGAAGTCATACATTCTGACAGAAATCTCTGCTGAAGTCCCGGTTTCGATTCTGTCCGGAGGGGAAGTCGTTGTATATATCGCTGATGAGACTTAATAAGTTGAAACAGTCTGTACGAATATTCTACACTACCGATGGTAATTCTTGCGAAAATTCATTGTATTATATCTTACTATATATTTAATATATAGTATTATATATATTAAATAAGTTTATTTTGGCTCTGAACCACTTACCATTCCCTTACAACTCCCACTACCATATGTTATTACTCTCCCACTTCTACAGATTCCTTCCTACTATTGTTCTCAACTTAAAACGAGACACGAAACCATATACGTCGTTCACTACCTGATTGATGGCAAATGTATTGCGAAAGCGCTTGTATCGAAACCTTGTGCTGTTACACCAGTTTCCACCCCGACACCAAAAAATAGGCCAAGAAATTAGAAAGATCAACCAAAAAACGTCTACAAGAATTGTGTAACAGTTCAACAAAACTCAATATTATAAAATAATATTACTAATATTATATAAAGGCCTTTAATACCACGGGTATTGTGATTTATGGACCATTTCCACTCGGGGGATCTGACCCGGGCCCACCGAGCTTCGTCAGACACTTCCTTTTTTTGCTTATCTTATCGGTAGAGCGTCCGCCTAGGAACCACATGCCAGTTTCCTGATTCGATTACCGGCCCTCGCCAACTCAGCAGTTGGTAACAAGGAAATTACGTGTTAGTGGTATGGTGGTGGACGCATCCACCGTCAATGCAAAACAATATTCCTTGACTAAGCTAGGTGAAAATGGGATTAGCTCTCTTCGCTGTCTGGCTGATTATAGGGACTTTCAAGGCCACCGGCCAGATTATTTAACTTATACTATATATGGATATATATATATATATATATAATCAGTATCACTTCAATGTTTCCGTTGGAGTAATATTATTTTATCATTTTATAATTATCTGGGAGTTCTCAATACTTTATTTTTAAAAATGTAGATCTATACATAATAACCTAGACTTGCTAGAGAATTGAAAAAGCTGTGGAATATGAAAGTGAAAGTGATTACCAATTTGCAATTGGTGTCCTTAGAACTGCCCCAGGGTTGGAAAAGGAGTAGTATTTGGCAAATCAGAGAAAAGACAAAGAGACCACCGCAAACAACACTCACTGTTTCAAATCGGCTTAGGACACTCAGAAGACTCCAGTAGACTGCTGTTACTCAACCTCTAGTGAACCACCCAACTATGGCTAGTGTGAAAAAACTCATCATGGAGGTGAAATAATATGAAAAAAGTTGAACGGATAAATAGGTTGCAATTAGTTTTGTTCAGTAGAGTTCTTTCCTGAAGAAATCGTATCGATCGAGAACCGCGAGACCCAATATTTTCATGTATATATATATATACTATATATAGTATATATACTATATATAATGATAAATATTATAAAGCGTTACATATTATTTATTTGGTGACAAAGGGACAAGGGTGGAAACGTTCCTTTGCCACCTAATAAATTTAGATATGTAGGAGATACCTTTGCATATTTATTTTATTTATATTATATAACAGCTTCTATCTTATTTGAGCCACTCACCAATAATACGCCTTTGTACGCCATTCCAGCAAAAGCTGGAAAACATGACCATCTCACACTCTATATATATTATAATAATATATATCTATATATATATATATTATTCATATCAGAATTGCTACACGTTTTCCTTGTATAGCATTAGTAGTTAATCCAAAAGGCTCAATATATTCGTATATATATATACTATATATATATATATATATATAGGTTGAGACTCGCACAACCGTACGCACTTGCTCTGGGATCGTTGTCCTGTGAAGCGGTGATTTGTTTCAGCCGGACATGTAGAGTTCCGATCTTTTGTGACCAATGGAGAGACGACAAGAAGGAATTAATGATCCCAAACGCTTGTCACATGTAGGAGAAGGAAAGGAAAGTATAAGAATTAGAGAGAAAAGAAAAAAGAGAAACAAAACGGAGAGAGAGGGAAGAGAGGAAAAGAAGAAAAAGGGAAAAGAAAAAATAGAATAGACGGAAGAATATTTCGGGTAAAAGAACCAGGTATAAAAAAGAAGAAAAGAGCAGATACGGAGAATGAGGTCATTTATACGCTTGGCACAAGGCCAGGAATATAGAGCATCCAACGATAATCAAACTCACTAAACAATGAACTACTATCCTTGCCTGTTACCATTACATCAACACAACGATACTTTTTTATTTTTTTTTTTACTAAGCTTTGCGAGGATGTGACACAAGGTCGTCATCGAATTTTTCGCCTCCCCTTTATCTATAACTAGAAGCGACTACCGGCGTGCCGAGGGTAATGAGGTGATTATAAAAAGTTGTATTGCAAATCCATTGATTATTTATAACTGGGGAGATATTTAAATAAATTGGATTTGAATAGTAAAAGAAAGGAAAGGCATTTGTTGCCTTCGTGATTAAAATCAATTATGTAAGACCAAAACAATCAATGGATTTGCAATACAAACTTTTTATAATCACCTCATTACCCAGGCAACGCCGGGTAGTCGCTTCTAGTTATAGATATAGGGGAGGGCGACAAATTCGATGACGACCTTGTGTCACATCCTCGACAAAGCTTAGTAAAAAAAAAAAAAATAAATAAAAAAATAAAAAAAACGTATCGTTAGTGTTGATGTAATGGTAACAGAGCAAGGATAGTAGTTCATTGTTAGTGAGTTTGATTATCGTTGGATGCTCTATATTCCTGCCTTGTGCCAAGCGTTAGTAAATGACCTCATTCTCCCGTATCTGCTCTTTTCTTCTTTTTTTTATTTTTTATCCCGGTTTCTTTTTACCCGAAAATAAATTCTTCCGTCTATTCTATTTTTTTTCTTTTCCCTTTGTTCTTCTTTTCCTCTCCTTCCCCCTCTCCTCCCGTTTTGTTTCTCTTTTTTCTTTCTCTCTAATTCTTACACTTTCCTTTCTTCTCCTACATGTGACAAGGCGTTTGGATTCATTAATTCCTCTTGTCGTCTCTCCATTGGTCACAAAAGAATCGGAACTCTATCATGTCCGGCTAGAACAAATCACCGGCTCTCACAGGACAACGATTCCAGAGCAAGTGCGTACGGGGTTGTGCGAGTCTCAACCATATATATATAATATATATAACGAAATATATTGAGCCTTTTGGATTAACTACTAATGCTACAACAAGGAAAACGTGGTAGCAATTTCTGATGAATATATATATATATAATATATATATATATAATATATAGTGTGAGATGGTCACTGTTTCAGCTTTTGCTGGAATGGCGTACCAAAGGCAGTATTATTGTAGAGTGCTCAATATAAGATAGAGCTGTTATATATATAATAAAATAAATATGCAAAGGTTTACATATCTATTTATTAGGTGGCAAAGGAACGTTCACCCTGTTCACCTTTGTCACCAAATAAAATAAATATGTAAAACCTTTATATATTTATTCATTATAATATATATATTATAATATAATATATATATATATATATGAAAAAATATGGGTCTACCCGGTTTCGATCGATACGATTTCTTCAGGAAAGAACTCTACTGACAAACTTGAAATTGCAACTATTTATCCAGTTCAACTTTTTCATATTATTTCACCCCATGAGAGTTTTTCACACTAGCCATAGTTGGTGGTTCACTAGAGTTGAGTAACAGCAAGTCTACTGGAGTCTTCTGAGTGTCCTAGCCGATTTGAACAGTGATGTTGTTTGGGTGTCTCTTGTCTTTCTCTGATTTCCAAATCACCAATACTCTTTTCCAAACCCCTGGGACAGTTCTAAGGACACCAATTGCAATTGGTATCACTTTCATTTCATATTCCACAGCTTTTCAATTCTCTAGCAAAGTCTAGGTTATTATGGTAATAGATCTACATTTTAAAAATAAAGTATTGAGACTCCCAGATAATTACTAAAATGATAAAATAATATATTACTCCAACGAAACATTAAGTGATACTGGATTATATATATATATATAAATATATTATATATAAAGTAAATAAAGTCATCGGGGTGGCCTAAAGTCAGTATCAGCCAGACAGTGAGAGAGTCTATCCCATTTTCACCTACGCTGTCCAAGGATATTTTTTTGCATTTGAGGTGGAGCGTCACAACCTACCACACAGATTCCTGTGCTACTCAGACGCTGAGTTGGCAGGGCCGGTATCGAACCAGGAAACTTGTGGTTCCTAGGCGGACGCTCTACCGACTAAGATAGACAAAAAAAAGTGGTCTGACGAAGCTCGGTGGGCCTCAGATACCCACGAGTGGAAATGGTCCATAATCACGATACCCGTGGTATTTAAGGCCTTTTTTTATTCATATATATATATATATATATATATATATATATATATATATGAGTTTTGTTGAACTGTACAACAATTCTTGTCAGACAAGTTTTTGGTTGATCCTTTCTATTTTTTTGGGCTATCTTTTTGGTTTCGGGGTGGAACTGTGTGTAACAGTCCACCAAAGGTTTCGATACGAGCGCTTTCGGCAATACAGTTTGCCATCATCAGGTAGGAAACGACGGTATGGTTCGTGTCTCGTTTTTAAGGAAACAAGTAGTAGCAAGGAATTAGAAGTGGGAGGTAATAACAATTGGTAGGGGAGGTTGTAGGAATGGTAGTGGTTCGAGCCAAAATACACTTATTTTAATATATATATAATAATATATATATATATATAAGATAATAATGACAAATGAATTTCGCAGAGAATTACTCGGGTGTAGAATATCGTACAGACTGTTTCAACATTATTAAGGTCATCAGCGATATATACTAACGATTTCCCTCCGACAGAAATCGAAACCGGGACTTCAGCAGGATAGTCAGAAACTTTACGTTTCGGCCACGATACAACACGGAGAAATTCCTGCGAAATTAACCTGTCATGATACTGAGACGTCTCTTACCATATGAGGCAAGGGGACGCTGAGTGAACAATAACAAACCCGGGCTTTAAGCTCTTCGGCGAAGGAAATACGATTTTTGGATGTTGTTTATTTTAGAAGCATTGTTGAATAAAGTATAAAAAATATAAATATTAATATATTATATTTTTGCTTGAAGGCAATTACAATGCGCATATATATAATGGCTGTTATAAGTATAAGTCATAGGGTTGTGCGAATATGTCCATTACATATTTGTTCCCTGTGTCTAGCTTTTCTCATCTCTTAAACATTTCAATCCATTTTCTTAAAAAACCCAAAAAAAAAACAAAAAAAAACACACATTCATATATCTACATTCTCTCACACCTCTATTATTCATCTTATTCGCATATCAATTGGTTTTCCATTACACATTCACATATCTATCCAGCTGTCGTCACACCTCTGTCCTATTTCATAAACGATATCTATTATGTACGTATTACAACACTCTTTGTTTATTGGATATCGCCTGTACAATATCAATCTTTCCCTTGTTTGTTCAGTTCTATCTATGTCCATCTCTCCTGTTTCCTTTTTACATCTATCTTCAGTTTCTTTCTTTCATTCTTTCTTTCTATGTATTGTCTCTTTATATCTACCTACCTATTTGTTTAATTTCTTACTTCATATCACTAATTTTCTTTTTATTTATATATACTAGCAAATTTAAGCACCCCCCGGTGCAAGTTTTTAAATTTTAATATAATAAAATATCATGTTAAAATAGAAAGCTTAATAAAACTGAATAAGAATGCAGATGAAAAGATTTGGAACAGAGGGAGTATAATCAAAAAATAGAACAACTTTGAAACTAACTCTTCCATCATTTCCATTACTCCCGTCTTTCATTGATAAATGTTCCTAATTTAACTATTTAGTTAAAATAGGAAGGAAAGAATAATATTACAGTTATTTCTCCTAGTTAATGGATTTCTTTCAAGATTTATCCCAGAGATTTTTGCTCTTATTCATTAAGATAAAACCAAACAATTAGAAATCAATAATACTAAGCATATATTTATTAAAATCAATTTTTAAAGATCAATATGCAAATTAGCCTTCCCATTCACACTGTAATCCACTATTTTGTTGTATATATAAATCACTTGCGTGTTATTAGTATGTAGATATGGTCAACAATATTAATAATGTAAACAATATTTATTAATCATTGAGGTTATATAAAAATAAATCATGGAGAATGTCATATAAAATAACAAAGGAATTGTAACTTGTATACAAATATAGTTTCGGTTAACAGACAGACAAACCCACAATCTCCATTATAATAAGATGTTTCGTACACGTCAAAGTAAAGATTTTAAAAATATAAAAAAACAAAAAACAGAGATGTTGCCTTTATGAATAAAAAGAAAAAAAAAGTATATAATGAGCCATATAAAAGTAAACAAAAATGTTTCTTTTCTAAAATAAAAGTCATCCAAGTAACTTAACTTTTTCAATGGACCCCAAGAAATTTTGTCCACATAAAAAATGGACTTTAAAAAATGAACAGTGAATTGCCAAGACAACTTTTGTATAATGCGTCACTGTGTGATTGTTTGCATAAATCAACAATGTTTATAATCGATATGCCAGTGGAATAGATAAATTTTAATTATTGGTTCCAAAATTTAAATTATATATATATATTTTTAATGAAAAAATATGTGATCAGAAAAATAAAAGGTAAAAATATTAGGGAGATAATTCAGTGTTTGGTTATTATCAGTTTCTTCTTAGAAATCAAAAAGAAAAAGGAAAATTAGTAAACTCGTTGATATCAATCTGTTGCTCTCTTTATAGCTACCTATATTGGGCACCTTGGTTAGGAAGCCAGATTCGCTGACAATTGTTGATGGTTCGATTCTCATTCAACGCCTATACTTTTGGTATTGTGCCACATCTAAGCTAAGTAAATAACTACATCCACCTTTGCCTATCTATCGATCTATCTGCTTCCCCCTCTCTCTTCTATCTACTTCTCCCTCTCTCTCTCTATATATCTGCTTCTCTCTCTCTATATATATATATATATATGCTTTATCTCTCTCTCTCTCTATCTATCTATCTACTTCTCACTCTCTTTCTATCTATCTGCTTCTCACTCTCTCTATCTGCTTTTTACCTCTCTCTCTCTATCTATCTGCTTCTACTCTCTCTTCTCTATCTATCTATCTGCTTCTTACTCTCTCTCTCTATCTATCTGTTCCTCTCTCTCTCTCTCTCTATCTATCGGTTCCTCTCTCTATCTATCTACTTCTTACTCTCTCTCTGCTTCTACTCTCTATCTATCTGTTCGTCTCTCTCTCTGTCTCTCTCTCTTTCTCTCACTATCTCTATCTATCTATCCGTTTCTCTCTTCATAACCATATATCTCTCTCCTATCTGTTTCTCTCTTCATACCCATCTTGATATCCATCTCTTTCTTTATATTTATCGTTATAACTTTATATTTCTTTCTTCACACCAATATCTATCTATCTATTTATCAATCCATCCATCTCTTTTCTTATATGTATCCGTTTCTTTCTTCATATTTATGTATTTTTTCTTATAATATATATATATATAATATATATATTATATATATATATTGTGTGTGTGTGTGTGTGTTTCTCTCTTTAAACCTATCTCTTTCTTTACATCTATCTGTCCATTTCTTGATATCTATCCATCTATCTCTTGATATTGACCTTTCGTGTTTCTTTAAAAAATCTATCTCTCTGTTTCCTTCTTTCTTTCGTCAAGCCCTAGCACCTATATGATTTCCCAACCCTATTGCCCTTATGGCAAGCCCCAACCCTTTTTATCATATTGGGTGCTAGAAGGCGGTGGCTGCGGTCTACATGTCCTGGGAATGACGTTAAACTCTATCTGATGGTAAGGTTCCAGTTTTGGAGGTTTGGGGAATGTGGACACCCCTTCATCACCATTGCTCCTGGTCCACTCTGACCCGGAGTGGTAGTACCTGTTAGGGTCCCATCTATGGGTAAATAAAAAAATGTATTATAAAAAAATTGTATTATCCATTAAGAATTGTATTTCAAAACTTTATCGGCATTAAATGACTCACTGAGGTTGATATGCCGTAAAACAAAACAAACCAAATCAAACCTTCTTTCTTTCTGTCTTTCTCTCGTCCCTTTTTCTTTCTTTTTTGTCCTTGCTTTATAGTTTCTTTCTTTTTTTTTTTTCTCTGTTTTCTTCTTTCTTTCGCCCTTCCTTCCTTCCTTTCGTTCTTTTCCCGTGATTTTTATACTTTTTCTTTTTCTTTCTTTCTTTCTCGTTGGCTTTTATTCTTTCTTTTTTTTTCTGTTTCCTTCTTTCTTTCTTCTTTTCTGCCTTTCTTTCTTTCGTTCTTTTTTCCGTGATTTTTATATTTTTTCTTTCTTTTCCTAGTGCCGTTGTGTACATGGCCATTTGTTCACCATTATTCTGTAAGAATTGTTCTTTTACCGAACGCCAAGTAAAAAGAAGGTAAAAGATTCCTCCATTGTTTCCCGCTGTTTTATAACAAGTCCGAACAACATCGCCGTTGTGTTCCAGTTTTTGTAATTCAGAAATAAATAGGGTGGGGATCCATTCATCTCATACGAAACCATAAGCGATAAAACCAGAGAGAGAGAGAGGAGAGAGAGAGAGAGAGAGAGAAGAGAGAGGAAGAGAGAGAGAGAGAAGAGAGATGTGTGTTTGAGATGGAGAGGGTGTGAGAGAGATTGTGTGAGAGAGGGGGAGAGAAATGTGTGTGCGTGAGTGTGTGTGTGAGAGAGAGAAGAGAGGGCGGATATGTGTGTGTGTGGTGTGAGAGAGAGGAGGGATGTGTGTGTGTGTGAGAGAGAGAGATCGGGATGTGTGTGTGAGAGATGAGAGAGAGAGAGAGGGGAGCGGGATATGTGTGCGTGAGAGAGAGAGAGCGGGATATGTTTGCGTGAGAGAGAGGAGAGGGAGAGGGAGCGGGATAGTGTGCGTTGAGAGAGAGAGAGAGAGGGAGCGGGATATGTGTGCTGAAGAGAGGGAGCGGGATGTGTGTATGTGTGTGAGAGAGAGATCGAGCAGAGAGAGATAGATAAGAGAGCGAGAGAATATATGTGTGTGTGAGTAAGTGTGTTAAGAGAGAGAGATAGAGGGAAATGTGTGTGTGAGAGTGAGATGAGTGAGAGAGAGAGAGAGGTGTGTGTGTGTGTGTGAGAGAGAGAGAGAGAAGATGTGTGTGTGAGAGAAAGAGAGATGTATGATGTGTGTGGTGTGTGTTGTGTGTGTGTGTGTGCTGAGAGAGATGTGAGAAAGAAATATGTAAGAAAATCCATTATGCTATAACCGATAAAACTAGTGTGCGAGTGATTATATTTGTGATGAGTGTGTAGTAGTCATTCACATACAGCCCCGTTTCGACGTAATACGTCTCATCAGTGCGGCTAGACTTTGTGAGCTACTTCAAGCTCCGATCGAAATGGATTATCATCAGTCAGAGCTTTAACCACTGAGCTAACAAGCAGGTAGGGGATTTTACTGATAAACATATACATATGTACAAAGCCACTAAGGAGAGAATATATCCATGTTGAGGAAAGCCTTGCAATTTCAGCGTAAACAGCAGCCCTCAGCATCAATCCTTTCCAGAGTGCTCAATGCCCGGGAGTAAAGAGGGCACATATATATATATAATATATATATATATATAAAGAGAGAGAGAGAGAGAGAGAGAGAGAGAGGGTGGTGGTGGTT
>CM042175.1:14638110-14640610 GCA_023376005.1 Doryteuthis pealeii
GAGGCTTAGTTTCTGGAGTACTGATAAGCTATTATTTACCTAGAATACACCGAATCTTTGTAAAATGTGCCGTTTTATTGAAAGAAACAATGTTTGGTACACAGTTTGCAGATTTGGATTAGTGTATTGTCCTGATGAACTACTTAGCGAAAATATTAGTAGGTATTTCTGACTCATTAGGTTTAACTTTATATATACTAGCAAATATATGCACCCTCTGGGTGCAAGTATTTTAGTTAAATTTTATAATAAAATATCATATTAAATTAGAAAGGCTAATGAAACTGAATAAGAATGTAGATAAAAAGATTTTGAACAGAGGGGGTATGATTGAAAAATAGAACAACTTTGAAACTAACTCTTCCATCATTTTCCGTTACCCCCGTCTTTCATTGGTAAATTTTCCTAATTTAACCATTTAGTTAAAATAGGAAGTAAAGAATAATATTAGTTATTTCTTCTTGTTAAGGGATTTCTTTTAAGATTTATTGAAGAGATTTTTGCTCATATTCAATAAGATAAAACCAAACAAATAGAAATCAATAATACTAAGCATATATTTATTAAAATCAATTTTTTTAGATCAATATGCAAATTAGCCTTCCCATTCATACTGTAAACCTCTATTTTGTTGTATAATTAAATACAATTGCATGTTAGTAGTATGTAGATATGGTCAACAGTGTAAGTAATGTAAAACAATTTTATTAATAATTGAGGTTTAAATAAAAATCATGAGAATATGATGTAAATAACTAAAGAAATTGTGACTTGTATAGTAATATAGTTTCGGTTACAGACAGACAAACCCATAATCTCCGTTATAATAAGATATATATATATATATATATATATATATATTTGGGAGAATATGTGCTTAATTGAAGTCGTACCTAATTTTGAAAGTTAATTAATTAATAATTATTTAAATAGACGGACATACCTATTCAAAATGTGAGGCTAAATAAATCGAGAAAAATCAATCTCTGTATGTACATTTCGGCCTATTAGGCCTCATCAGCAGAGCTATAGATAGGAAGACCGCCTTGTGAGTGATTCGAACCCTGACTGTCAAGCTGACAGGCGAGGATATTAACTCTTACACCAACCGGACTTTCTTAGATTTTTCGTTTTGTTTAGACGTGGGTATTATTCCTCTTATTCACATTTTGAATAAGTATGCCCGCCTAATTGAATAATTATTAATTAATTTTCAAATATTAGGTACGACTTCAATTAAGCACATATTCTCCCAAAAATTGTCGGCTAAACAAAGCCATATAAAAAACACATAGTTTGTGTATTTACTTCTCATATATATATATATATATATATATATATATATATATATATATATATTCGCACAAAAATATACACAAAGGCATGCGCACAAATATATACACAATCCTGGACAAGGCTGTTTGCATTTCATATAGCGATAATATCCATGGAAAAAGTATGAATCGAACTATTCTCCCAGCAGCATTGAGTAAAATTCTGGGGTGTCCTGTGCTCTTTAACCTTGGTTAGGCAACAAGTGATAAAGATTAGTTTCTCCTGTATGGATAATATTGAAAGCCTTATTTGAAAAACAGAATAACAAAATTAACAATCACTAAGATGATAAAAATAACGAAAAGAATGAAACCTTTTTGTTTGTTTGTTTGTTTTGTTTTACGGCATATCAACCTCAGTGGGTCATTTAATGCCGATAAAGTTTTGAAATAAATCAATTCTTAATGGATAATACTATTTTTATAAATACATTTGTTCTATTTAACCCATAGATGGGACCCTAACAGGTACTACCACTCCGGGTCAGAGTGGACCAGGGAGCAATGGTGATGAAGGGGTGCTCCACATTCACCAAAACTCCAAAACTGGAACCTCACCATCAGATAGAGTTTACGTCATTCCCAGGACATGTAGACCCGCAGCCACCACCTTCTAGCACCCATATGATAAAAAGGGGTTGGGGCTTGCCATAAGGGCAATAGGGTTGGGAAAATCATATAGGTGCTAGGGCTTGACGTGACCAGCCGATTGATCGGAGGGGGGCTCTCCGACCGCCCGTTTAGCCCAAGATAGGGCCAAAGTGGAGTATTGCATGTCATGAACTGCTCATCCACCTGGGCTCTATCCTTAAGCATCACGGGTCGCCACCCACGGCTAACAGGTGGCCCCATTGGGAGAATCTTACCCCTCTGCAGAGGTGCAGTCAATGCATTCTAACGCCCCAGCCGACAGGGCGGAAACCTTTTTGGAAGTCAGAATCGTTGTGTCATATTGATTATATTTGTTATATTATGTTTATTCAGACCTGTTAAGAGGAATTACGCGTTTAAAGGGGGAGCCTCTTAAATCTCCCAGTTGTAGGCAAATTGTCGGATAAAAAAGACAAACACACAGTGGAAATTTAAATACATGTATTGACAAATAATACAAGAACTCGTTGCAAATTTTAATGGTATTTGCTACAAGAGTTATCTGTGAGTTTAAG
>CM042175.1:14645610-14653110 GCA_023376005.1 Doryteuthis pealeii
ACCTGTAGTTAAACTATCATTGGGTAACACCAAAAAACATTCCGTGTTAATTTTCCGACCTAAATCAGAAGTCAGCCAATATGTCTAGACTACATACTTTGAACATCATTAGATCCCATAAAAAAGAGGACTTACACTAAAAAAAAAGGCAAGAAGCGGGTGATATCCCGCACAGACTATTACGGATGCAGACTATGCAGATAATCTCGCACTTCTTGCAACTACACCTGCACAAGCCGAATTCTTGCTACATAGCCTGGAGAAGGCAGCACACATCATCGGCTTCTATTTGAACACTGATCAAACTGAGTTCATGTGTTTTAAAAATGAAGGCATATCCATACTTGACGGCGAACATCAAAACTCTGTGAAAGCGACAATTCTTCCAAGCCGTAACTGTATCAGTGCTACTGTAGGACTGCACTACTAGGACTCTAACGAAGCGCCTAGAGATTAAGCTTGATGGGAGCTGCACAAGAATGCAAAAACAAATTATGAAAATAATATACAACAAGAATGCAGCTGTACAGTAACTTGGCCCCTATCTCACGTCCAGCAAAGACCTACACTGACCATCTCTGTGCGGATACTGGATGCTGCGCAGAGGACCTCCCGTGAGCAATGAATGATTATCATGAATATCCATGCTACCAGCGTGACATGATTCTATATTTACCAACCCCTCCGCACGAGCAGGATGTGAACGAAGTCAATTTCTTAAGCGGATTCAAAAGGTTTGAATTCAGAGTTTTCCATCTCCTAGACCGGTTGTCTAACCAAGGTTAAAGAGCCCGGTCTGTCCTACTATTTATCCATAGCTGGTGAGAGAGTAGGATTCATACCTTTCCCAAGGGTATTAGCGCTAAGTGAAATGCAATTACCACGTCCAGGATTTGAACTCGGGGCGACGAGTCCATTTCCCATGACTTTAACCATTACACCACGCGCTTCTATATATATATATATATATATATATGTATATGTGTGTGTGTGTGTGTGTGTGTATGTGTGTGTGTGTGGAATTAAACAAAAGGCACATCTCCTGTTTAACAATTTTATTTTTGATCTTTTCAAATTTTCTGGCCAACTTTTTAATGTTTGGGTGGAATTGGTGGATAAGTCCACCAAAGTTCAGTTCCCGAGTACTTTCGGCACTTTCGCAGTGCCATCATCAGGGGTGATGTATTCCATTAAAAAAATTTTTTTTTAAAAAATTATATTAATGTGGAGGCTGGAAGGAGAAGTATTGGTGAGAAAGGTGTTATAGACATTCTGCACAAAGAAAAAAATAAACAAAAACTCCAAATACTAGAAGCTTTATACATAAAACAATACAAACCATCCTTAAACAAAATTAATTTCCAATACAGTACACACATTCTAAAAGAACACCGTTCTCACCAATTCTTTTCCTTCCAGCCTCCACATTAATATAATTAAAACAAAAAACAAAAACAAAAAAAATACAAACAAACTGAAATACATCACCCCCTGATGATGGCACTTCGAAGTGCCGAAAGTACGGGAACTGAACTTTGGTGGACTTATCAAAAATAAAATTGTTAAACAGGAGATGTGCCTTTTGTTTAATTCTACATGTATAAATGAAAGAATGCTGCCCAAATACACACACACACATATATATATAGATATATATATAGAGAGAGAGAGAGAGAGAGAGAGAGAGAGAGAGAGAGAGAGAGAGAGAGATACAATATATACACATATATACATGTATATATAAATAATATATATACATACGCACTTCCTAAATACATATATACACACTTCCTATATATAAATATATATAAACACATGGCTAAGTAAGTATTAATTTCCAGGTGTTTTTGTTTGTTTGTACATATATCAAAGTGACTCTTTTGTTTGGCGGCTTTTTTATATTTTTATCAAAATAGTCATCTATAAGAAGTTAAGTGTGCGGAAGAAATTATGATACAACATACCAAGGCTTTCAATTTGAGCGGGATAATGACACACACACACACACACCAGTACAGACCTGTTTCTCAGTTAAAGTTGCAAATAGGACATCATATATATATATATATATATATATATATATATATGTGTGTTTGTGTGTGTCTGTGTGTTATGATTTATGTAAGTGTCAAGTATTCTTTTTTAATCTGAAATAATTTTGGTATGCAGCTTATGTGTCATAAGCAAAACGCGCGGGATGGGCTATTAACTTGCTAGGAAATAATGCCACTGTTTTGTTCATTGATGCAACAGCGTTCGTGTGTAGGCATGAAAATAGGCCTCTTCACTGGCATACCACGCTATTTTACAAAGAAACACATACTCGTACATGCAGAACTGTTTCTACAGTTAAAGTTGCAAATTAGGCAAATCAGGTCGCTAAGAAGGGAAAGGTTTAAGGATTGATTGGTGGGTTGGTTGGGTTTTACGGCATGTCAACCCTTAGGTTATTTCATGCCGAAAACGTTTGTGTTCTATTCATTCTTGTTGGATATTCAATTTAAAAACAATTAATTCAACCCACAGGTCGGACCCTAACAGGTACTACCACTCTGCATCAGAGTGAACCTGCGAATTATGGTGTAAGGTTCATGGTTAATATATGAACATACAACTCCGACACGCTTGTGGGACAAAACATTTTATATAATAAACAACACAGAAATATGACAAGATACATAAAATAGGAATACAAGATAAAACAAATGCGATAGAATAAGGACACATTCAAGTGTTACGTACGTGTACATATAAAAAGAGTTACGGATAGTCCATATAATGGAAGTCACTTACTGACTTAGTCCGTACGTGGGGACCAGAGGCCCCACGAGGGTGGGGTGTAGTCACAAAATGACTAACCCATATGGTTCAGCCGAGAAGAAGGAGAAAAGAGGGTAAAGAGTTTGGACCTCGCGCTTAAATACCAGAGGTGCCCTGGTGGCCGGCACGGAAACCCAGCGGGAAGATAACTCTTCCAGGCAAATGGGAAGATAATCCCAACAATGGTAATGAAGGAGTATTCCACACTTTCCAGAGCTCTAGAACTGGAAACTCACCACTAGATGCAGTTTAACATAATACCCAGGACACTAATACCTTCAGCCACCACCTTCTAGCGTATACATATATTTACCAACCCCTCCGCACGAGCAGGATGTGACACAAGGTCAATTTCTAAAGCGGAATTAATCAGGTTTGAATTCAGATTTTTCCTTCTCCTAGACCGGTTGCCTAACCAAGGTTAAAGAGCCTGGTCTGTCCTACTATTTACCCCAATGATAAAAAGGGTTACGAGTCTGTCATAAGAGGAATATAGTTGGAACAATCATATAGATGCTAGGGCTTAACCTGACCAGAAGGAGGGAGCCTCTCTGACCATCCAACAAGCCAGACTAAGAACCAAAGTGAAAGGTTGTATGTCATGAAATACTCAACCACTAGGATTCTGTCCTTAAGAATCACAGGTCAGCACTTACGGTCAACAGGTGTCCTATTGGTGGTGGTGCAGTCTGTATAATCTACAGTTCCAGCCGACAAGGGAGCTGGTGTTACAATTTATGAGGAGTCATAAATTGTGAGCAGTACCTTTAAGTAGAATTAAATTCGGGTCTGTCATGTTAGAGTCAAGAGGGCCAGTGGAAATTTACCACTGTTAATAACCCTTGACCCCTGGAGGCGTGAATCTCATGCGCCATGAGAAACGCGCGATTTAGTTTAGTTTAGATTCGACCTGAGAGAGAGAGAGAGAGAGAGAGAGAGAGAGAGAGAGAGAGAGAGAGAGAGAGAGAGAGAGAGAGAGAGAGAGAGAGCAGACGTACTCTGGGTCATGGGCTAAATAATAAACTTGATCAAGAAAAAAAAACCTAAGTCTTGTTAGTTCATTTAATTACAATGCCCAAATTCAGCCGAAAAGAAGAAAATCCCTTAGAAGAAGAAGAAGAAGAAGAAGAAAAAGAAGAAGAAGAAGCAGTTAGAAGAATCAACACATAACCAGGGAAATGAAGATCACCAACATCATCTAATCTGCACCCCTCTTTCACTCTCATGTATATATCCGACGTGAGTATATAACACTGGTAAGGGTAATAAACATTATTTAAGCGAGGAAAACACTTACGGAACCAACAAACTTTTGTTGTATTGTCCTCGCCCGGAAAACTGAGCTTACAGTAGAGGGATAAAGAGAAAGATAAAATATATATTAAAAAAAAGGGGAAAACGAAAGCGAGGCTTTCTGGTCAAGGAAGCAGGGAGAAGATAAAGAAATATATAACAAACATCCGTTATCAGATCAAAAGATAAAGATGCGTAGGCGTGTCGTCAATACAAAAACCAGAGGGTCGAGCCGACAGCAGTCAGACCACAGGACACTTCACGTCTCTCGTCAGCAATCACCCCTCGGGCACTCATTGTAAGCTCTGCGCATTCACCACCCACACACCGAAGAAAATAAAGAAGGCTCCTCTCTTTGTACATACGTATCTGTTGTTTATTGAAGTCCAGTAGTCGGTAGTAGCTGACTACTAACATACATCGCTTTGGGTACAGTGAAAACCCCAGTACTAACGTACACGAATTTAGCGTCGTGAATTTGAAGCCGCTATACAACACTTTCTCTTTTCAATCTTTGGTCGTTTTACCATAGGTTCAATGTCTTGATGAAAATCATCGGAGAATGTTGGTTTCTCAGATCAATTCTGAGACATGCGCTCTGCTGTCCCCCGGACGACCGATCAGTGGTCATGGTGATTTGAAACAAGAGCTATAACTATGGACAGACCTGCGTTTAATTAACCTGCCCATTTGAGCAAACCGATCGATCTCAGAGATTCGGTCTGAGTTTTCCGATGAGTGTGGCACTGGACTTATTGTTGGTCTCAGTTATCGATTATATGTTTCTACTGTCAACTTCCTTCATTATCTGATTTTATCAGAAGAATGAATTGCAACTAATTTTACTAAAGAAATTCATTACGACTTTTACCATAGAAATTCATTTAGATTTTACGAAAGAAATTCATTACGATTTTTACCATAGAAATTCATTTAGATTTTACGAAAGAAATTAATAGAAGTTTTTCATAATAATTCATTACGATATTACCATAAACATTCATTAAAATCTTAACAAAGAAAATCTTTGAAATCCATTTACCAGCCGAACCGACCAAATAACATTTTAAAAGAGAAATCCATTACATAAAATTATATATATATATATATATATATAATATATATATATATATATATATATATATGTGTGTGTGTGTGGAGAAAAGTAGAAAAACACGGGATATTATGGAAACTGGATGTTTATTGTCGACGATGCAACGTTTCGGTCATTTAGACCATCATCAGGACCAAAGCCCAGTTCTTGCTTCCATGAAGGACATTTTCAGAATGGTGAAAAACAATAGGTTGTCAGTAGGGGCAGGGTGGCTGAGGTGGCTGGGTAGTGGATTTTCTTCCCTCTAAATGGGGAGTGTTTATATGGAGATGCAGGTGTTTGGTCAGAATGTTGGATAGTAGGGATGTGTGTGTGTGTGTGTTAAAAGGATAAATAAATAAAGGAAAGAAAATGTTAAATGGAAAAAAATACTTCAATGAAATGCCAAAACATGTTCCGGCCAAGAGTTTGTCCATGTACACATTGTATTTTATTTATTATTATTTTAAATATGAAATATAATAATGATAATAGAAAAATAGAAAATATTTAGATATACAAAGGAAAAACGGCCTTCTTCACGGCAAAATATTTTATATTTGATGTTAAAACGGTCAAAATACAGAGAATTTTGAAGTGTTCGAAAAAAGAATTTATATATAAATATAAAAACGTGAAACTCTGAATCATGAGTTTTATCTTATTTTTAAATATATTGTATTATTGCACAACATTTTCATGCATTGGAAACTGTAATCATTATATATATATATATCTTATTATAATGGAGATTGTGTGCTTTTCTGTCTGTAACCGAAACTATATCACTACTTAAGTCACAATTCCCTTTGTTATTTACGTCACATTCTCCATGATTTTATTTAAACCTCAATTTCTAATAAAATTGTTTCACATTATTAATACTGTTAATCATATCTACAAATGAATAATATGCAATTGTATTTATATATACACTAAAATAGCATTTTACAGTGTGAACAGGAAGGCTAATTTGCATATTGAAATTAAAAATTTGATTTTAATAAATATGTACTTAGTATTATTGATTTTTAATTGTATGGTTTTATCTTAATGGATATGATAAAAATCTCTTCAATAAATCTTAAAAGAAATCGATTAACGAGAAGAAATAATTCTGATTTTATTCTTTACTTCCTATTTTAACTAAGTTATTAAATTAGTAAAATTTAGTAATGAAAGACGAGAGTGATAGAAGAGTAAGTTTCAGTTGTTCTAATTTTCGATTATACACCCCACTGTTTCAAATCATTTTATCTGCATTCTTATTTAGTTTCATTAGCTTTTCTAATTTAATATACTTTATTACATTAAAACTTAAATACTTGCACCCGGAGGGTGCATATATTTGCTAGTATATATAATGATTGATTCAACGCAAAAAGCGTTAATGATCCGTAAGATCTCTACAGTTTCCAATGCGTGAAAATGTAGTGCAATAATACAATATATTTAAAAATATGACAAAAACTCATGACTCAGAGTTTCACGTTTTTGATCTTCAGATGATCTAACATGCAACACGTCATATATATATATATATATATATATATATATATATATATATGTGTGTGTGTGTGTGTGTATGTGTGTGTTTACCGATTAGTGTATGTATATGTATTATGTGTGGGTTTACGTGGGTGTCAGTAGATTCGTTTGGTGAAATCAAATAAAAGGCACAATTCAAGAGTAGGGTCCCAATCGTTATTCTGAAGAAAGAAACCTTTTGCAATAATCAAGCAATTTACGCACTGTAAAATTGGAATGCCGACACGTGTTTCGACCAAACAGTTTGTTCTTGTATACATTGTATTCTATTTATTATTATTCTTAACACAAAATAAAATATTATTATTATTATTGATTATATTTGAAATAATAATAGCGAGAATCCAATGTATACAAGGACAAACTCTTGGTCGAAACACGTGTCGGCATTCCAATAAATAATTTTTATCCATACAACATTTTCTTTTGTTTTATCTTTCAACACACACACACACACACACATATATATATATATTGAAAAAAGGGGAAAAAATTACCTTTTTTTCAACAATTCCAACCTACGTATATTCTGCTATCAATGAATTTCTCTGATGAGGATTGACCGAAAAAAGAATATTCATTTTAAATTATACATCTAATTATAAGGGTACCCTAACTTTCTTTTTAGAAATTTTTTCCATCGCTTTCAAGATGAAAACGCTTTTACGTGTCCATATATATATATATATATATATATATATATATATATATATAATGAAAATGTAGTGTAATGATACAATATATTC
>CM042175.1:14658110-14675524 GCA_023376005.1 Doryteuthis pealeii
TGCCTCAAGTCGCATCTCTCAAAATAATTTCACACGCCAACTTCCGGCGTAGAAACCTGACCGGATGTTAATTATTAAAAACATTCTCCAACCCTAAAGTTAAATTTTAATCCTCAGTATTTTGATCGGCGGATCAACAACCATCATCAGTCAACATTTACACGTTTGATCGTTCCACCAAAATAATTCGGCTGACTTTCTATTGTTCTCGGCTTTGTCGTATAGTTAAATAGCCGTCGGGTGGAGGGCAGAGATAGATAATCAAGTCCACAGTGTCCAAAATCTGGTTACAGCACTGGTTTTGAAAAGGCTTGAATCTAATTCTCCCTTGACACAGGCGTAAATACCACAACGTTTTAAAGGTAGAGTGGAATTGTGTAAGCATTTAAATATATTGTAGAGTTAAATTGGTCGGGGTGGAGGGTTGAGACAGACAATCAAGTCCAGAGTGTCCATGATATGGTTACAGCACTGTCACTAAAGGTCTTGAAAAGGCTTGAATATAATTCTCCCTTGACACAGGCGTAAACGCCACAATGTTTTAAAGGTAGAGTGGAATTGTGTAAGCATTTAAATATCTTGTCGTAGAGTTAAATTGTCGTCGGGTGGAGGGTTGAGACAGACAATCAAGTCCACAGTCCCATGATATGGTTACAGCACTGTCTATAAAGGTTTTGAAAAGGCTTGAATCTAATTCTCCCTTGACACAACGCTATAAAATAGTGTTGAATTGTGTCAGTATTTAGATATCTTGTCGTATAGTTGCATAGCCATCAGGGTGTAGAAGAGTAAGATAGACAATCAAGTGTACAGTGTCCAAGATCTTGTAACAGCTCTGACAGTTTTGGAAAGGCTTGATCTAATTCTCCCTTGACATTGGTTTAAATGTCACAACTCTAAAAAGGTAGAGTAGAATTGTTCAGTATTTAAATATCTTGTCGTATAGTTAAATAGCCGTCGCGTGGAGGGCAGAGATAAACAATCAAGTCCATGGTATCCAAAATCTGGTTACAGCTTTTAAAGCTTTTAAAAAGGATTGAATCTAACTTGACACTGGCGTAAATGTCACGACTCTATAAAGGTAGAGTGGAATTGTATCAGTATTTAAATATCTTGTCGTATAGTTAAATAACAATGGGATGACAACGCCTTGTCCAAAATCTGGTTGCAGCTTTTAAAGTTTTAAAAAGGCTTGAATCTAATTCTCCTTGACACTGGCGTAAATATCACGACTCTATAAAAGGTAGAGTGGAATTGTATTAGTATTTAAATATCTTGTCGTATAGTTAAATAGGTGGAGGGCGGAGGACAATCAAGTCCACAGTGTCCAAAATCTGGTTGCAGCTTTTAAAGTTTTAAAAAAGGCTTGAATCTAATTCTCCCTTGACACCGGCGTAAATGTCACGACTCTATAAAGGTAGAGTGGAATTGTATCAGTATTTAAATATCTTGTCGTATAGTTAAATAGCCGTCGGGTGGAGGGCGGAGATAGACAATCAAGTCCACGGTATCCAAAATCTGGTTACAGCTTTTAAAGCTTTTAAAAAGGCTTGAATCTAATTCTCCTTGACACTGGCGTAAATATCACGACTCTATAAAAGGTAGAGTGGAATTGTATCAGTATTTAAATATCTTGTCGTATAGTTAAATAGCCGCAGCGGGTGAAGGAATGAGACAGACAATCACACTCACAGTGTCTAACATCTGGTTACACTACTGCCACTAAAGTTTCTAAAAAGGCTTGAATCTAATTCTCCCCTGATACTGGTGTTAACGCCACAACGTTATAAAAGGTGGAGTTGAATTGTGTTAGCTTTTAAATATCTTGTATAGTTGAATGGCCAGCAGCGGGTGAAGGACTGAGACTGACAATCAAGTCCACCCTACCCATGATCTCTAAACAGTTAGCTCTGACAGATTTGGAAAGGCTTGAATCTAATTCTCCTTAGACACAATTCTATAAAGGTAGAGTTGAATTGTGTCAGCATTTAAATATCTTGTCGTATAGAAAAATTTCCGGCGGCGGGTGGAGGACTGTGATAGAAAATCAAGTCAACAGTGTTCATGATCTGGTAACAGTTAGCACTGACAGTTTTGGAAAGGCTTGAATCTATTTGCCCCTTGATATTTGCGTAAATGAGTTCATCCTTGCTTCTCCAGTAATACCCAGCATGCACCGTTTGTCTTATTTGATAGTTTGTGTGATAGGTGGTAAGTGGCCATACAGTTGGTTTTTTTGTGTAATTCCTATCTAGCTTCTTTTTCCCCATGCGTTTTGTTAAAGTCCAAATAGTGCAGCCATATAGTAGTACTGATATGTTTCCAGATTGGAATTCCCGTTTTATCTAATCAGAGAGATCATATTTCCATATGATCGATTATCCGTCAATAGCAGTCCATGCTTTTCCTGTGTGTATTTTAACATCATTTTCTGTAGATGAGATATTACTACCTAGGTATGCGAATTGGTTACTTGTTGAAGTATAAGTACTATGTAATTATAATCACCAGCAGGACCTGTGGATAAACCACAGTATGATAATTTGATTATTACAACGTTGGATATGTTAAGAGCTATTGAAAATAGTTCAATATATAAAAAGGATAATAATCTAGATCTAACTCTCTCACTGTTTTTTTTCTTTCCTTATTTTCGTCATCGATTGAAACAGATTGGCATTACTGTTTTCGCGTTCTCACCCCTCTCTCTATATTTCTCTCCTCTTTCTTTCTTTTTTAAATATTTTTTCGATGTAGCATATCCTTCTTTCTTTCTAATAAAAATGGAATTATTCATTATTTAGCTGAGGGTGACGACACTCATAAGAAACAAGAATTCGGCAGATAAGCGACACCAGATAATCAGTATTTACATGGACGATTTCATTTCCAGCCAGAAGGTGTTGTAAGATGATAACGCACGGAAGATTAAGGAACACTAATATTAATCTATGGATGGTTTTGTTACAACAATAAGTTGTAAATTAAAAAACTTGTACAATGAGCACAGATGCAATCAATCTATTCCATTCCAAAGGTAATGGAAGTTAGCTGGAGAGAGTGATTAGAAACATACCTTTCCCAAGGTATTAACGCTATGTGAAATGCAAACAGCCTGGTCTAAGTTTTGAACTGGGTTGACAAGTCCATTTCCTATGGCTCTAACCATTACACAACGCGTATTCAAACACTGAATGCAAAATGTCAAGCTGAAGTAGGTCTCTGGTTGGGAGGGTGACGGGGAAATAATGTGTGTGTGTGTGTGAGAGAGAGAGAGAGAGAGAGAGAGAGAGAGAGAGAGTCTCCCCTCCCTATTGAACCGCATCCGGTGTATCAAATGCAATATGCGTCACGTGATCAGTTTAACAAGTAGTCGCATGGGTTAGGCCCAAAATAGCCTCCCATCCTCACGACCACTGTCAAGCTGACATCGTAATACTCCGATTGACTCAATTGGAGAGGTACTGCTGCAGGCTTAGGATCTTCAGGATCAAGCATTTTTAATATTTCTATTTTGCCGTTCCAAGTTCGAAGACAAAAATGCAACTGAGTGGGGTGAATAGATAATACATCCTAATCGCTGCCCAAAGTGTGTCCCGAATTGGTATCGGAGCAATAGACCTTCCCCTGAAAGCTTTCTATCAAGCCAATAATAGCTGTGATATCCGTTTGCAGTCATGACAGAACAGCGCTAACAAAAGAGAAGTTTATCATCACCAAGTTGACATCGGACTACATCAATTGATTCTTCTGAAGGAGGTACTGTTGCAGGGTTAGAATATTCAGGATCAAGAATTTTTAACATTTTTATTCTGGAGATATATATATATATATATATATATATATTCTTTGGTGGGGTACCAAGTCCTTTGGTATTAGGATGGTTCTAAGCTGGTCCTTACTTCCAACTGTATGGTGTTGCAAAGTTCAGGTTCGATTTGAGAGCTCAATGTTTACTTATTATAAACAGAGCAAAGTAATTTTGAATTGAAACTCGATACCGTCACGGGGATCAGGAGAGAATGTATAAATATAAGCTGAATTTATTTGTTTACCAGTTTCAATAAAGAAAGTGATCTGAGGAAACTCGGAGGGTGCTCAGATACCCATGGGTGGAAATGGACCATAATCGCTTAATACAAGACAAGGATGCAGTCGAGAGGCTTAAATAGATCATCATCATCATCATCACCATCATGTCGCGCTGTTAGCACGGATATCCATGACAATCTCTCTCCATCCATCCCTATCGCTCATCATTCTCGGGAGGTCCTCTATGCAGCATCCTGTATCTGCGCAGAGCTGATCAATGTACGTCTTTGCTGGTCGACCCACACTGGCGTGTCCATGTGCTGGCTTCCCCAGGAGGACGTCGCTTATGAGTTCGTCCTTGCTTCTCCAGACTTCTCCAAAGCATTTGACTCCATACACAGAGGAAAAATGGAGCAAATACTGCTAGTATATGGCCTACCCAAGGAAACAATTAACGCCATAATGATGCTCTACCAAAATACAAAAGCAATGGTACGATCACCAGATGGCGCCACAGACTTCTTAAATAGATACTACAGCTTAAACCCTGTCCGAAGCGTGTTTACAAGGGAATAAGTGTCGGAGCAATCGACATTACCCTGAAAGTCTTCCCTTACTCCAATTATAGGAAAATATCCGCTATATCCGTTGGCAGTCATGACAGAAGGATGAAGCATTTTTAGCACTTATCTTACCGTTCACGTGTCCAAAAGAAATCGCGCGAGTGGGAGAGGTAAACAGATACTACACACTAATCCCTGTCCGTAGTGTGTCCGGAAGCGAATAGGCGTCGGAGGTATAGACATTACCCTGAAAGTCTTCCCTTGTGCCAATTATAGGAAAATGTCCGCTATATCCGTTGGCAGTCATGACAGAAGGATCAAGCATTTTTAGCACTTATCTTACCGTTCACGTGTCCAAAAGAAATCGCGCGAGCGGGAGAGGTAAACAGATACTACACCCTAATCCCTGTCCGTAGTGTGTCCGGAAGCGAATAGGTGTCGGAGGTATAGACATTACCCTGAAAGTCTTCCCTTATGCCAATTATAGGAAAATGTCCGCTATATGCGTTGGCAGTCATGACAGAAGGATCAAGCATTTTTAGCACTTATCTTACCGTTCACGTGTCCAAAAGAAATCGCACGAGCGGGAGAGGTAAACAGATACTACACCTTAATCCCTGTCCGTAGTGTGTCCGGAAGCGAATAAGGTATAGACATTACCCTGAAAGTCTTCCCTTATGCCAATTATAGGAAAATGTCCGCTATATCCGTTGGCAGTCATGACAGAAGGATCAAGCATTTTTAGCACTTATCTTAACAGATACTACACCTTAATCCCTGTCCGTAGTGTGTCCGGAAGCGAATAGCGTCGGAGGTATAGACATTACTGAAAGTCTTCCCTTATGCAATTATAGAAAATGTCCGCTATAGCAGTCATGACAGAAGATCAAGCATTTTTAGCACTTATCTTACCGTTCAGTGTCCGAAAGAAATCGCGCGAGCGGGAGAGGTAAACAGATACTACACCTTAATCCCTGTCCGTAGTGTGTCCGGTAGCGAATAGGCGTCGGAGGTATAGACATTACCCTGAAAGTCTTCCCTTATGCCAATTATAGGAAAATGTCCGCTATATCCGTTGGCAGTCATGACAGAAGGATCAACATTTTTAGCACTTATCTTACCGTTCACTGTTCGAAAGAAATCGCGCGAGCGGGAGAAGTAAACAGATACTACACCTTAATCCCTGTCCGTAGTGTGTCCGGAAGCGAATAGGTGGGGGGTATAGACTTTTCCTTGAAAATTTTATATCAAGCCAATTATAGGAAAATGGCTGTGATATCCGTTGGCAGTTATGACAGACGAACGCTAAACAAAAGAAGGGTTCATTATCAACATTTTTCTTATGTCTGCAGTTTCGAAATCTTTAAGATGATTTTTTTTTCTCCATTCATTAATGTCTCGGGGAAGAAAATAACGCTTTGGGGAGAACCACTCAAGAAAACGTCGCTGGAGTCTTTGTTATTTATTTATATTTGTTTGTTAAGTTTTCTACCCACCCAAAGCGAATGACCCATTAAAATATTTTAGATTGTAGGAACATATAAAGAAGCCCTACAGTTATACGTATATGTGTCTGTCTGTTTATCTGTCTGTCTGTCTGTATTTATATATATGGGTGTTGTGGAAATACAGATTGATATTCATCTGTATGCGTGAGCAGAAACTGAATTTGGTTGCTTGCTTGGTTTTATAAAATGTCAACCCTTATTGGATTATTTAATGCCGATGTCTTTACAAGCAAATTATATAAACTAACAAAAAAAACAAAAAAAAAAACACAAAAAAACACCCTCCGGGCGGTGTAAAATTAAAAGAAAAAGATATTGCCAAAAGGGGGTAGGAGTTTGTTTTGCTTTACGACCGACAACAATGCCCTTTTTTTTTTTTCTTTTTTTAAAAATACACCTAGTTTTACATAATTCTACAAAATCTTATTAGAATTGAACTAATATCTTAATTCTAATGAAAAAAATCATTTTATCAACATCCGAAAGTATGTAAAAGGGTTGTTTGCCACGCTCTTTCGTAAAACAGTGTAAACAGACCATTGAAATCGTTTTTTTTTTTATATAGACATAAAACCTTTATATATAATATATATATATATATATGAACTGGTAAATTCATTAATTATCAATTAATTAATTTTCAAAAATTAGGTACGACTTCAATTAAGCACATATTCCCAAAAATTGTCGACTAAAAAAGGATAATAATAATTAGGCGGGAATACCTATTAAATGTATGGCTAAACAAATCGAGTATGACTTCAGCAGAGCTATAGATTGGAAGACCGCCCTGTGCACTGCCAAGCTTCTCTCTAAACAAATCATAAAATCATCGGCCTGTCAGCTTGGCAGTCCGGTTTCAAATCACGCACAGGCGGTCTTCCGATCTATAGCTGATGAGGCCTAATAGGCCGAAATGTACATACAGAGATTGATTTTTCTCGATTTGTTTAGCCATACATTTAATAGGTATTCCCGCCTAATTCATTATTAATTAATTAATTTTCAAAATTAGGTACGACTCCAATTAAACACTTATATATATATATATATACACTAACCCCTCCGCGCAAGCAAGATGCTGCACAAGTTCAATTTCTTAAGCGGAGTATAATAGGTCTAAATTCAGAGTTTTCCTTCTCTCTGGTTATATGTCCAACGTTAAAGAGCAGAGTCTGCCCTACTATTTACGTATAGTTGGAGGGAGAGTACTTGGATGCATACCTTTCCCAACGGTATTAGCCCTATGTGAAATGCAAACATTTCGTCCAGGATTTGAACTCTCGAACGAGTATGATAAATATAAGGCGTCCCACCGCGGTGTAACGGTTTGCAAGCTAGTCTCTTAGATCCATTATTACTGAATGGAGGGGTCGATCTTCACTGGGTGCCCCAAAATTGTATCACATTCTAACAGTGGCGAACGGTTTGTGTAGATACTGTAAGGTTCAAGGATAATATATTTTATTACTTGTTGAAACAAACAACTCCGACACGAGTGTTGAACATAGAATAATGGACTTGAATAAAAGCACATGGAGAGACATTTACGACATGAAGTACATATACATGAAACAAGATACATAGTGGATAATATACGTACATAGATACATAAGAAGAGTTACATAAAGATATGTTTAGTTATGGAGAGTCCATAGACTAAAGTCACTTACTAGTGTCTGTAATGGGGGCCGAAGCCCCCACACGAGAAGGTGTAGACATAAATGCCTAACCCATTGTAGTCACGTCCCGAGAAGCAAGAGAGAGGGAGAGTTTGAAACAGCGCTTAAATACAACAGACCCCTGGTGGTTAAACACGGGAACCCAGAGGGAAGATAACTCTTCCAGATCCAAGGAAAAACAAAAAGTATCTCATCGTAGGGAAATGATTAACAAGCTAGTCTCGCAGATCCCTTACTAAATCATCGCCAATGTTCGTATATTGCGACCTTGTGGCACATCCTACTAGTGGCGAAGGGGGGGGATAAATTCAAGGCGTCCCATCGCGGTCTAATAGTTAGTAAGCTAATCTCGCAGCAGACCCATTCTAACTGAATTCGATCCTTACTAAATGCCCCATTACTTGCAACCTTATTATATATATAAAGTCGGTATTAGTCAGACAGTGAGGGGGACTATCCTCTTTTCACTAGCGGTAGACCAAAGGAGATTGTTTTACGTATGAGGTGGGGCACCACACCCACTATCAGCTTCTTACTTTACCGCATAGATCTCTGTGCTACTCATAGGCTGAGTCGGCGAGGGCTGGTATCGAACCAGGAACCTTGTGGTTGCTAGTCGGATATTCTACCGACTGAGCTAAACCGGCTCTTTATTATATATATATATATATATATATATATATATATATATATATATATATATGATTTGTGAATTTTTTGATGATGCTTGATAATTTGTATTATTCGGACTATTGTCCTAATCTTTATTGTTATCTACACAACGTTTCGGCCGATATGTCATCCGGTCTTCTTCAGATATTTCTTGTAAAACTCGGGACCCCCCTCGAACTCGGGAGCCTTTATATCATAATCAGGACCCTTCACGGAACTTCGAAACAAACCCTTTATTTAATCTACAGGGGTACACTCTTCTCATTCCATTAACTAGGTTTGAAATTCCGTGAAGGTTCCCGAGTTCAACAAGTAATACCTGATGATGGTCGGAGGGCACATCGACCGAAACGTCGTGTAGATAACAATAAAGATGAGAACAATAATCCGAATAATACCATATGTATATATAATATAATATACCAAACTTGTTGGTAAACCCTTGCGGTAAGAAAAAATCCGGCAAATAGTTTGATTGTAAAAATATACTACCAAAATGGGGAGAAAAATTTTTGAAAAAAATAAAATACCAAGATAGTCGTACCAATCGAAAATAATCGGTTGATACTATAATACTTGGCCAAAAGAAAAAACAATTTATATGTATATGTATATATATATATGAAAAATAAATATTCATACAAAAACACTAGGATATACTAAAGCTAATAAGTAAAGAGTGCTCAATACCTAAGTAGAGAAAATAATAAAGCTAAACCTAATGAGTCAGATATACCTACTAAAAGTTTCGCTTAGTGCTCTTCAGGGCTAAGATCTGACTCTTAGTCGGATCTTAGCCCTGAAGAGCACCAAACGAAACTTTTAGTAGGTATATCTGACTAATTAGGTTTATCTTATATATATATATATATATATATATATATATATATATATGTGTGTGTGTGTGTGTGTGTGTGATATAGTGAAAAATTTGAAAAAACACAGGTTCAAATAAAATGAGTGATATTTATTTAGTCAACGCTGCAGTGTTTCAATCTGTTTAGTAGATCTTCTTCAGGGCTTTTGTTGATATAAGGAAAAGTAAAATTTATCACAGAATAATAAGGTGACTTCACGCCAATGTGATCATCAGACTCCTGTTTTTCGCCTAGTTGATAAACTGACAGTCACTAAATGCCCTTCACTGTCTACGATATATATATATATATATATATATATAAGAGAGAGAGAGAGAGAGAGAGAGAGAGAGAGAGAGAGAGAGAGAGAGAGAGAGAGAGAGAGAGTGGGTGGGTAGCGAGGGAGGGGTTAAGGTTCCTAAGTGCGTGTGCATGTGTTTATCTAAATGATTAGAGAGGTGCGATACAGCGTGCAGAGAAACGTCGGATGACGCAAAGGTATTCTCACTCGTTCTAATTTAATGTTTACGCGCTCTCTGATACGCCGTCACGTGTCCATTTCTCACATGCGAAACGAAACGTAATGATTATATTGTATTGCAATACATATGTATTTATCTATATGCACATCTATATCTGCGTGACCTATTTTTCTTCTTCAAAGGTTACACGTCAACGACCCCCAACAAAGAAGAAAAAAAAATACCATTATCCAAAAACCATTGCCAATACAGGGCCGTAACAAAGATGATGATGAAGTTCATGCTTCGAAATCGATAAGACAAAAATAACATCTTTTTGTTTTTATTTTTCATACGCATTGTATTGGCCTTCAAAATATTTTGTTTTTTGGGACCAAACAAAGTTTAGAATTTGGCCTTAAGTTATCAAAGGCCGCCAACATGGTTAGAAGACAAGGACATTTAAAATTGTTAGTACCTCTAGATTGGAAGTAAAGTAAAGTCGATGGGGCGGCCTAAAGTCGGTATCAGCCAGTCAGCGAGGGAGTCTATCCCATTTTCAATAGCGCTAGACCAAGGAGATTGTTTTAGCATCTGAGGTGGGGCGCCACACCTACCATCAGCTCCTTACTTTACCGCACAGATCCCTATGCTACTCATACGCTGAGTTGGCGTGGACCGGTATCGAACTAGGAACCTTGTGGTTTCTATCCGAACGATCTACCGACTGAGCTAACCCGGCCCTTTAAAAAAAAGATTGGAAGAAAACAGTAATACTTCGAAATAATAGAGAACCGTCTATGTTAAAAATGAAAGAACTTTTCATCTTTTTTTAATGTCTACAGGGAAAATATAGATTCATTAACGAAGGAAAAATATATTTTTTACTTAGTTCTTTTTTTATTTGAGTCCGAAAAAAAAATAAAATAAAATTTAAGCTATTGTCCCGTCTGTTCCAAAAATACTGCGTGTTTTTTTTTTTTCCAAATAAGACTGTAAAAATACTAAGATATGCCGTCATTCTCTAAATGACTCTAAATGGACGCGTCGCCCCGAGTTCAAATCCTAGATGTGGTAATTGCATTACACTTTGCGCTAATACCCTTGGGAAAGGTAGTAATCCTACTCTCTCTCCACTATGGATAAATAGTAGAGCAGACTGGACTCTTTAACCTTGGTTAGGCAACCGGTCTAGGAGAAGGAAAACTCTGAATTCAAACCTGTTGAAATCCGCTTAAGAAATTGACCTTGTGTTCCATCCTGCTCGTACGGAGGGTTTATATATATATATATATATATATATATAATATATAATATTTTGAAGGCCAATACAATGCGTATGAAAAATAAAAACAAAAAGATGTTATTTTTGTCTTATCGATTTCGAAGCATGAACTTCATCATCAGAGTTTATTTTTAGAAATGGACGTGCTTATTTTTATTTGTGTGTTATAATTTCTCTTCTTATTTCCTTTTCCTCTCCTTTTTTTTTTCTCTTTCTTCTTCTCCTCCTTTATGAATGAAATGGGCGAATAACTGTAATTTCTTATTTCTCTCTTTTTTTAAAAATGTTTGTTGAGAACAAACTTCCTAATATTGTATGTCATCCAGTCAAATGTTCCAAGTTTGTTGCCATGTCAAAATTCAAAATAAAAAAATAAATAAAAAATAATATAAAAAAAAATAATATATATATATATATATATATATATATATATATATATATATATATATGAAAAATGAATGGAAGTGAATCCGACAGTGTGAAATAAATATATTAGAAAAAACATAATTTTAACATCATGTGTTTGTTTTTTCTAATATATTTATTTCATTATATATATATATATATATATATATATATATATATAATCTCCCTTCCTCTTGGATTATTATGATTGTTATTTGGTTTGTTGAAGTGTCTGTCATTACTGATGACAGAAATGACACCAAGATTATTCTAAATAAAAGGAAGAGTTGACAGGGAATAAAAAGCAATAATAGTAGATGAATAAAAACAAGTTATCAACGTGACTTATGCATTAAAGTGTTTTTAAAAAAAGGCATGAATCTGGTTCTCCCTTGATACTCGCGTAAATATAACGACGCTCTAATGGTGGATTGTGGGGAGAATTGTGTCAAAGGAAAAAAACGCAAAGCGTAAACACAACATTCACATTTATGAAAATATATGAATAAAATAAAAAAATACAATAAAAGAGAAAAACAAAAAACAGATTTAGGCTTAGGAGGTATCTTGTGGAAGAATGAAAAAGAAAAAAAGACAAAGAAATTAAAAAAGACAAAGAAAAGAAAAAAAAACGAAGAAAGAAAAAAGTAAAAAGAAAAAAGAAAAAGAAAGAAAACAAAAAGTAAGAGAAAAAGTAAGAAAGTAAGAAGAAAGGAAAAAAATTCTCCTTCATCCATCTTGTTTTCTTATACTTTTTAGAACCTCTCTCTATATATATCATGTACTTTTTAAAACCCCTCTCTATATATATCATGTACTTTTTAAAATCCCTCTCTTCCTCTTTCTATCCAATTTCTCCTCCACCCTTCTCTTTTTATGTTATACTTTTTAGAACCTCTCTCTCTATATATCATGTACTTTTTAAACCCCCTCTCTTCCTCTTTCTATCCAATTTCTCCTCCACCCTTCTCTTTTTATGTTATACTTTTTAGAACCTCTATCTCTATATATCATGTACTTTTTAAAACCCCTCTCTTCCTCTTTCTATCCAATTTCTCCTCCACCCTCCTCTTTTTATGTTATACTTTTTAGAACCTCTCTCTCTATTCATTTTCTCAACCTTCTCCTCTCTCTTTTATCTTCTACTTTTTAAAACCTCTCTCTTCCTCTCTTTATCAAATTTCTCCTCCACCCTTCTATTTTTCTCTTCTTTTAACCCCCCCTCTCTCTCGTCAATTTATTCTCCAACCCTCTGTTTTTCTCTTTTTAAAACTTCTTTCTCTCTCTCTAATATATCCTCTAACTCTCTCTTTTTATCTTTTTAAAAAAGTTCTTACTCTCTCTATCCAATTTCTCCTTCGACCCCACCCCTATTTTGGATGGTAGAATTGTATAAAAACAAAAAGGTGAAAGTGTGAGGGCGACATCCTCCTTACAGAACGGGACGAAAACAAAAAAAAAACAAACCAAAACAAAAAAAAAGCAGTAACAATAAATAAAAAAAACTAAAAAAAAAAAAAAAAACAACCCCAAACCAAATAAAAAAAGCAGTAATGTTAAAAAAAAATAAAACAAAAAAAAGAAAAAAAAGCAGTAACAATAAAACAAAAGACAAAAAAAAAAAAAAAAAAAAAAAACGAAAAAAAAAAACCCCCCAACTAAATATAAATTGATAAAGGAGGTAAATAAATTTAGGAGACTTATTTATTTATCTTTCTTTTTTTTTTTTAACCCTTCTCTCTCCGTACAATTTCACTTTTTTTTCTGCTTGATTTTTTCTTTTTGCATTTCCCTCCTAGAGAATTTACTTTTTTTTCCTCTTATTTTGGCGGTAAAACTTGCGTAACAAGCAGGAAATTGAAAGGTTTAAAGGAGATGGCGTCGAGGCTGAAAGGTTAGCGAGTTCGTGTCAAAAGCCCCGTTTCTTAACGGGCCCCAACTAGACTCTTCCAGAATAGACATTCCAAAATATTACCGATTCTTCTGTGGAAGGGGTGGGGGTATATGAAAAAAAAGAACATGCGGAGACGGAACGAAAAGTGTTTTAAAGTATTTACTCTTTCTTTCCTTCTTTTTCTTCATTTTTGTAACTGCCTGTTTACATGTTTATCTTTTAACTATGACGTACTATATACCAGGCTTGCTCGTGGCCTAACTAAGAGCCAGAACTGGAGGCCGATTTTAAACGTTCGTAAATCCAATGAGAGCAGGGCATTTTAGTTTCAGTTTTAATTTGAGCTAGCTACTCCAGTGTTGATGACTTAAAAAATTTATAGAAATTTTTTAACATTTGGAATATTATTTATCATTTGAATAAAAAGTTTCTGTGAGACCAGTAAATAGTTGCTCCTGTTGCAAATGAGAGACAGAACTGGAGGCCTTTTTAAACATTCCTTGATCCAATGAGAGCAGGGCATTTTAGTTTCTCTAGCTACTCCAGTGTTGATGGCTTAAACAATTTAAAGACATTTTTTACTTACATTTGAAATATTTATTATTTGACTAAAAGATTCCTTGAGACTTGTAAATAGTGTCAATGTTTCTGCTTCATTATGTAGATCATATCTTTTACTAGAAATCTTATCCACTTGGACACTTACTTAGGTTAGACGGGCAGTTGGCTGGTCACGTCAAGCCCTAGCACCTATATGATTTCCCCAACCCTATTGCCCTTATCGCAAGCCCCAACCCTTTTTATTATATATGTGCTAGAAGGCGGTGGCTGAGGGTCATGTCCCGTGAATGACGTTAAACTCTATCTGAGGTGAGGTTCCAGTTCTGGAGGTCTGGGGAATATGGAGCACCCCTTTATCCCCATTGCTTTTTGTCCACTGACTGTTAGGGTTCCATCTATGGGTTAAATAGTAAAATGTTTTTATAAACAAATTGAGTATCCATTAAGAATGAATTTATTTCAAAACTTTGTTAGCATTAAATGACCCACTGAGGTTGATATGCCGTAAAACAAAACTAAACCAAACTAACCAGAAATCTTAATTATCTCTTTGTTGTGTTTAATATTTATCAGTATCCAGAAAAATATTACATATTTTAATTTATTCAACTTCCCAAACATTTTATTATCCTCAGGTATTGGTCAAATTATTCTAAATATTTTCAAAAATACTGATATATTCAATATGTAAATACCTTGGTACCCCCTCACTATAATCTGATTGGACCGTTCATGTATAAATAGTCGACACTGTGTTGGTTCTAGACGTATGACCTACACTTACTCGATAGCCGACGACCTTATGCCTTACAAGCTAACACCACGACAGACGGATGTACCAATTACTACTGCGATAATATACCAAATACGAACTTCAGAATATATCCCTTAACCCGGATATATCAAATACTTAACTTTATTTTCAATAGGCCTCCTGTTCTGTCTCTCAGTTTCGCTATGAGGAAGCCTAGAGTAAAGTACGTCATGTTTTTAACCCAAATTTCTTTTTATCTTCCTTCTCTTTTTCATGGTGGGGGGAGGTCCCCGTATTGTGGCTAACGAGTTGGACTAGGACATCGTTGTAAGCGAGTTCGAACTCCAATCGTGCCATTACGTTCACTTTCGGACTAATAAATTTTGGAAATGTATGAAACCCCTTAATACTACTGTTCTTCTACAAGGATATTTTCCTAGATTCCCGTTAGTTATTCATTAAGCTTCGGTTAGTTTTTCTCTGGATGAGTCCTTGTGGCGTAGTGGCTAACGTATTGGACTGTGTTATGTATTAGAAATACATTAACGAGAAGATTGCGAGTGGTTGTAATAATAGTTTATTATTACAATAAATACAAATAACAAAAATGGCTCTCGACCGGCAGCGTAAAAGAGGATCGGTAAAGATTACTCATCTTCTGAAGAGTTGTAGCACGTGGGTTTACATCTGAGAATACGAAAACAACCTTCGTGGGTGGAGATCACCTCACATCACACTGAGCTAATCTTCGTGTTTTTCTTTTATACGTACTCATTTGCATACGTGAGGGATTATCCGGTTACTTCCCTTTACAACAGACAACATTGTAGTAAGCAATTACGAACTATTGCGTTCATTTTCAGACAAGACTCTTGGAAAAAGAATAAACCGCCTCATCCTCCCATCTCAGGGTTAAATAGTTTAACTACTGTTCGTCTACAAAGATGACTTTGGCATTAACTAGCCCATGAGGGTTTATATGCCATTAAACAAAGAAATCAAACTAAAGGTTTTGTAATATTTTGGCAACGTGAGTCACAATTCCGCATCTGCAAATGATTTTGCGGAGGTTTTGAAGGTGACAAACCACACTTGACTGTGAAATTCCGAGCTCACCTGATACTCTCCAAGTGCTACTCGCCGGATTTGCCAGCTAAGGGTTAAATAGTTGCACCATTGTTATTCTACAAGGAATGTTTGAGTTCTTTGCTTAATGGCATATCAATCCTCGTGGGTTATTTAATGCCAAAGCAATCCTTGTAGAAGAACAGTAGTGGTGCATTTTAACCCCTAGCTGGGTCGACTAGGATGGTTTTAGCATTAAATAACCGGCAAAAGTTGATATGCCATTAAACAAAGAAACTAGACCAAATCCTCTTGGTAATTTTCACCTTTAGTTGTCAAAATTCCTAGCATAGCAAATAAGGCAATTAGAGCAACCTCCCTTGACTTTCACTTTGAACCAAGCCAGTTGCCCTTTTGAAAGTCTCTGTGCGAAATAAACAAATCTTAGAAACCTTTTCGAAAACAATACAACTGCTTGCTTTAACACAAAAATATTATAAAATGTGTTCTTAATAACAGTTAAGTTCATTTTAGATAATTTTATGCTAGGAATTTTGCCAACTGACTTTCACTTAGAAACAAGCCGGTAGCCATTTTGAAAGTCTCCGTTCGAAATAAACAAATCTTAGAAACTTTTCGAAAACAATACAACTGCATGCTTTAACACAAAAATATCATAAAATGTGTTCTTAATAACAATTAAGTTCATTTCAGATAATGCGCACGCACAATTTTATGCTAGGAATTTTGACAACTAAAGGTGAAAATTACCAACCTATTTTCTAATCTTGTAGTTATACTCATGCCACCTTTTTAAACTTTAGGCGTTCCATCATGGTGTGATGTTTAGCAAGCTAGTCTTGCAGATCTAATACTACTGAATATGCACGTGGAGTAATGGTTATTGTCGTAGGAAATGGACACGGTGAGACGAGTTCAAATCCTAGACGAGACTGTTTGCATTTCATATAGTGCTAATACCCTTGGGAAAGGTACGAATCCAGCTATTCTCCCTCTAGCCATAGATAAACAGTACGGCAGATTGGGCTCTTTAATCTTGGTTAGGCAACTATTCTAGGAGAGGGAAAACTCTGAATTCAAATCTGTTAAACTTCGCTTAAAAAATTGACCTTGTGTCACACCCTACTCGTGCGGAGGGATTGGTAAATATAGATTGTAGAAGATAGAAAAACAAAGTATTCCAAAAAATATGGATTTATTCTTGATAGAGAAATCACGTTATAACGTTTCAGTTTTTGCAAAGTTCATCAGGACTCGGATTGTGGAGACTGTCTGTATTATATACTGGCATCAAATTCTATATGTTATATAGCGGCTTATTTAAACTCACGCTGCTAAATCGTGTATCTGTATACGTTGCGGGTATGTAGTTAGTCACGTAGCGAGTATGTAGTAGTCTGCTACTATCGACTACTGGACTTCAATAAACATCAGATACGTATGTACAAAGAGAGGACCCTTCTTTATTTTCTTCGGTGTGTGGGTGGTGAAGGCGCAGAGCTTACAATGAGTGCCCGAGGGGTGCTTGCTGATGGGAGATGTGAAGTGTCCTTTTTTGGGCTTGCTGGCTGGAGTCTCTGTGTGGGGTCGCTTCGAAATTTTCTTTTTTCTTCCGGCCCTTTAATCTCTCCCCCTTCCCCCGTGTGGGATGCGC
>CM042175.1:14675624-14680624 GCA_023376005.1 Doryteuthis pealeii
AAGAGGAGAAGATAGACCGAAGAAAGAAAAGAAAATATATGGAGAAGAAAGAAAGAGAAAGAAAGAAGAGACTGCGAAGAAGAAAAAAGAGAGAAGAAAGAAAACAAGACGAAGAAAAAGTAAGAAAACAAAGAGAGAAAGAAATACAAGACCGAAGAAAGAAAGAAAGAATTATGGAGAAGAAAAGAAAGAAGAAAGAAAGAAGAGGACACTGCGAAAAAGAAAAGAAAAAAGAGAGAAGGAAGAAAGCCAAGACGAGAAAAAAAAGTAAGAACAAGAGAGAGAAAGAAAGATACAAGACTAAGAAAGAAAGAAGAAATATATGGAGAAGAAGAAGAAAGAAAGAAGAAAGAAAGAAGAGACACTGCGTAAGAAGAAAAGAAAAAAGAGGGAAGACAGCAAAAGTAAGACAAAGAGAGAAGAAGATAACAAGTACGAAGAAAGAAGAAAGAAATATAATTGGAAGTAGAAAGACAGAAAGAAAGAAAAGAAGAGACTGGCCGAAGAAAAGAGAAAATGGGAGAAAGACGCGGAGTAAGACAAGAGAGAAGAGATACAAGACGAAGAAGAGAAGAAAATATATGGGAAGAAAGAAAGAAAGAAAGAAGAAGAAAGAAAGAGACAACGATGCGAGAAGAAGAAGAGAGAAGAAAGAAACACGAGGAAAGAACGAAGAAAATATAGTGGAGAAGAAAGAAGTAAAGAGAGAAGAGACACTGGGAAGAAAGAAAGAAAAAGAGAGAAGAAAGAAACAGTCGAAGAACAGAGGGTTTGGAGAAGAAGAGAGAAAGAAAGCGGGGAGAAAGTAAATTATGGGTGAGAGAAAGAGAAGAAGAGACACTGCGAAGAAAGAAAGAAAAAGAGGGAGAGCCGAAGAAAAAGTAGAAACAAAGAGAGAAGAGTGCGAGAAAAAAGGTTTGAGAAGAAAAGAAGAAAGAGGAAAGAGAAAGAAGAGACATGCGAAGAGAAAGAAAAAGACGCACGCCCACGCAGAAAGACGGAAAAAAGTGACAAGGAGAAACGAAGATACAAGACGAAGAATATTGAAAGAAAGAAATATATGGAGAAGAAAGAACAAGGAAGAAGAAAGAAAGAAAGGAGACACTGCGAGAAAGAAAGAAAAAGAGAGAAAGAAGTAAACAAGACGAAGAAAAAAAAGTTAAGAACAAAGAGAGAAAGAAAAGATACCAGACGAAGAGAAAAGAAAGAAAATATATGGAGAAGAAGAAAGAAAGAAGAAAGAAGAGACAGCTGCGAAGAAAGAAAGAAAAGAGAGAAAAAAGAAACAGACGAAAGAAAAAAAAGTAAGACAAGAGAGAAAGAAAGATACAAGACGAAGAAAAAAGAATAGAAAATAATGGAGTAGAAAGAAAGAAGAAAAGAAAGAAGAGAGCATCTGCGAAGAAAGAAAGAAAAGAGAGAAAAGAAACAAGACGAAGAAAAAAGTAAGAACAAAGAGAAGAAGAAAGATACAAGACGAAGAAAGAAAAAGAAAGAAAATATTATGGAGAAGAAAGAAAGAAAGAAGAAACGAAGAGACACTGCGAATGAAGAGAAAGAAAAAGATTGAGAAAGAAGAAACAGACGAAGAAAAAAAAGTTAAGAACAAAGAAGAAAGAAAAGATACAAGAACGAAGAAGAAAGAAAGAATAATATATTGGAGAAAGAGAAAGAAGAAAGAAAGAAAAGAAGGATGAGCACTGCGAAGAAGAAAAGAAAAGAGAGAAAGAGAAACAAGACGAAGAAAGAAAGAAGAAAGAAAATATAATGGAAGAAGAAAGAAAGAAAGAAAGAAAGAAAGAGACACTGCGAAGAAGAAGAAAAAAGAGAGAAAGAAAGAAACAAGACGGAAGAAAGAAAGAAAAGAAAGAAAAATATATGGAGAAGAAAAAGAGAGAAAGAAAGAAACAAGGACGAAGAAAAAAAAGTAAGACAAAGAGAGAAAGAAGAATACAAGAGAAGAAAAAGAAAGAAAATATATAGGAGAAAAGAAAGAAAGAAAGAAAGAAGAGACACTGCGAAGAAAGAAAGAAAAAAGAGAGAAAGAAAGAAACAAGACGAAGAAAAAAAGTAAGAACAAAGAGAGAAAGAAAGATACAAGACGAAGAAAGAAAGAAAGAAAATATATGGAGAAGAATAAAGAAAAGAAGAAAGAAAGAAAGAAGCAAAGAAGAGACCGTGCGAAGAAGAAAGAAAAAAGAGAGAAGAAGAAACAAGACGAAGAAAAAAAGTAAGAACAAAGAGAGAAAGAAAGATACAAGACGCGAAGAAAAAAGAAGAAAATATATTGGAGAAAGAAAGAAAGAAAGAAAGAAAGAAAGAAAAGAAGAGACACTGCGAAGAAAGAAAGAAAAAAAAAGAGAAAGAAAGAAACAGACGAAGAAAAAAAGTAAGAAACAAAGAGAGAAAGAAAGATACAAGACGAAGAAAAGAAAGAAAGAAAATATATGGAGTAGAAAGAAAGAAAAGAAGAAGAAGAGACACTGCGAAAAAGAAAGAAAAAAGAGAGAAGAAGAAACAAGAAACGAAGAAAAAAGTAAGAACAAAGAAGAGAAAGAAAGATACAAGACGAAGAAAGAAGAAAAGAAATATAATGGAGAAGAAGAAAAGAGAAAGAAAGAAAGAAAGAATGAAGACACTGCGTAAGAAAAAAGAAAGAAAAAGAGAGAAAGAAAGAAACAAAACGAAAAAAGAAGAAAAGAAAGAAAATATATGGAGAAGAAAGAAAGAAAGAAAAGAAGAAGAGACACGCGAAAAGAAAGAAAAAAGAGAGAAAGAAAAGAAACAAGACGAAGAAAAAGAAAGAAAAGAAAGAAAATATATGGGAAAAAAAAGAGAGAAAGAAAGAAACAAAGGAACGAAGAAAAAAAGTAAGAACAAAGAGAGAAAGAAAGATACAAGACGAAGAAGAAGAAAAATATAGGAGTAGAAAGAAAGAAAGAAAGAAAGAAGAGACACTGCGAAGAAGAAGAAAAAGAGAGAAAGAAAGAAAAAACAAGACAAGAAAAAAAGTAAGAACAAAGAGAGAAAGAAAGATACAAGACGAAGAAAGAAAGAAAGAAATATATGGAGAAGAAAGAAAGAAAGAAAGAAAGAGAAAGAAGAAGAGACACTGCGAAGAAAGAAGAAAAAAGAGAGAAAGAAAGAAACAAAGACGAGAAAGAAAAGTAAGAACAAAGAGAGAAAAGAAAAGATACAAGACGAAAGAAGAAAAAGAAAGAAAATATATGGAGAAAGAAAAGAAAGAAAGAAAGAAAGAAAGAAAGAAGAGACACTGCGAAAAGAAAGAAAGAAAAAGAGAGAAAGAAAGAAACAAGACGAAGAAAAAAGTAAGAACAAAGAGAGAAAGAAAGATACAAGACGAAAGAAAGAAAGAAAGAAAATATATGGAGAAGAAAGAAAGAAAGAAAGAAAAGAAGAGACACGCGAAGAAAGAAAGAAAAAGAGAGAAAGAAAGAAACAAGACGAAGAAAAAAATAAGAACAAAGAGAGAAAGAAAGATACAAGACGAAGAAAGAAAGAAAGAAAATACATGGAGTAGAAAGAAAGAAAGAAAAGAAAGAAGACACTGCGAAGAAAGAAAGAAAAAAGAGAGAAAAAAGAAACAAGACGAAGAAGAAAAGTAAGAACAAGGAGAAAGAAAGAACAGACGAAAGAAAGAAAGAAAGAAATAATGAGAAGAAAAGAAAGAAAGAAAGAAAGAAGAGACAACTGCGAAAAAAGAAAGAAAAAAAAGAGAGAAAAAAGAAACAAGACGAAGAAAAAAAGTAAGAACAAAGAGAGAAAGAAAGATACAAGACGAAGAAAGAAAGAAAGAAAATATATGAGAAGAAAGAAGAAAGAAAGAAAGAAAGAAAGAAAGAGACACTGCGAAGAAGAAAAGAAAAAGAGAGAAAGAAAGAAACAAGACGAAGAGAAAAGAAAGAAAGAAAAAATATGGAGAAGAAAGAAAGAAAGAAGAAAGAAGAGACACTGCGAAGAAAGAAAGAAAAAAGAAGAAAGAAAGAACAAGACGAAGAAAGAAAGAAAGAAAGAAATATATGGAGAAGAAAAGAGAGAAGAAAGAAACAAGACGAAGAAAAAAAGTAAGAACAAAGAGAGAAGAAAGATACAAGACGAAGAAAGAAAGAAAGAAAATATATGGAGTAGAAAGAGAAGAAAGAAAGAAAGAAAGAAAAGAAGAAAGAAAAAAGAGAGAAAGAAAGAAACAAGACGAAGAAAAAGTAAGAACAAAGAGAGAAAGAAAGATACAAGACGAAGAAAGAAAGAAAGAAAATATATGGAGTAGAAAGAAAGAAAGAAAGAAAGAAGAGACACTGCGAAGAAAGAAAGAAAAAGAGAGAAAGAAGAAACAAGAAGAAGAAAGAAAAGAAAGAAAATATATGAGAAGAAAAAAGAGAGAGAAAGAAAGAAACAAGACGAAGAAGAAAGAAAGAAAGAACAAAGAGAGAAGAAAGATACAAAACGAAGAAAGAAAGAAAGAAAGAAATATATGGAGTAGAAAGAAAGAAGAGACACTGCGAAGAAAGAAAGAAGAGAGAAAGAAGAATGAGACGAGAGAAAGAAAGAAAATATATGGAGAAGAAAGACAGAAAGAAAAAAGAAAGAAAGAGACACTGCAAAGAAAGAAAGAAAAAAGAGACTGCGAAGAAAAGAAAGAAAAAGAGAGAAAGAAAGATACAAGACGAAGAAAGAAAGAGAAAGAAAATATATGAGAGAAGAAAGAAAGAAAGAAAAAAGAGACACTGCGAAGAAAGAAAAAGAGAGAAAGAAAGATACAAAACGAAGAAAGAAAGAAAAAAAAAAAGGAAGAAAACAAAAGAGAGAGAGAGAGAGAGAAGAGAGAGAGAGAGAGAGAGAGAGAGAGAGAGAGAGAGAGAGAGAGAGAGATGGCGGCAAGCATAACAAGAGAGAGAGTAACGAAAAAGACATTCCTATCCGAATGTCACTTCGCCCCTCTTCTCCACCGAAACTCACATCGACAAATATTTGAGTGGTTC
>CM042175.1:14685624-14696281 GCA_023376005.1 Doryteuthis pealeii
CCCAGGAAAAGTGGGGATTATTCGCAGTTCCCAGAGTGCATCTGAAAATGCTGGCGAACCTGGTTGCCCGTACTGAATCTTCAATATCAATATCTACTTGCTGTGTTTAGAGCTGATCAATTTTTTTTACTAACTTATGTACTCGGTAATCGCAGTTCTCAGAGTGCGCATGAAAATGCTAACGAATTTGGGTGTATATTGTGAATTTTCAATATCAACTTTTTCTAGCTGTGTGTATGGTAGATCAATATTTGGCTGAACTTGCACAAAAGTGTAAAAATTAGGGTGACCCAGAAAAAACAGGACCCATTAAACTAACCTTAAACCCCAACCCTAACCCTAGACCCCCATAGTTAAAATTAACAGTTTTATTAAAAAATTTGTGGGTTCTGTTTTTTCTGGGTCACCGGTACACAGAGTAACCCAGAAAAAACAGAACCCAAATTATTTATTTTCCTATTAAACTAACCCTAAACCCCTAATTGAGTAACATGATATTACAGGGTGACCCAGAAAAAACAGAACCCAAATTATTTATTCATTTCCCATTAAACTAACCCTAAACCCCAACCCCATCCCTAATCCTAGACCCCATGGTTAAAATTAACAGTTTTATTACAAAATTTGTGGGTTCTGTTTCTTCTGGGTCACCGGTATACCCATTAAAAAAACAGAACCCAAATAATTTATTCATTTTCCCATTAAACTAACCCTAAACCCCAACCCTAATCCTAGACCCCCATAGTTAAAATTAATATTAATATTTTGAAGGCTAATACAATGCGTATGAAAAATAAAATCAAAAAGATGTTATTTTATAAATTAACAACAGTTTTATTACAAAATTTGTGGGTTCTGTTTTTTCAGAGTCACCTTAATTTTGATACCTTTGGGCAAGTTCAGCCCAATATTTTTACTAGCTTGTGTACCCGGTAATACCCGGAAAAGATAGGGTTATTCCTATAGTTCCCAGGGTGCATCTGAAAATGCTAAAGAACCTGGGGGCCTATAGTAGATTTTCAATATCTACCTTTATTAGCAGTGTCTATGGCAGACAGCTTGTGTACCCGGTAATACCCTTGAAGGATGGGGATATTCGCAGTTCCCAGAGTGCATCTGAAAATCCTAGCGAACCTGGTAGCCCAAACTAAATTTTCAATATCAATATCTACTAGCTGTATTTATAGCATTGTTGTATACCCTTCTTTACTTTCTTCTATTCTTCTGCTGTTCATCTTTTCTATCTTACGTCTCTTCTAGCGTCTGGACTTCTTCTTGGGGACTTCGTGTCTGGTCTTCCACTGGGGATTTCTCTTTATCAGAAGCCCTGTGTCACTGGTAGTTTTTAGATAATAACACATAACAACATCATACCCGGTAATACTCGGGAAGAGCGGGGTTATTCGCAGTTCACAGGGTGCATCTGAAAATTTGTGCAAACCTGGTGGTCCATATTGGATTTTCAATATCAATATCTACCATGTTTATAGTAGATCAATTTTTCCTAGTTTGTGAACCCGGTAATACCCGAAAAAAATATAGTTATTCGCAGTTCTCAGAGTGCATGTAAAGATGCTAGCACACCTGGTTGTCCATATTGGATTTTTAAAATCAATATCTACTATGTTCATAGCAGATAATTCTTTTAACTAGCTTGTACTACCCAGGACATACAGGGTTATTTGCAGTTCTCAGAGTGCGACTGAAAATGCCGATGAACCTTGGGTTATTTTAGTACTTGCCGGGAGAGTTGTCTGCCCGTATAGTGTCGCTGGTTCCCGCTGGGGGCCTGTTATATTTAAGCGGCTCATTTGAACTTCTCACCCTCTCTTTGCCTGCTGTTAGCTACAAGACCACATGGGTTAGACAATTGTTATTACCTTCTCGTTGGGGCTTCGGCCCTCAACGCCGGATTAATCACTGTAAGTGATTTTTTACAGCATGGACTATTCTTAGTCTCATGTCTGTGCTTTTACATGTAACTTTATATTACTTGTGTATGTATGTTTATGTACACCTCTATGTATTATGTACCCTGTTAATTCTTGTGCTGTTATATAAAATGTTTTGTCCCTCAACCTTTGTCGGAGTTTGCAACGAGTTATGACTTTGTCATAACCTTTACACCTTACAATGCCTATAGTCGATTTTCAATATTAACATTTGCCAACTCTGTTTATGGCAGATCATTTTTATGTGGAACTCAAGAGGGAATAAGCCGAGTAAGTTTGAGCTCGAAGAGTATCAAACTTTATTTTCTAAAAGTGAAAATGACACCGATGCAAATTCATTAAAATACAACCCGCTTGAATGATCTCTGATATCTTTTAGCACTGTTTAACTTTTTACTAGTTTGTGTACCCGGTAATACATGGGAAAAGTATTCGTCGTTCCACGAAAGCGCCTGAAAATCCCAGCGAACCTGGTTGCCTATACAGGTTCTTTTGATAGCAACCTTTGCTAGCTGGGTTAACGTCGGATCAATTTTTTGTGTGGAACTATCAATAGCTGTTTAAGTTGTAAGTCATTCTTCAATCCAGCTTTCTTTGTTCAGAGTGAATAAGCCGAGTAAGTTTGAGCTCGAAGAGTATCGAACTAATTCAACAAACTTATGTATAAGAATAACAAAATTACTGTCTTAGCGCTTAAGAACAAACACAGAACAATTGAGAAAGTCATCGCAATTATTAGAGAAATTGTAACCAAGAAAACATATTCAGGTATTACACTCTGAATATAACCGTTTGTAAAGCTCTTTGAATGACTGAAGTAATTCAATAAAACCATCCGGTTTTATGGTAGAAATAACCCGAGAAAAAATACCATAATGTGTTGGATAAACAATCAGAAGTGTTGGCCCTAAGGAGGGCATTGTAACGTTAAATATTCTGAAAATAGTATTGGATTAAAAATATTTTGTTTACTACAACTCCGACGACTGCGTAATCTAATTTTTTTTTCATTTTAATTCTTTAATTTTAATGCTACTACTACCACTACTACTACTACTACTACTACTACTACGATTGCGACGACGGCGGCGGTGATGTTATTTTACTTTTTCTCATTGTATTTCATTATTTTCACCTTTTTTACGCTTAAATTGTTCAAATTGATAAAAACCCAAATTTTGCATTTTCAATTAAATTAAGGAAGAAAAGAAAGTGATGTTATTTCACAAAAAATGATTGTAATTTTAAATCGAGGATTCTCTTAAATATTGCCTGTATATGTTATTTCAATGAAAAAAAAATTATCTTAATTTTAAAAGAATAATTAGTTTAGATATCGCCCGTCTATTAATAACAAAGTAAACAACAACATTATTATATTATTTTGTTTTGTTACGATAAACTGACGGGGAAGCCATCGGCCATACACGTGCCATGAAGCACGTGAAGAGTGTCTTTTACATCGAAGTTTGTCCCTCCCCCACCAGGTGTCCGGGATAAAATGGCTGAGAGGGGGGGGGGCTGGATCTGTGAAACTCTTTATTCACCTAAATCTACTTAGCCCCATGCTACTTCATCTGACAAACCATCAAGAGAGAGAGAGAGAGAGAGAGAGAGAGAGAGAGAGAGAGAGAGAGAGAGAGAGAGAGAGAGAGACAGACAGACAGACAGAGGGAGAGACAGACAGACAGACAGATAGATAGATAGATAGATCAGGGATTAGACAGAGATAGAGAGACAGAGATAGAGAGACAGAGATAGAGAGACAGAGATGGATTACGAAACTTAAGTGAATATATTGCGAAGGTTTTTTTATTGGTTTACGGCATATCAACACTTTTCGGGTTATTTAATGCCGGATCAAGTCCTTTTGATAAACACAGGACCCAAGTTGGTTACAGAACCTACTGTTGCTTAAGAAATATTGAACAAGCTCATTACCGCTCACAGAGGCTCTCCCACTGCTGTGACCAAAGTTTTAAAAAAAAACTGATAATTAGTTCATTATAATTGAGCAGAAGGACTCAGATTCCAATAATAAGAAGACTTTATTTGAATAGAATGAGTTCGGAGGTGAATAGGTAAAAACCTTTAAAATATCCCATCATACAGGTAATAAAATACCAAGAAAATTTAGAACAGCTGCGGGGGAAATTTGGAATGCAAAGAGTTAAAGTGAAGGGAAGAAAAAATTAACGTTTTAAACTCTTTGCTTACTTAAAGGCGTTCACAGCAGCCTTCCCATCACTGTGAACCTACCATGAACCGCTATCAGCAGCTCTTATTATGTTCTATACCCTTCTTTACTTTCTTCTATTCTTCTTCTGGCGTTTTTGATATCTTAAGTTCTTCTAGCGTCTCTTCGTCTTGGTGGTCGGTCGCACTTAACTCATTTCTTCTTCTAGATCAGTCTTGTTACCAAGACATTCACCAACCACAACACCATGTTATTTTCTTAAGCTTTTTATTTACTTAACTAAACATTTCATGTAACTAAACATCTAACTAACATAGCGCGCGTATGCAGTGAGTTCCAGTTGAGGCAGGACATCTTCTCAGCCCGACGTCTAAACTGAAACTGAGGACCCAACCAGGTCCCACGTGACTTCACGTATTTCGCGGGATTTCTGTACTATTCCATGGAAATTCCCGCCCGTGATATGAAAAGGGTCATCCATTTAGAAATACAGGGAATGGCAATAATCTTATGCAACCGCATAGATTATGTAACAATTATAATTGATCAGATGGACTCATATTACAATAAGACTTTATTTGAATAGAACGAATTATGAGGTGAAGAGATAGTGAACTTTGAAATATCCCATCATACAGGTAAAAACTTGCAAGATAAATTTGGTACAGCCATGGGTAAATGTGATTGGATTTTTCGGCATGTCAACCTTTGTTGGGTTATATTATGCCGAAGACGTTTTCTTTTATTCATTCTTGATGGATATTTAATTTAAAAAAATGCATTTTTAAATACATTTTTAAAAACTCATTTTTCTATTAAACCCATAGATGGTACCCTAACTACCACTCAGGGTCAGGGTGTACCTGGGAGTAATGGTGATGAAAGAGTACTCCATACTCCCCAGAGCCCCAGAATTGGAATTTCACCATTAGATGTCATCATCATCATCATCATGTCGCGCAATTTGCACGGATATCCATGACGATCTCTCGCCAACCTTCCCTATAATTCATCGACTCTGGGAGCTCCTCCGCGCAGCAGCCCGCATCCCTACATAGTTGGTCAATGTAGGTCCTGGCTGGGCGGACCACATTAGCGTGCCCATGTGCAGGCTTCCACAGTAGTACGTCTCTTACGATCTCGTCCTTGCTACTCCAGCAGTGTCCTGCATGTCTAGTCCGTCTTACTCGTATGGTTTGTGAGATGGGGGGCAGGTGGCCATACAGTTGCTTTTTGTGGGGTGATGCTTCCACGACTTATTCAGGACCGCTCGCCACATTCTTGTGCAGCTCCCATCTAGCTTATTATCAAGGCGCTTCGTTAGGGTCCAGGTGGTACAGCCATATAGCAGTACCGACACAACTGCAGCCTGGAAGAATCGTCTCTTTAGCTTGTCGGGGAGATCGGATTTCCATATGACTGATAATTTGTTGGTGGCCAACCATGCCTTTCCTATTCTAGTGTTAACATCACTTTCTGTGGATGAGATATTACTACCTAGACATGTGAATTGTTCCACTGACTTCTTTTTGCTATCATGTTAAAATAAGTTCAAATGTTATCGGTGTCATAAACCATTAGATGTAGTTTAACATAATACACAGGACACTTAAGAAGAACACAGATTACAATGATAATAGGATTTTATTTGAATAGATTGAGTTCTGAGGTGAATAGATAGTGAACTTTGAAATATCCCTTCATGAAGATAAAAAATACCAAGAACATTTGGTATAGCTGCGGGGGAAATTTGGTCGGTAAAGAATTAAAATGATGACTTCATATTTAGAATAATGGGACAGACAAAGAAAGAACGAGAATCACGTTAAGATTTTCGTAAACAAGAGAGTATTATGTGTTTCTGTTTGTTCTTAAAATAGTTTAAGTTTTCTTGTGTCCTGTGATTTTCTTAGAAGAAAGACATTAAATTATCTCGCAGTACGAGAAAAGACAAACGTGGAATGATAACATTTCACGGAGACGAGATGTTAAAAGATACACGCAATGAAAATATCAAAACATATAAAATGTTTATAAAAAGTACCTCCCCATTCTCCTAAAAAAAGAAATATGTTCTCACGAAAACATCTGTTTTGTCAAAAAGTTTTATCAGCCCTAGACAATCTCTTTACTTTAACGTGAATTATAATTCTTTAAAGAAAAATGCCTTTTAAGATTGGAAAGCGTATTGGTTAGATAATTACAAAATGGAAGTAATCTATTCATTTATTTTTTAGAAAATGATGGTTGGTTAGATTTTATGGCACGTTAAACCCTGTTGGGTTATACAAAATCTAATGCAATCACTGATGATGCTATATTTTTCAAGGCCAAACAAATTTCTTCATTCACCCCGAAAATAGACATGACCTGCAATACTCCACTTTGGCCCTATCTTGGGCTAGACGAGCGGTCGGAGAGGCCCCCTCCGATCAATCGGCTGGTCACGTCAAGCCCTAGCACCTATATGATTTTCCCAACCCTACTGCCCTTATGGCAAGCCCCAACCCCTTTTTATCATATGGGTGCTAGAAAGCGGTGGCTGCGGGTCTACATGTCCTGGGAATGACGTTAAACTCTATATGATGGTGAGGTTCCAGTTTTGGAGGTTTGGGGAATGTGGAGCAGCCCTTCATCACCATTGCTCCCTGGTCCACTCTGACCCGGAGTGGTAGTACCTGTTAGGTACTTTCCCCAAACCTCCAAAACTGGAACCTCACCATCAGACAGAGTTTAACGTCATTCCCAGGACATGTAGATCCGCAGCCACCGCCTTCTAGCACCCATATGATAAAAAAGGGGCTGGGGTTTGCCATAAGGGCAATAGGGTTGGGAAAATCATATAGGTGCTAGGGCTTGGCGTGACCAGCCGATTGATCGGAGGGGGCCTCTCCGACCGCCTGTCTAGCCCAAGATAGGGCCAAAGTGGAGTATTGCATGTCATGAACTGCTCATCCACCTGGGCTCTATCCTTAAGCATCACGGGTCGCCACCTTCGGCCAACAGGTGGCCTCATTGGGGGAGTCTCCCCCCTCTGCAGAGGTGCAGTCGGTGCATTCTAACGCCCCAGCCGACAGGGCGGTCTAAGAATATTTATCTCTACATGTACTTTGTTGAATTGTTAAAAGGCGCTCTACCGGCATCGTCGTATAAAATGTACACGGTGACCCGAGTTCAAACTCTGAACTCAGCTCTTTGCATATCACATAGTGCTAGAGAAAAATAGGAATCACCGAATCCGTCCACTACGGGTAGAGTGTAACCAGGTCATAAGTATGGGGAATCCAGCGAGAATCGAACTCACTATTTAGTAGTGATAGATCTGCGAGCATAGCTTGCTAACCATTGCACCACGATGGGATGCCCGGTACTCTTGGGAAAGGTAGGTATTTACCCAATCCGTTCGCCAATGGTAGGATGGGATAAAGAATTGCAAGTATGGGTCTTCAGTTAAGGATCAAAGTCAATATTCAGTAGTAATGGATCTGCGAGACTAGCTTGCTAACCATTTCACCATGATGGAACACTCAGTACTTTTGGGAAAGATAGGTATATACCCAACCCGTTCATTACGGATTGGATGTGATAGAAGGTTGCAATTATGGGGCATCCGGCGAGGATCGAACTCTTGGGAAAGAGTATTTATGGGAGACTAACATGCTAACTGAAGAATAATTAAAGTTCGAATTACCGTCGAACTGGGAAGACAAGACAACAAACGGTTGTAAATTAAATACAAACCCGAATGTCACAAAGTCTAATGCAGAATGACAGGATATATATAAGACTCCACAATGTCATTCAAATCAAGCAGTCAAGCAGCCAATCAGAACTCAAGGAATAGAATGACCCAAATCACCCAAATTCATGAATGGGTCATTCTTGATTTCTATATATATACCAACTGTCTTGAACACTGCTTAAGTTGTACTTAGTTAGCTGCTGTTATTCAAACCAACAGTAGACTTACTGACCTCAATATGGCGCTGCGAATAGGATTCGAACCTGTGAGGGAATATCCCATTGGATTTCGAATCCAATGCCTTAACCACTCGGCCATCACATAATTATTCTTCCGTAATCATCAGACTAAGATGGGATGCCTAAAAGAGGTTTACTGGATATGATGTTAGACTGCATCTAATAGTGAGGATCCAGTTCTGAAGCCCTGGGGAGCTCCATTGACATTGCTTTCAGGTCCACTCAAACCTGAAGTGATAGTACCTGTTAGGGTCCCATCTATGGGTCAAATGGATCTGTCGCCCTACCCTAGGTAAAGGTGTGAATGTAACTGTTCTTCCTTCAACTAAGGGTAAATAGTAGGGCAGACTGGACTAGATTTTGACCAAGTTCTGGATGCGGCACCTAGTATATCGAACTGATGGTGTAAAGGTCAGCTTGCTAACCACTAAACTGCGCGTAGGGGGTGCTCCCTCAGGTCCACTCTGACCTAAACTGATAGTACCTGTTAGGGTCCCATCTATAGGTCAAATAGATCTGACTATGTGCCGATCTACCATTGAGAGAGGTATAAATCTAACTGTTCTACCTGCAGCTAAGGGTAAATAGTAGGGCAGACTAGATTTTGACCAAGGTCTTGATGCGGCACCTAGTATATCAAACTAGCGGAGTAAATGTCTGCTTGCCTCGCTCGCTAACCACCACACTGCGCGAAGGGGGCACTACCCCCAGGAGGAGGAGTAGGCGTTAGGATTTCTCATTGGCCATAAATCTCGCGCGTAAAAATTAATGCACTGATTTACCTAGTCCATCAAGTCTTGTTGACTCATTATCACAACATAACGCACCTACTCCTCCTCCTGGCGGGTAGTGCCCCCTTCGCGCAGTGTGGTGGTTAGCGAGCGAGGCAAGCAGACATTTACTCCGCCTAGTTTGATATACTAGGTGCCGCATCAAGACCTTGGTGACAAAATCTAGTCTGCCCACTATTTACCCTTAGCTGCAGGTAGAACAGTTAGATTTATACCTCTCTCAATGGTAGATCGGCACATAGTCAGATCTATTTGACCTATAGATGGGACCCTAACAGGTACTATCAGTTTTAGCGGTCAGAGTGGACCTGAGGGAGCACCCCCTACGCGCAGTTTTAGTGGTTAGCAAGCTGACCTTTACACCATCAGTTCGATATACTAGGTGCCGCATCCAGAACTTGGTCAAAATCTAGTCCAGTCTGCCCCTACTATTTACCCTTAGTTGAAGGAAGAACAGTTACATTCACACCTTTACCTAGGGTAGGGCGACAGATCCATTTGACCCATAGATGGGACCCTAACAGGGCTACTATCACTTCAGGTTTGAGTGGACCTGAAAGCAATGTCAATGGAGCCTCCCCAGGGCTTCAGAACTGGATCCTCACTATTAGATGCAGTCTAACATCATATCCAGTAAACCTCTTTTAGGCATCCCATCTTAGTCTGATGATTACGGAAGAATAATTATGTGATGGCCGAGTGGTTAAGGCATTGGATTCGAAATCCAATGGGATATTCCCTCACAGGTTCGAATCCTATTCGCAGCGCCCATTTGAGCGTCAGTAAGTCTACTGTTGGTTTGAATAAACAGCAGCTAACTAAGTACAACTTAAGCAGTGTCAAGACAGTTGCGTATATATATAGAAATCAAGAATGACCCATTCATGAATTGGGTGATTTGGGTCATTCTATTCCTTGAGTTCTTGATTGGCTGCTTGACTGCTTGATTTGAATGACATTGTGGAGTCTCTTATATATATCCTGTCATTCTGCATTAGACTTTGTGACATTCGGTTTGTATTTAATTTACAACCGTTTGTTGTTCTTGTCTTCCCAGTTCGACGGTAATTCGAACTTTAATTATTCTTCAGTTAGCATGTTAGTCTCCCATAAATACTCTTTTCCCCAAGAGTTCGATCCTCGCCGGATGCCCCATAATTGCAACCTTCTATCACATCCAATCCGTAATGAACGGGTGTGTAGGTTATACCTATCTTTCCCAAAAGTACTGAGTGCTTCCATCATGGTGAAATGGTTAGCAGCTAGTCTCGCAGATCCATTACTACTGAATATTGACTTTGATCCTTAACTGAAGACCCATACTTGCAATTCTTTATCCCATCCTACCATTGGCGAACGGATTGGGTAAATACCTACCTTTCCCAAGAGTACCGGGCATCCCATCGTGGTGCAATGGTTAGCAAGCTATGCTCGCAGATCTATCACTACTAAATAGTGAGTTCGATTCTCGCTGGATTCCCCATACTTATGACCTGGTTACACTCTACCCGTAGTGGACGGATTCGGTGATTCCTATTTTTCTCTAGCACTATGTGATATGCAAAGAGCTGAGTTCAGAGTTTGAACTCGGGTCACCGTGTACATTTTATACGACGATGCCGGTAGAGCGCCCTTTTAACAATTCAACAAAGTACATGCTTAGAGATAAATATTCTTCAGACCGCCCTGTCGCGCCGGGCTTAGAATGCCACCGACTGCCACCTTCCAGAGGGGGG
>CM042175.1:14696381-14711381 GCA_023376005.1 Doryteuthis pealeii
AAATATAAATATTAAATATCTATACTTTATTCAACAATGCTTCTAAAATAAACAACATCCAAAAATCTTATTATTATATATATATATATATAATATATATTCTTATTATAATGGAGTTGTGCGTTTGTCTGTCTGTAACCGAAACTACCACAAGTCACAATTCACCTTAGTTACTACACCTCACATTCTCCTGATATTTATTTTTTATTTAAACCTCAATTATTAGATAAAATTGTTTTACATCATAAGACTGTTAAACAAATATCACAACACTATAAACATTGCAATTACTATTTATGAATATTCACGAAATAGCGCGTTTCGTGTAATGGGAAGGCTAATTTTGCATATTGATCTTTAAAAAAATTGACTTTTAATAAATAATATGTTAGTATTCATTGATATTTCTAATTGTTTGGTTTTATCTTAAATAAATATGAAGGCAAACAACAATCTCGGGATAAAAATCTAACAGAATCCTATTAACATCAAGAAATAACTGTAATTTTTATTTTTTCTTCCCTTTTATAACAAATAGTTCTAATTCAGGAATTATACCACTGAAAAGGGAGCTAGGGAAAATAGAGCTGGAACAGTTAGTTTCAAAGTCTGTTCTATTTTCGATTTACCCCCTCTGTTCCAAATATTTTATCCTGAATTCTTAATTCATTTCATTAGCCTTTACTAAGTTTAACATGATATTTTAATTATATTAAAAACTTAAATACTTGCCACCCGCAAGGGTGCATATATCTGCTAGATATATATTAATGAAAATGGATCAGTATTATAAAGACAAATATAGCAAAGATATCGTACTTCATTTAATTTTGTGAATAAACAATGCAGATATTCAATATTGGCAATTACGAAGACAACAAATATCACTTTGCAGTGGCGTTGGGGGAAGTGATTCTGCTTCTGGGAAGTTCAAAACCCTTCTACATTTGGGACTTTAACCTCTCAGATGGTGGACTATATATTGCGCCACCTATGGACAAAAAATACCGAGAGAAGTTTATCAGTTTCACTTGCTAAAGCAAAGTGCTCAAATTTGCTCACCGAGAGGAGAGTATAAAACGAAAAGGAATAATATATCACTATCCATATATGGTGCTTTGGTCATAAAAACCCGTGAACAGGTTGAATATGTCATTAAAAATAAAGAAACTAATAATTTATCCCAAATATATAGAATTATTGTAGTATTCACCTTAAATTATGTAACGGTATTAGTAGAAATTGAGTCATGACACTAATCATATACCGGTGGATTGAAGGCTCCAGCTTCTGTAGCTCTGCGGAATAAGTGAGAGTAACCCCCTTGTGGACTTTATTCCATGGACTATTATATAGGAGGCGCGTGGGCTAAGTGGTTAGAGTTGTGGAAAATGGACTCGTCCGTTTCGAGTTGTCAATTCTAGACGAAGCTGTTGGCATTTCACATAACGCTAATACCATTGGAAAGGTATGAATCCATATTTCTCCCTCCAGCTATGGGTTATAGTAGGGCAGACTGGGCTCTTCAGCCTTGGGTAGGTAACAGTCTTCTAGGAGAGGGATAACTTTGAATTCAAAATTCCTGAGGTCGGTCGTTGATTGGATTTGTGGCAACCCTATGATGCACCAATTCTTCCTATCGACTGTGCCAAAAAGTGTGGATGGTCCAACACAAGCCTTCACCACTATAAACAAATCCCTGTTTGGATGTTCATTGTGTGTTATGAACCCTTATTCGTCGAAATTAGACGGGAGAGTCATTATTATATAGTAGAAATTAAATATAAGTAATTCTGAATCGTGGAAATTAGCGTCATATCAGGACACAGTCAAACTACAACATATATATATATATATATATATATATATATATATATTATATATGAGAAAAGGGGGGTGGAATGAATCCGACAGAATGAGGTAAAATACGAGTGAGTACTCTCTTCCCCATCTGATTCCCTACTCATCTTCCCCAAAGATTTCCCCTATAACCAATCAAATCTTTCCCTCGCCACAAAACTTGCCCACCTACCTACTTCCCCCTTCTATAAAACACTTGTATGATCCTGATGATTCAATAAAAGCTGAAGACGCCGAGTTCAATACTCTAGCAAAATATACTACACATTTTTGTCTGAGTTTTGTTCTTTCATTCATCGTATGTGATTAAAAGGAAGTGAATCCGACGGTATGTAGTATAATAAAAAAATTGAAAAAACAGGTTTAAATGAGTTAAGTGGTGAGTTTATTGGCCGACGCTGCAGTGTTTTGATTTATTAATTAGATCATCTTCAGGGCTTTTGTTGGTATGTGTAAGGTGATAACATTTTTTTTTATCTCAGAATAAGGAGAAAGGCGAGTAATAGTCATTGTTTATCGGTCTGTTTAAAATTTGAAGTCTGAGAAAAAAGAACGTTTGAAATATGACGTCAAATATTCTTTTTTGCGGTGTAAGAATGTGTAAGTGTTTGTATCGAAAAAAGCATTGTGCATTTTTATGTGTTAATGAATGTGTGGTTGCGCGTGTGTGTACAAATCTTATATATATATATATATATATATATATATATATGGGAGAAATAAGAGGAAATTAATCCGACAGTATCTGGAAAAAGGTAGACAAACACGTGATGTTGTAGAAACCTACAATAAACATCCATTTTCTACAACATCCCGTGTTTGTCTACCTTTTTCCAGATATATATATATATATTGGAGAGGAGAGAGAGGGAGATATTCTTATTAAATACTAATGATTTTCCACCAGATCTTTTTGACCCAGAGATGGGACCCTAATAGGTACTACCACTCCAGGTCAGAGTAGACCGGGGAATAATGTCATTCAAGGGGTACTCCACACTCCCAGAGCTATAGAACCGGAGCCTCACCACCGGATATAAATTAGTGTCAGTCTCATTTTTTTTCTTGGTTAATTTTCTTATCTCTTTGCAGTCTTCGTATACTTAGCCTCACCAACAGGGTGAATGAAAATCTTTGCTCTGAATCGTCAATCTATGTCAGCCATTATACAGTCCCTTCTTTTATTTAAAGGAATTAGCATTATCCTTGTTTAATTTGTAATTATTTCCCCCACTCTCCGACCATCACCCGGCGATTAGACTGTTTTCATCTTTCGATAATCAAAACCGAAATTATTAATCGTTTTAAAAAGTGACAGCTTTTCAATTTTTTACGCAGGTTAGCGATTCGCTACGCACAATCAGAGAAAAATGAATTAGTCTCGCCAATCTGTTAAGCCGGGATGATGGCGTTTTTAAAAGAAGTCATATTGAACTCCGCTCTGAGCTCATTTTGCCCCAAAAAATTGATGAGTAAGACTCTAAAGGCTTTATCGGATTAGGACTGGGAAAACTTTGCGTATGTATATATCAGATCAGGGTTAACTTAAGGAGATACATTTACATAGATCTAAAGACAATTCTATGAGTGGTGTATTGTTGCCGGTATATTAGTGCGTGCGTGCGTATGTGCGCGTGCATGCGCGTTTTGGGATCTGTTCTCTGGAATTTTTAGATGAGGCTTGATAATTTGTATTATTTGGATTATTCGGACTATTGTTCTCATCTTTATTGTTATCTACACTATTTCTCTGAATTTTTTAGATCAGGCTTGATAATTTGTACTATTTGGATTATTCAGACTATTGTCCTCATATTTATTGTTATCTACATTATTTCTCTGAATTTTTGAGATGAGGCTTGAAAAGTGCATTATTTGGATTATTCAGACTATTGTCCTCAACTTTATTGTTATTTACACTATTTCTGTGAATTTTTTAGATGAGGCTTGATAATTTGTACTATTTGGATTATTCAGACTATTGTCCTCTTCTTTATTGTTATCTACACCATTTCTCTGAATTTTTGAGATGAGTCTTGTTAATTTGTATTATTTGGATTATTCAGACTATTGTCTTCATCTTTATTGTTATCTGCACTATTTCTCTGGATTTTTTAGATGAGGCTTGATAATTTGTATTATTTGTATTATTCAGTCTATTGTCCTCATTTTTATTGTTATCTGCACTATTTCTGTGAATTTTTGAGATGAGGCTTGATAATTTGCATTATTCGGACTATTGTCATCATCTTTATTGTTATTTACACTATTTCTGTGAATTTTTTAGATGAGGCTTGATAATTTGTACTATTTGGATTATTCGGACTATTGTCCTCATCTTTATTGTTATCTGTACAATGTTTCGGCCGATGTGCCTCCGGCCTTCTTCAGGTATTTCTAGTCGAACTTGGGAACCTTCACGGAATTTTGAACCCAACCCTTTATTCAATCTAGGGGAGTATACTGTTCTCATTTCACTAACACTTATACGCATGATTTCATGGGTCATTTAATTCCAAAACCATTATTGTAGAAGAACAGTTTTCCTTCTCCTAGACCGGTTGCCACACCAAGGTTAAAGAGTTCAATCTACCCTTCTATTTGACCCATAGCTGGAAGTGAAACAAACAATTTCTTCCAGGGTTTGAACTCGGGACGACGATTTCCTATGACGAAAACTAAGACACTAAGCACGGCATCTGTTCATTCTGTTGCTTTAAAAGAATTATATTGAAACTAGCAGGACCTGTGGATATACAACAGCATGATAATTTAATTATTACAACGTTTGATATGTTTACTTAAGAGCTATTGCTAAATAGTTCAATATGTAAAAAGTATAATCTTGAATCAACTTTCTCTCTCAGTCTTTCTTTCTTTTAGTCATCTTTTCATTGTGCTCGATCAAAACAGATTAGCGTTATTGCTTCCGTGCGTTCATACTCTCTTATTTCTTTCTTATATTTTTTCTGAGTAGCATGTCCTTTTTCTGTATAATAAAAATGGAATGGTCCATTATTTAGCTGAGGTGACGAAACACATCAGAAATAAGAATTCGACGGATAAGCGACACCAGTTAATACAGATTTACATTTTTATCTTGGACGATTTGGACGGTCTGTTTTTTTTAACAAGAGGGCGTTGCAAGATGATAACGGTCGGGAGATTAAGGAACAAGCGTATCAATATATAGATTTGATGAATGTTAATTGTCTATGTGTGTGTGTGTGTGTGTGTATGTAAAAGTCAGTGATAAAAAGTTTATATAATTTTGTAGATACAAACAAACTCCTATGAAGTGTGGCGATTTTTTTTGTCTCTATGACAACGTGCGGTGTGTGTTGTGTGTGTGCGTGGCGTTGCGCGCTACCATTTATGAATATACATTAAAAAGTATTTAAACTATTTTAGATAAATTTTGCGCTGAATTCAAATGAGATAAAAAAAAAACATTTTTCATCACGTACCATTTTTTCAAGAAAAAAAATTCAACTTTAAATTATAGGTTTTTAAGTTGTCCTATATTTAGAGATACACTTTAAAAAAATGTTTTGAGGTGAAATTTATATATTCTTAGGTACTGAAATGAAAAAGAAAAAGTCTATCAAATCTATATCTATGAAATGAAGATTCTGTCTGTCTGTCTGTATATATATATATTTGCTAGTACATCGAACAAGAGCACGTGCCTTGATAAATTCAAAATTTTGGAGACAAGCAAGGAACAAAATAACCCAACAAATGTTGACCTATTGTAGAACCAACCAAACTGTGTTGTGGATTTGTAATGAGAGAGACAGAGAAAAAAAAAAAAAGTGTGTGTGTGCAAGAGAGAGAGAGAGAGAGAGAGAGAGAGAGAGAGAGAGAGAGAGAGAGAGAGAGAGAGAGAGAGAGAGAGACTTCGGCTCTAAATAACCCAACAAGTGTTGACTTATTGTAAAAACCAACCAACCAATCAAACTGTGTTGTGGATTTGGCATGAGAAAGAGAGAGAGAGAAAGAGAGACAGAGACAGACAGAGAAAAAGAAAAAAAGAAAGTGTGAGAGAGAGAGAGAGAGAGAGAGAGAAGAGAGAGAGAGAGAGAGACTTCGATTCTAAATAACCCAACAAGTGGTGACCTATAGTAAAACCAACCAACCAAACCGTGTGCCGGATTTGCTATGAGAGAGAGAGAGAGAGAGAGAGAGAGAGAGAGAGAGAGAGAGAGAGAGAGAGAGAGACTTCGACTCTAAATTACCCAACAGTGGTGACCTTTAGTAAAACCAACCAACAACCAACAATCAAACCGTGTGCCGGATTTGCTATGAGAGAGAGAGAGAGAGAGAGAGAGAGAGAGAGAGAGAGAGAGAGAGAGAGAGAGAGAGAGAGAGAGAGAGAGAGAGTCAAGGGAATCACTTCATTGATGATGATGATATAATTACTTGCAAAAAAAAAAAAAAAAAGAAGGATAAAAAAAAACTGACTTCAACAAGTGTTGAACCAACCAATCAAGCAGCCAAACTCTTAAACCACAAATTATTTCCCAAATTCTAAATTACCACCCACGCCCCCTCTCCCAATATGAAAATTGTCCCCTACCCTCCTGTGGTGCATACACCCACATTTGTAATCACAAGAACGAGACAATCCCCATTTTGATAGACTAAAAGATTAAATAACTAGCACCTTCGCCTTTCCTTTTCTATTTTTTATCGCTTTCGGCCGAATTTATCTTTCAACAATTCATTCGATTACAAAGCTGCAAATAACAGGTGCAGTATTGAAGAGAGGTGTTTATTAACAACCAGAAAATCTCAACTGGTGCCTCCCCGAACAGATCTGCTCCTCCCCGAACAGATCTGTCTGATGAATAAATAATTATCTCAGCGTCTGTGATTGGCACTTTTTTTAAAGGACAACTGTTGGTTGGTTGGATTTTACGGCATGTCAAAACTTGTTGGGTAATTTTATGCCGGGGACATTTTTGTTTTATTCATTATTGATAGATATTCAACATACTTTAAAACACATTTTAAAAAACATTTTAGAAAAATCATTTTTATATATTTAACCCATAGATGAGACTCTGTTACGTACTTCTACTCTGTGTCAGAGTGGACCTGGGAGTAATGACAATGAAGAGGTACTTCACACTCCCTAGAGCAACCATTTTACAACCGCATAAATAGCAGTAGTTTACGGAAACTCTCGAAGTATCTTAATCTTCAAATTTTCGGGTATTTCCGTAAAATGTAATGCTTTTTATACGGAATCTAACGATTGCCATACATACGATAAACAACAAAAAATTGCAAAATAAAAATAAGGTAATTTATGAGGAAGAGCGTCCCGGTCTCCTACCTCAAAAATTGCTACCGGTGACTATCAAAATAACAACACCAGGTCGTCGTAATTCTTGTTTATTTATCGTAATTTGTCGTAATTCTTATTTAGATACGAAGATGGATATATAGTTTGGAATAGACTGAGATAGATAGATAGATAAACAAACAAAATAATATAGATAGATATGAACAAATGGAGATAGATAGATAGATATTTTCGACAAGTAAATGATTTTTTTTGGGGGGGGTCGCTTCTTTTTCTGTCGTAATTCTTGTTTATTTAAACTAAAAACAAGAATTAAACATTAAACAAACATGAATAAAAGAAAATCTTAGTATTTAAAATAATATAGATAAATATGAACAAATTGAGATAGATAGATATGAAGATGGATAGTTTTGAATAGACTGAGCTGGGTCGTTATTTTAATAGTCACCGGGTAGCAATTTTTGAGGCAGGAGACCGAGACGCACTTCCTCATAAATTACCAAAAATAATGTGATAGTTTGATTGCAATTTAGTTTATGTTGTACCGATCAGGACAAATTGTATATAGATCTTCAAAAAAGAATTTTAAAATATAAAAGTAAGTTATACACACCTAAACGGACTTCAAACGTTAAGAGTATTTACGGGTTTCGAAGGAGCTCTTATTTCTCCATAGTTGTAGTCAAATTGTCGGACAAAGAAGACAAACACTCAATGGAAATTTAATACATGTATTGACAAATAATACAAGACTTGCTGCAAATTTTATTGGTATTTACTACAGACTTATCTGAGTTAAGTAATATCCTTTGCGTAATGGTGATAACAGGGGTATTCTGATAATGTTGATAGTACACTTCTTCGGACGTTTCTCGTTCTTCCTCGTAACCGGTTCTGTGATAAGTGATGGGGGATGCTATTTTAGAAGCTTCTCGCCCGGGTAAACAGTTCGGTGAATGGGCCCTTTTCAGGTAGACTATTTGGTCTTCAGCCTTCTATAGTGTGCTTTTGTACCTTCGAAAGTACTGTGAAAAAATGCCTCCGTCCAGGTCAACGATCCGTAGATAAGTAAGCCCTGTTTTTCGGCGAGGTGATGAGTGAAGTTTATGGGCATTACCCTCAGTGAGTGCTCCGTGATAAGTTGGCCCTGTTTGGGCTAAATGATGAGAGCTTTTAGTTTTTACGTCTCTCCTCCAGTAATTGCTATGCGATAAGTGAAGTTTTTGGTTTTGGCGCCAACATACGATGTTGGCGAATCGCCCCCTAGCGACAGGGAGAGATAATTAACTATGGAATTTCCAATAACGTTTAAAAACATGTTACAAAAATTGATATCAACTTTGAAGTTTTATTAATTTCTGGTTTTAATTAAACGATAATCGCAGGAAATTTATCATAAAATAAAATAAAAATTGTTTGCAAATTTGCATTTGATTTAGAATGATTGTCAAGTACTGCTTACATTTTTATCGCACAGTGAGCTGGGCAATAAATTGATCGAGGTACACCATCAGTATATAAACATAATTATTTATCATTAAATTTTAAAAGAAAAGGAATAGTGAAAATATGCTAAATTGTAGCATAATTAAAAAAACAAAAATATTAAATTAAAACAAAAATATTAAAGTAATAGAATAAAGATACAAGAGAATGATCAATCGTCTTCAACGCACACGACACAAGAACGGAAGCTTCACGATTCACTAGTGGACCGCGGCACACCGGTTGAAAAACTGTGCGTTCGAACTTCAGAATGGTAACTTCATCACTAGATGCAGTCTTACGTCATACCTAGGATACTAAGTACTCAAACCTCTATTTGTCCCATAGATGGGATCGTAACAGGTGCGACCAGACAAGATCAGAATGACTTGAGAGTAATGGCAATGAAGGGGTACTCCACATACCCCAGAGCTCTAGAATTATATCTCCCACTAGATGCAGTTTAACGTCATATTTAGGACTAAATGCCCAGAACTCAATTTGACCCATAGATGGGACCCTAACAGGAAGTACAACTCATGGTCAGTGAACATTTGGAGCAATGGCAATGAAGGGTACTCCACATGCCCCAGAGCTCCATAATTGTAACATCACCACTAGATGCAGTTTAACGTCATACCTACAACTAATAGGCAAATAAAAATCTGTCTTACAAATCTAATGGCATAAAGGAGGCACGAAGTTTAAGTTATCGTCGTAGGAAATGGACTCTCGATCAGAGTTCAAATCCTGAGCGAGACTGTTTGTATTTCCCATAATGCTAATACCCTTGGGAAATTTATGGAGCCAACTATTTTTCCTCCTGCTATGGGTAAATAGTAGAGGTGACTGGGTTCTTTAACATTGGTTAGGCAACCAGTTTGGGAGAAGGACAATTCTGAATTAAAACCTGTTAATTTGGTTTTTTGGTTTGTTTTGTTTTACGGTATATCAACCTCAGTGGGTCATTTAATGCCGATAAAGTTTTGAAATTAATCAATTCTTAAATGGATAATACAATTTTTTTTATAAATACATTTTTCTATTTAACCCATAGATGGGACCCTAACAGGTACTACCACTCCAGGTCAGAGTGGACCAGGGAGCAATGGTGATGAAGGGGTGCTCCACATTCCCCAAACCTCCAAAACTGGAACCTCACCATCAGATAGAGTTTAACGTCATTCCCAGGACATGTAGACCCGCAGCCACCGCCTTCTAGCACCCATATGATAAAAGGTATTGGGGCTTGCCATAAGGGCAATATGGTTGGGAAGATCATATAGGTGCTAGGGCTTGACGTGACCATAAAACCTGTTAAATTCAGCTTAAGAAATTGACCTGGTGTCACATCCAGTTCGTGCGAGGGGTAGATTAATATATCATGAATATGCTGATGGTCAATACCTATCACTTTATAAGTCTACGGAAACCTTTATATATACTAACAAAAATATGCCCCCCCCCAGGCGCAAGTATTTAAGTTTTAATGTAATTAAATATATCAATTATGAAAGACTAATGAAACTAAATAAGAATGCAGATAAAAAGATTTGAAACAGAGTGGGTATAATCAAAAAATGGAATAACATTAAATCAACCTCTTCCTTTCATTTTCCATCACTCTTGTCTTTCAATTGCTAAATGTTTCTAATTAAACTATTTATTTAATTATGAAGTAAAGAATAATTTCATTATTTCTTGTTGATGAATTTCTTTTAAGATTTATCACCGACATTTTTGTTCATATTTATAAAGATAAACCAAATAATTAGAAATCAATAATATCAAGCACATATTTATTAAAATCAATTTTTTAATATCAATATGCAAATTAGCCTTCCCGTTAACTCTGAAAACCGCTAAGTTGTTGTATGTATAAATATAATTGCATGTTATTTGAATGTAGATAAGGCAAACAGTATTGATAATGTAAATCAATTTTATTAATAATTGAGGTTTAAATAAAAAAGAATTAAAATTATCGAGAATGTGACGTAAATAACTAAGGGAATTGTGACTTGGGTACTGATGTAATTTCGGTAACAGACAAAGCGACACACAATCTCCATTATAATTAGATATAAGTGTGCACGTGTATTTATCCAACATCTCCGCACGAGCAGGATGCGACACAAGGTCAATTTTAAGCGGAGTTTAACAGGTTTGAATTCAGAGTTTTCTTTCTATTTACTCATAAATGGAGGGAGAGTATTCCGATGCATACCTTTCCAAAGGGTATTAAAGCTTTGTGAAATCCAAACGACCTCGACCAGGGCATTATATATATATATATATATATATATAATATACACACACATATATACATACATATATACATACACACACACATATATACATACATATATACATACACACAACACACACATATATATACATACATACACACACACACACACACACATATATACACACACACATATATATACATACACACACACACACACACACATATATATACATACACACACAACACACACACATATACACACATACACACACATATACATAACACACACACACACACACACACACACATATACATACACACATATACATACACACACACACACATATACATACACAACACACACATATATATATATATATATATATATATATATGACTATCACATTAAATAATAAATTCATGGAACCGAGAAGGCCAAAGAAAAAATAGCAAAACTCCAAGAATTGTTCCATATTACTCAGCCAAGAATCGAATGACTCAGTCGGATGTATACAATTCTCACCGATTTCCTATTTTCTTTATTTCGTTTTCTATGCCCCCCCCCGAATTTCATCATCATTTTTATAGCTGCATCTTTTTTTGGGGGGGGGGTGATTAGTTCCACCCTCCCCCTTTTTTGTTCTCTTCTCCTTGAAGTCTTTCTTTACCCTTTTTCTCTCCCTTCTCTCTATCCGTCCCCTTCGACTCTTCTCGTCTCTCTCTTTTTTTTTTTATTTATTTACCTATTTCTTATCTATCTATTTCTACTCTTCCTTTAGAACATTTTAAAAACTTTTTTACGCTGTTTTTTTTTTCTTTCTTTCTCCATTGTTGAGCTTTTTTGCGTTTTTTTTCGTTGTATTTCAGCGAGTATTTTCAAAATCTCTGTTCTACGAGTAGAATTTCCAGGAACTTAATATGGGAGATAAAAACATGGCTGCCAATACAGCTGGTTAGGCTTGGATGATTCTATTCACAGAAAGAAAGAATAGCAAACACACACACACACACACTATATATATATATATATATATATATATATATATAGATAGATAGATAGATATAGATATATTTGTTAGTATACATCGCTGATGAGACTTAATAATTAATATACATCGCTGATGAGACTTAATAAAGTTGAAACAGTCTGTACGATGTTCTACACACCGAATAATTCTTTGTGAAATTCACTTGTCATTATTATCTTCTATAATTATCGAAGTTTATGCGATATGCGCATTGTAATCGCCTTCAAGCAAAATACAAATATTAATATTATTCAACAATGCTTCTAAAATAAACAAACATCCAAAAATCTTATTATATGTGTGTGTTTGTGTTGTGTGTGTGTGTGTGTGTCTGCACACTATATCTTAAAGTTAAAAAAGGATGATAATAAAGATAAGATAAAAAAAACATAACTCTGCCAAGCGTGTCGTATATAAAAATTGGGTTCCCCTGATTGGCTGGTTGTTAGCTAGGTTGGATTTTATGGCATGTCAATCCTTGTTGAGTTATTTTATGCCGAAGACATTTTGTTTATTCATTCTTGTGATTTTAATGTTTTCTAAAACTCAAATTTTGTTATAATACATTTTAAAAACTCGTTTTTTTTAAATCTAAATAACCCATAGAGGGGAATTTAACAGGTACTCTCTTCTAGTTTGAGTGAACCTGGGAGTAATTTCAATGAATAAGTACTATACTACAGAATTGAATACTTCACTACAGTTTAAAGTCATTCTTAAGACACTAAAACCCTGAGCCACCGCCTTCTTGTACATTTATGATAAAAGGGTTGGGGTTTGCCATAAAAGCGATGCAGCCGGAACAATCTTATAGGTGCTAAGGCTTGACATGACCAACCAATTGTTTGGGTTGATATGTAGAAAAATCCATTAACTAAACAAGCAAGGTAATCCTTAACTTTTTCCTCATAAATTCCCGCCATAAAATAAACTGAACCCTCATTTTATGTCCGTGTTTTTGCAATAAAGTTGTATTTTTCTTGCACCCGTTATTTTACAATACTAAATATATTTTCTTTATTCTTTAACAAATAAATAAAATAACGAGTGCAAGAAAAATAAAACATTTATTGCAAAAACACGGACATAAAATGAGGGTTCAGTTTATCTTATGGTAGGAATTTACGAGGAAAAAGTTAAGGAATACCACAAGCGATAGAGAGTTAGAGTGGGCCTGGGAGTAATGACAATGAAGGGGTACTCCACAATCCACAGAGTTCCAAAAGCAGAAGCCTTACCTACAAATACAGTTTAGTGTTATACCCAGGAGACTCCTTTTTGGGTGGGGTCTTACCCCTCTGCAGAGGAGAGCCATCATAGCGGTACACCATATGAAGTGCATGTGATATTTGATATTACATCTAAGATTATACTTGATTTCCCCCCGCCCCGTTAAAAGGGTGTGCGTGTGTCTTATATGCCACCAAAAATTAACCACGTGTTCCCAGTGGCTCTTTCTCCCGAGCGAAACCTGCCCCCTCTATTTAAAGGAGCAAGTCTGTGTTTATTGCTTAGTGGCTTAGCCGCCCCCCAAAAGGGAATGCCGACAGGAACTACGCTTTTTTGTACCCCCCATATATATATAAGTGTTTTATAATTTTTTATGTAAATATTTACCTAAAAATGCCATAGCAAGACGACAACTACTTCAGTTCCAGTGTTCTTCTGAAGAAGAGAATTTTTCTCGAAATATTAAGAATAAATCACAGGTTAACAAACAACACCATTGTTACCTTAATTTTTCTTTACACTTGCATTGTGATAGCCTTCAAAACCAACCTCCAAACCTTTCCACGTTAAAAAGACCTTGTGTTACATCCCGGCCTAGTGGGAGGTCAGGAAAATACCTGGCTCACTAGTAAAAGTAAAAAAATAAAATTGTCGGGGTGGCCTAAAGCCGGTATTAGCCAGCAAGGGAGTCTATCCCTTTTTACTAGCAATAGACCAAGGAGATTGTTTTGGCATCTGTGGTGGAGCGCCACACCTACCATCAACTCCTTACTTTACTGCTCAGAAGCTACTAACACGCCGAGTTGGCGAGGGTCGTTAGGAATCTAGGAACCTTGTGTTTACTAGGCGGACGCTCTACCGACGGAGCTAAACCGGCTAGTAACAATATTAAACATGGAGAGTTTCCGCTTAAGTGACCAATGGGCAAGCAGGCGTGAAAGCATTTGTTTTGACTAATAAGCTCTTTAAATAAACATCGTGACGCTGTGAAAAAAAAGAAGAAAAGGTGAGAATAATCGCTTGAGTCACGTTTTGTCCTTAATGGAAGTGGTTTGATTTTTTTGTTCCTGTTTTTCTCCAAGTCATTCGGCTTTCTTGTCTTCCGACAAAATCAAATATTTTGACGCATTGTGAACAAAACAAAAGGCTACGGTCTATACAATAAAGTATTGATCTCAAGATCAATACATTATTGCGAAACGCGGGAAAGCTGGAGCCGATTATGAATTTATGTTCGATTAAATCACGTTCCCATAACGGTCGGTGAGGCTAAGAATGCACTGACTGTGTGTTGTTTTGGTTTGTTTTACGGCATATCAACCTCGGTGGGTCATTTAATGCTGGCAAAGTTTTGAAAGATTCGTAGCGATAGTTTGGAAGAAATATTTTTAACTCATTTTTTTTGTAAATAAATTTTCTATTTAAACCACATATGGGACCTTAACAGGTACTAGCACTCCGGGTCAAAGTGGACCTGGGAGCAATGGTGATGAAGGGGTGCTCCACATTCCCCAGACTCCAGAACTGGAACCTCACCATCAGATAGAGTTTAACGTCATACCCAGAACACGAAGACCCTCAACCACCGCCTTTTAGCACCCATATAAAAAGGGTTGGGGCTTGCCTTGAGGGCAATGGAGTCGGGACAATCATATAGGTGCTAAGACTTGGCCAACCGATTGACCAGAGGGGGCCTCTCCGACCACCCGTCTAGCCTAAGAAAGGGCCAAAGTGGAGTGTCGCATGTCATGGACTGCTTATCCACCAAGATTCCGTCCTTAAGCATCACGGGTCACCACCCGCGACCAACAGGTGGCCCCATTTGGGGGGATA
>CM042175.1:14716381-14747615 GCA_023376005.1 Doryteuthis pealeii
AAGTCGATCTAGCAAGCCATTCTAATTTTTGGTAGGAAATTGCTTTGTTTATCGTTAGGCCATATATATATATATATATATATATAATATATATATATATATATATATACGCACACACACAATTTAAAGTTCATTTAGCAGTGGGTGGGAAGATAAAAGGAGGGTGTTTATCTCCCGTAGTTACATGAATTGTTGAAGTAAGGACGGAAAAGATTAAAGAAAAAAAACAGAAAGAAAAAACAGAAAGAAACAAAAAAAAAAAAGAAAAAAAAAGAAAAAAAAATAACCAAAAGAAAAAACTGAAACAACTGAGAAAAAAACCCCGAAAAAAAGTATTTTGTCAAACGACAGACAGACAGACGGCGAATCAACTCTAGAAATCAAGTCGACCACCCAGGGAAAATAACGTATTTATTTACTTCATGTCTCTTTGTTCGTAAGACAATTTCGAAATAGAAAAAAAAAACAAAAAAACCTTAAAAACTCTACGGAAAGTTATTCAGTCGATACGTATGAAAGGGGATTAAAAAGTTTCGAGACTAAGCCCTTAATTTTTACTAGTTTAAAAAGAATTTCGGTTTGGTTTTGATTTCTATGTTTAATGGCATATAAATCTTCGTGGGTTATTTAAGAGCCATCTTTGTATGAGAACAGTACAGGCGCTATTTAACAAGTTTGTTGAGTAAGAGTTGGTGAGTCGGCGCCGGAATAAATTAAGGGGTGACTGAGTCGGAATCAGCAAAAAATAAATCGACCCTGACGACAGTTGAATTTACACTTTATATGGCCCTAGTTTAGTCTGTAAAGTTATACAGTGCACTCTCCTTATGAATAGATTTTTTTTAAATCATGGTTTTAGATCTATTTGGAGGCCATAATCACTTAATTACATAAATAGGAGTCGGAGATGCCAAAAATAGTGGAGTCGGAGTCGACGTTTTTATGCTGCTTAACTCAAAGCTGTGAGAGTAAAGGGCTTAAGACCTTTCCCAAACAATTTGAATTATTGTCTTGGTATAAGCCATAAACAACTTCCTGTCTGAAAGAAATAACCATCAATATTGCATTGTGTTTGGTTTGTTGGATTTTACGGCACGTCAACTTTTGTTGGGTTGTTTTATGCCAAAGACGTTTTTGTTTTATTCATTCTTGTTGGGTACTCAATTTAAAAAAACACAAATCAGTTTTAGATAATCTTTTAAAACTCATTTTTAATCCGTTTAAGGGTAATGAAGGAGTTCTCCACACTTCCGAGCTCCAAAAATGGAATATCCCCACTAGATGTAGTTGTTTTCTGTTGGGGACTTTTTTGTTTTTTGCCCCTACCCTTCCCACCTCGAAATATTCATGTTTTTATTTGTGTTTTTGTAAATAATAATTAAATGCTTTTGTTTTTCTCTCATATGGGTCTAAGTAGGTTTCATTCACAGAGTGCCAGAGGAATTTTGGTGGAAGCAGCAGCGGAAGGCGATGAACGACTGTATTTATTGGTATGGATCGGTCGGTGAATGAAGACTAGCTAAGATAGATCTACAAGATGTCCTGCATGACCAATTTTTACACACATAATACATTGTTCTATGAATGTGTAACATTTGATTAATGCTGACGTATGAGCGTTTGTGTTTGCGTGTGTAGGTGTGTGTGTTTTTTTGCATGTCTGAATGTGAGCGGCATGTATAGTGTTTCGTGGGAGAAGAGGATGTATATTGTTGGGGCGATTTAATTGAGGGGGTGTTGAATAATTTTAACTTTAAGATTACAAATGTTGTATATTACAGGCGGGGTGGGGGGTTATAGAATGACGGGGCTTGATGATTGCATCGCATTAAACCAATATGGTCGTGAATGTTCCTTTGTCACCTAATAAATAAATACGTAAAACCTTTATATATATTTATCTTATTATATTATATAACAGCTCTATTTTATATTGAGCACTCTACCAATAATACTGCCTTTGGTACGCCATTCCAGCAAAAGCTGAAATAGTGACCATCCCACACTATATATATATAGGTGTGTGTGTGTGGAATGATTATTTATATAACTTCATATAGGAAACATAGACTCTATGACTACTAGACATGTAAAATTTGTGAATTCTTTAGACTTCAGGTCGATTTATTTTGGTCTTTTTCTTGTTTACTAAACTGAAAATTGTATCTTTAGAGTTAAGATTTGTGGGTGTAGAAAACATTAAAAGAAAAGTAAAAAAAAATAAAACTTCGGGCCTTGTGCCCAGATGTTGGATGACTTGCATCTCTGTAACCGACTTCATGTGAATAAAACAGTGTCGGGAGGTGCTGTTATTTCGTGGGGTCGGATGCAGAGATGCAACCGTCCAGCATCAAATATCTCCCCACTGGATGTAGTTAAGTGTCATACCCAGAACACTTTGCATTCTGGGAAAAATAAATCTACTTAGTATTAAAAAAAACTTAATCCATTTAATGTGACGTCTCCAGCAATGAAAAGGACATCTTGCCAATGTTGGATTCACTGTTTGGATTTGCCTATTTGTAACTTTGCCCTTTCTGGATTTAATGCTGAATCAAATTGTAATATATTTTGACTCATGACTTGATACTAATCATTTGTGTGTTCAGTAGAACTTGTTTTCCCTGTATTATCGTTTAATGTTACATCTTCCATCTGTTGCGAAGTCTTTTTGAGGTCTGCCTCTATCGAGTGTCTTTATGAAAAAAAATGAATACCCAACATGAATGATTAAAACAAACCGTCTTCTGCATAAAATAACCCAAAGGTTGACATGCTGTAAATTCCAACCAACCAACCAACCAACACCGTTACATATTATAAGAATTTTAATTTTTTTTTTTACTTGGTTATGACGTTAGACAGCATCTAGTGATGAGGTTCCAATTCTGGAGCTCTGTAGAGTGTGGAATATCTCTTTCATTGCCATTACACCAAGGTCCTCTCTAAAACAGAGCGGTAGTACCTGTTTGGTTCCCAACTATTCTTTTTAATTGAATTCCCAACAAGAATTAATAAAACAAAACACATTTGGCATAAGATAAGCCAATAGGGATTGACATGTAAAAATATGTGTTTAAAAAAGATTGTTTGAAAAAAAAAAACGAATTCCCAACAAAAATAAATAAAACGTCTTTGGTATAAAATAACCCAACAAGGGTTGACATGCCATAAAATCCAACCGAGCAATAACGTTACAACATAAGTTATAAGAATTTTAATTTCTTTGATTTACTTTAGGGCGTTAGACTGCATCTAGTGACGAGGTTCCAATTCTGGAGCTCTGTAGAGTGTGGAATACCTCTTTATTGCCATTATACCAGGTCCTCTCTAACACAGAGTGTTAGGGTCCCATTTTTTTTATTGAATCCCCCCAAGAAGGGTGAATAAAATAAAAACGTATTTGGCATACAATAACCCAAGTTTTTTCCCTGTATTACCGTTTAATGTTACATCTTCCCTCTGTTGCAAAGTCCTTTTGAGGTCTGCCTCTACCGGGTGTCTTTTTGAAAGAAAAAAAATGAATACACAACAAGAATGATTAAAACAAAAGTCGCTGGCATAAAATAACCCAAAGGGTTGACATGCCGTAAAATACGACCAACCAACCAACACCGTTACAACATATTATAAGAATTTTAATTTCTTTGACTTTCGTAATGACGTTAGACTGTATCTAGTGATAAAGTTCCAATTCTGGAGCTCTGTAGAGTGTGGAATATCTCTCTCTAACCCAGCGTGTTAGGGTCCTGTCTGGTTTTGTTGTCGTTTTTAATTGAATCCCACAACAAAAATGAATAAAATAAATACGTCTTTGGCATAAAATAACCCAAGTTTATTCCCTCTATTACAGTTTAATGTTACATCTTCCCTCTGTTGCGAAGTCTTTTTGGTGTCTGCTTCTATCGGCATTTTGAAGAAAAGTTAATACCTAATAAGAATGATTAAAACAAAACGTCTTCGGCATAGAATAACCCAACAGTTGACATGCCGTAAAATCCAACCAACCAACAAACCAAAATACGTAGCCAACTATGAAGTGCTTTGTTGCTGAAAACTCGCTATACCCAACGGTGTAATTGGGCTTCCTGAATTTGTTGTAGTATCCACGGATATAATTAGGGGGCATTACTTTCGGAACGTTGCCCTTATTTAAAATATTTCTGTGTGATGAACTAGGTTTCTTAAAAAAAAAACAACAAAAAACAGGATCTGCAAGCTTGTTAAACTCGAATCTTGAAGAGCACTGTAATGCTCCAACCTGACCCTGTCGAAATAATCCGCTGGTTTCTTTTTTTTTAAAGGTGATGTCACCTCTATATGAGTAGACAAGGTAATCACTGAGTTCACAAATAAATAAATAAAAAAAGAAGGTGAGCGAAGGTAATAACGAGAGTCGGGAAAGTCGTGTAAGTGGTTTGTAAGCAAAGAAGATATTCGGACAGGAAGTAGCGTGCGCATGTCACTCGTGGTTAGAACAACCCACCTTCGTTTATTCTCTCTTCAAACACGCATAATAACCCGAGTAAAGTCTTCGACCTGTCGTTTAAGTCCGTACAGGACATTTTTCGAGGGTGGGGGTAAAGAAATACTCTAAAGAAAGATCATTTTTGTTGTGTGTGTGTTTTTTTTCTTTTTCTCAGTCATCGTCACATTGGTCTTTTTAAATAAGAAAGACTACAACCAGCCAAGTGAGTAATATGATATTATAATGTCAGGGAGGTTTTTCTTCCTCGCCGGTAGGGGCGGATTCTGATAGATTCAATATTAATTACAGGGTGAAAAATAAGTATTTTTCTTTTATCGTAAAGAAAAACAAAACAAACGTATACATTAATTTTCTTTCCTTCTTTGCTGGAGAGTTATTCATTTTAACGTCTTGATTGTCATCTACTTAGAAAAAAGAAATAAAAAAACCTTTTGTTTTCTTACTTATATAAAAAAATGTACAGATTAATTTTCTTCTTTTCTTTACTGAAAAATTATTTATTTTAATGTCCTTATTGTCGTCGACTTATAAAAGAGCAGTTTTATTTTCTTATTAAAAAAAGACGTATGCGTTAATATTAATACTAATAATAGAATTATTTATTTTAATGTCCTTATTGTCGTCGACTTAAAAAAAAGCAGTTTTATTTTCTTTCTTATTAAAAAAAAAAGACGTATGCGTTAATATTAATACTAATTTCTGGGCGAAAAAAAAAAAAAGGATTTTTCTTTTCAACAACAAAACAACAACGTATAAATTATTCATTTTAATGTCCTTATTGTTGTCGACTTATAAAATAACAGTTTTATTCTCTTTCTTATTAAAAAAAAGACGTATGCGTTAATATTAATACTAATTACTAGGTGAAAAAAAGGATTTTTCTTTTCAACAACAACAACAAAACAACAACGTATAAATTATTCATTTTAATGTCCTTATTGTCGTCGACTTATAAAAAAGCAGTATTATTTTATTTTTATTAAAAAAAAGACGTATGCGTTAATATTAATACTAATTACTAGGTGAAAAAAAGGATTTTTCTTTTCAACAACAACAAGAAAACAACGTATAAATTAATTTTCTCCTTATTTGTAAGAGAGTTATTGTAGTAATTAGAGAACAGACACGGACTTGAGTAAGCTTTATTCTACTTTGAATACATTTGCAGTTCTTTTGGGAGTTTATATAGTTTTACAGAACTTTAAATTTACATAACGGGGATGTGACTCAATTACTTATTACAGTTATTAATTTTAACGTCTACATTGTCATCTGCTCAGAAAAAAGAAAAACAAAATTAGAATCCCTTTTCTTTTCTTTCTTAATTAAAAAAAATGTATATGACAACTTTCTTCCCTTCTTTGTTGAAGAGTTATTCATTTTGATGTCTTGATAGTTATCTGCTAATAAAAAAAACTAGAAAAACAAATTTCCTTTTATTTCTTATCAAAGAAATCGAGAGATGTAATCCCAACACTTGTACTTAAATCTCCATACTCTCCTCAGGTGTTTTCACACGTCTGGATAAGCCATTTAAAACACTTATACTTTAAACAAGAAAGACTATGGTACAATATTCTGACAGAAATAAGTGTTCGTCCAAAAGGACACGAGAGTGTATTTTAGTACTAAACGGTTTGGTTTGTTTTGTTTTACGGCATATCAACCTCAGTGGGTCATTTAATGCCGATAAAGTTTTGAAATAAATCAATTCTTAATGGATAATACAATTTTTTTTATAAACTCATGTTTTTCTATTTAACCCATAGATGGGACCCTAACAGGTACTACCACTCCGGGTCAGAGTGGACCAGGGAGCAATGGTGATGAATGGGGTGCTCCACATTCCCCAAACCTCCAAAACTGGAACCTCACCATCAGATAGAGTTTAACGTCATTCCCAGGACATGTAGACCCTCAGCCACCACCTTCTAGCACCCATATGATAAAAAGAGGTTGGGGCTTGCCATAAGGGCAATAGGGTTGGGAAAATCATATAGGTGCTAGGGCTTGACGTGACAAGCCGATTGATCGGAGGGGGCCTCTCCGACCGCCCGTCTAGCCCAAGTTAGGGCCAAAGTGGAGTATTGGAAGTTATGAACTGCTCATCCACCTGGGCTCTATACTTAAGCATCACGGGTCGCCACCCACGGCCAACAGGTGGCCCCATTGGGGGGAGTCTTACCCCTCTGCAGAGGTGCAGTCGGTGCATTCTAACGCCCCAGCCGACAGGGCGGAGAACTAAACGGAAAGAACATGATTGAATAATCAGTTCCGATTAAAGTCTTTAGTTTCTTCCGAGTGCAATTTTGTTATCAGTCGACGACAACCAAGACGTTAAAATGAACGACTCTTTAGTAAAGAAGGAAAGAAAAATAACGTATACGTTATTTTTCACTACCTTACGATACATGATGTATTTGATGTATGCCGGCTGCATCTCTGCATCCGACTCCATAACAAATACGTTTATTTATATGAAATCGGTACAGAAGATGCAACCGGACACACACCTGGGCACAAGGCCCCTACCTTACGATACATGATGTATACTAGAAGCAGCTACCCAGCGTCGCCTGGGTAGAAGAGGGAAGCATAAATATCTAATGTATTGATTTGTGTACTTTTGAGTTTTACAAATGCTGGACATTTTTAAGTAGAATTCAAATGCTATTTCTATGTATATTTTGATTTTTAAATATCTTCGAATATAAATTAAATCTTCATAATTTACAAATGCTGGACATTTTTAAGTAGAATTCAAATGCTATTTCTATGTATATTTTGATTTTTAAATATCTTCGAATATAAATTAAATCTTCATAATTTTCTTTACAAAAAGCAAGAACCGGTGATGGGCCGGGTTAGCTCAGTCGGTAGAGCGTTCGGCTAGAAACCACAAGGTTCCTAGTTCGATACCGGTCCTCGCCAACTCAGCGTTATGAGTAGCACAGGGATCTGTGCAGTAAAGTAAGGAGCTGATGGTAGGTGTGGCACTCCACCTCAGATGCAAAAACAATCTCCTTGGTCTATCGCTAGTGAAAAGGGGTAGACTCTCTCGCTGATTGGCTGATACCGACATTAGGCCGCCCCGACGACTTTACTTTTACTTATATATATACTTTGTTGTTAATTGTTTTATTTTCGAAGTTTCCTCCGGACAGACATACATACGTACATACATACACATCAACCGCACTTTATATATGTATAGATATCTATACAATAAGTATAATTCTTTTGTTAATATCTAAATATTAATGTTCACCACTGTTTGTTACACACATAGATTCAGACACACTTAAGGTGTCCAATCGTGGTGTAATGTTTAGCAAGCTAGTGTCGTAGATCCATTACTATTAAACAACAATTTCGATCCTCGCTGGATGCCCCATATTTGTGACCTTGTGTCACATTCTACCCATGGTGTACGGATTGGGTAAATGCCTACATTTAGGTGCACTTAGCGTAACGGTTATCTACGTAGGTAAAGGAATTGGCGACCCGAGTTCAAACTCTGGACAAAGCTGTTTGCGTTAATTCACTCGCGAAAGGCATGAATCTATCTCATATCTCCCTGCTATGGGTAAATAGTAGGGCAGACTATATTCGTTAGCATTGGTAAAACAACCAGTATAGGAAAAGGAAAACTCAGAATTAAAACCAGCTTTGAATAAGTTAGCGAAGTGGCCTGTTGTTGATATCAGCCGGACAGCGAGAGAGTACATCCCCTTTTTACTAGCGCAAGACCATTGAGATTGTTTTTGCTACGGTGAAGTGCCACTCCTATCGTTAGCTCCCCACTTTACCGCACAGATCAGATTACCCAATCTGTGTTATTCCTGCGCTGAGTTGGTGGGAAACGGTATTGAACCAGGAACCTCCCGATTCCTAGGCGGGTGCTCTACCAACCGAGCTTACCCCCCCCCCAAAAAAAACCCCCAGCTTTACTCCACATAGAAATTGACTTTGTCACATCTTGCACGTGACGGTTGTTTAGATTTTACGGCATGTTAACCATGTTACATAATTATTAGATACCTAATATTTATGTGCAATAGTGTAGAAAACAAAATGGCGTTTTAAGTGCAGCTGACGGCCTTGAAGATTGAGTGACAAGAGAGGACCCTCTCTTCCGGTTTAGATAGTAAGTAAGTTTCAGTCAGTTAGAAGGTAGCAGCGAGCTCAAAGGGGTAAGTCGCGTTATACGTGCCTCCTCTCATCTGTGCAGATGTCTGGTTGGGGATTTAAAAATAAAGTAAGATCAAAGCAAATCGGAGTCTTGTGTTATTACCTCTAAAAACTAACAATGACACAGGGCTTCTGATAAAGAGAAATCCCCAATAGAAGACCAGACTCGAAGTCCCCAAGAAAGTCCAGACCTTAGAAGATTCCGGACCAAGACAAGATGTTTTAAGATTCCAAAGACGGCCAGAAGAATAGAGTAAGAAAGAAGTAAGTAAAGAAGTAAAGAAGAAGGGTATACAACAAATATTTCGATGTTTGTTTTATTAATTCTTGTAGCGTATTCAATTTTTAAACTCATTTTTTTAATCTATCTAATCCATCAATGGAACCCTAGCAGGTACTACTATGGGTCAGAGTGTACCTGGGAGTAATAGCAATAAATAGGTATTCCGCATTCATCAGAGATCCAGAATTGGAAACTCATTATTAGATTCAGTTTAGTGTCATACACAGAACAATAAAACCCTCAGCTACTTCTAGCACATATATGATAAAAAGGGTTAGATGTTTGCCAAAAGAGCAATTGTGGAATCCGGTCGGGCCAAACATAAGTGGTGGGCTTGACATACCCACCCAGAAGAGCCTCTCTGACCGCCCATAAAACACAGGGACCAAGGTGGAGCGTTGCATGTCATGGATTACTCAAACACCAAGATTTTATCCTTAAGCATAACGGGTTACCACCCACGGCCAACAGGTGGCTAAATTGAGAAGAGTCTTACCCCTCTGCAGAGGTGCAGTCGACATATTCTACAACTCCAACCAACCGGGTGTGTCCGTAGTGGACGGGTTGGGTAAATACATAAATTCAGTAAACAGGCTGTTTTGTTTTACGGCATATCAAACCTTATCGGGTAATTTAACGCCGATTTAAAATATTTTAATAAAAGTTTCTAGGTTTCAGTTTGGAAAATAATGTTTAAAACTCAATTTTATTTGTAAACAAATTTTCTATTTAACCCATAGATTCGATCCTTACAAGTAATACCACTCCGGGTCAGAATGAACCAGGAAGCAATGGGGATGTAGGGATACTCCACATATCCCAGACATCTAGAACTGGAACCTCACCATCAGATAGAGTTTAAAGTCATTCCCAGGACATGAAGACCATTAGTCACTGCCTCCCCGAGCCCCAGAATTGGAATTTCACCTTCAGAGTGGACCTAGGAGTAATAGCAATAAAAAGGTATTCCACACTCCTCAAAACTTGTGTATGCATAAAGAAGTGCGAACGAATTTCGGAAGAATTCACTTTTGTGGAATATTAGATTCATTCTGATTGCGTTATCCCTGTAGCAAAACATGTCAATTTGATTTTCCAAACCATCTTTTTTTTTCTCACGCATAAGCGTGTAAAAAATTGCAAATTTCGAAACCGTTACAAAAAGGTTAATAAGTGCAAAATGGGAGCAATGCCTGAGGTAAGACTAGGTACAGATATCTTTCCTTCTCGAATGACGAAACCCCTCCCACTGCCCCCGCCTCGAACCTTGACACTTAATATCTTTTGGATCCATCTTTGTTTATCTTTTAATCTAATATTTATAATTTATTCTGTGCCCGTTGGGACCGAAGTAATAATACAGTCTTTTTCTTTTTGTCGATCTGTAAGAGACAAGGAAACAATTTCTGTGGCATTGACTATCTGTGCTTATCAAGACTTTTGTTCATACTGACTACGCGCTGAATTGTCTTTTCCACACACACTTAAAAAAGAAGCTGTCTCTCCAAAATTTAATTCCATAAAAACGGAAAGTTTGGTTTGCCGAAATTTAATTCATCTGTAAATGTTTAATAATGATAGAAGAAGAGAAAAGTGAAAAAGAAGACAGAAGAGAAGAAAAGAGAAGAGAAGAGAAGAGAGAAGAAAAGAGAAGAAAAGAGAGAAAAGAGAAAAGGAGAGAGAGAGAGAGAGCTGAAGAAGAAAAGAGAGAGGAGTTTGGTTTGGTTTATTTGTTTAACGGCATATCAATTTCTTATGGGTTATTCAATGTCGAAATCTTATTCATTTGTAAATGTTTAATTATTATAGAGAAGAAGACTTGTAAGAAGAGAAAAAGAGCGAGAAAGAAAAAAAAAGTAGGAGAAAGAAGATAAGAGAGAGAAAGGGGTTTGGTTTTGTTTATTTAACAGCATATTGACCCCTTAGGGGTTATTTAATGTCGAAATTTGATTCATTTGTAAATAGTTCATCATCATTGAAGAAAACAACTGAGAAAAGAAATAGTAGAGAGAGAGAGAGAGAGAGAGAGAGAGAGAGAGAGAGAGAGAGAGAGAGAGAGAGAGATTTGGTTTATTTTTTTAATAGCATATCAAACCCTTATGGGCATTTAATGCCGAAATTTTGTTCATTTGTCAATGTTTGATTATTATTGAGGATAAAACAGGATATAAGTAGATGGATATATATATATATATATATATATATATAACTACAAATATTATTTTCCTTATAAATTGATGCAATTTTAATCAATTTGTTCCTAGCTTAAAAGAAAATTAAATTAATTTTGAAAATTATTGTTCTAGATCTGCTAAGTATCCCAAACCCACCGATGGTCGGGAATGACAAACATCAGTCTAAGTTTGATAAGTGAAAATATGCGAGATATTCGCTGGTGCTAAAATCTTATTAGTGGAATAGTACTTTCTTTTTTTAAAATCAGGGAAATATCTTAATATGAAAAGATAAGAACAATTCACAAATTCAATTAAATAGGTCAGGATAGCTGCAGGTATTGTTAAGATCACCTTACAAAAATTGTTTTTCGAAATCCTTTTCTTTTTATGCTGGGATTATCATCAAAATCAACCAACAAGAATTTTGTTTTGAAACTTATTTTATGACAAAGAAATGTTTTTGTTTCGGTGCAAAGTTGGATCAGAGTGTATAAACATTAAAAGGTCAGATCTATCGATACTGCAGGGTAAGGCGTGGGCAAGGAGACTTCATTATCCAGGCCCCTATATTAGGACTTGAGTATATAACCAATTAAGTTCTGATTGATAGGGGTACCGCTCTTATAGATTGATTGGAATTGGAATTGGTTAGCTAATCAGAAGTGGTTGTTTCCGGTGGAGACCTATATAAAGTGTTCAACGCGAGAGAGAAAAATCAGAGATAGATAGATAGAAACAGACTGAGATAGATAGATAGATAGATAGATAGATAGATACAGACTGAGATAGATAGATAGATAGAAAGATAGGTAGGTAGATAGATATATATGAATAGAGATAGATATGTACAGACTAAGATCGATATACATATATGTAAATATGAATATATAGATATATATTTATATACACACACACATTTTTATATATATATATATATATATATATATATATATATATATATATATATATATGAACTGCTTGAGATAGATAAAAAGAAGGTAAAAGAATTATCTCTAAAAGCTAAAAAGCCTCTCCAGTAGCAAAAAAACATCAGATGTTCCTGAATCCAACCACTTGCACTCGTAAACACAAAATAGCACCAGTCTATTCTCAACTGTCTTTTCTCTCTAAAACAAAGGATGGTATATATTTTTGTTACATATAATATTATTGCACTGTTGTGTTTCAATAGATATTTGTTGTCATCTACGGAGAGTTTTTCTTGTTGCTTGTGTTGCTAACACCAGGCAACTCGTTCTGACCAACAACCGACCAATCCAATTAAAAAGCTCCGACGAAGTTGCATCAATTCCAATTTTATGTGGATCTTTTGAAAACACAGTGTGGACAGAGTAACGAGCCGGAGACTTATGTGGTAGTCACGAAATTATGCGTAAGTCACCTCATCAAGTACCATAACCGACATAGAACCATAGATATATTCATATGTATAGTTCAGGATATCTAATTAATAACTTATATATATATATAACATTTTTGGATGTTTGTTTATTTAGAAGCATTGTTGAATAAAGCATATATTATATTTTTACTTGAAGGCACTTACAATGCATGTATCGCATAAAATTCGATACATTTTCTTATAGAAAATGAACTTGACTATAATCCCGGCGAAGGATCGCTCGGTGTGTAGAATGTTTCGACTTTATTAAGTCTCATCAGCGGTATATACTAACGACTTCCCTCCGACAGAAATCGAAACCGGGACCTCAGCAGGCATAGTCAAACACCATACCGCTTTGGCCACAGTACACAGCTAACAATCCCTGCGAAATTAACCTTGTCAAATGATACTTACATGCATATAACACATTTTGTTTTATATACAAATAGAATAGATCCTCCGGTTTTGCTCTGGATTTTCAGAGAACAACAGTCCGAAAGATTCAAATTTTGAACATACAATGAATGCGATTCCCTAACCTCAGGGTATGAAATAATTCCTGGCTTATGGACATGTCATTAAAATCAATCAATCGAGAAAAGAAATCGACTTTCAAATAAGAAATCCAACCAAGCTGATCTAAATTAAGTTGGTGAATATATTTTGGGCAGAATTGATTTTAGACGGTCAGTCTATTTTGATTTTTATCGTTTTCTAATCAATTAACTTGATCTGCAAACTTAACATTTTATTGCTGAAGGGTAAAAAGTACCAAATCTCAAAATTAACGAAATCATTTGTCTTGTTAAACACACGTGTACCGACACGTATTTATATTATAATGATTCGATATTGTATTTCATTGTAGTAACTAGCAAATATATTCACCCTCCAGGTGCAAGTATTTAAGTTTTGATGTAATAATATATTATATTAAATTTGAAAAGCTAATAAACCTAGATAAGAATGTAGATGAAAAGATTTGAAACAGAGGGGAGGATAATCGAAAAATAGAACAACTGAAACTTACTCTTCAATCACTCCCGTCTTTCATTACTAAATTTTCATAATTTAATTATCTAGTTGAAATAAAAAGTAAAGAATAAAATGACAGTTATTTTTTCTTGTTAATGGATTTCTTTTAAGATTTATCCCAAAGATCTTTGCTCATATTCATTAAGATAAAACCAAACAATTAGAAATCAATAATACTAAGCACATATTTATTAAAATCAAATTTTTAATATCAATATACAAATTAGCCTTCCCGTTCACACTGTAATCCGCTATTTTGTTGTATATTAAATACAATTGCATGTTATTAGTGTATAGTCAACAGTATTAATAATATAAATCAATTTCATTAATAATTCAGGTTTAGATTAAAATAAAGTCATGGAGAATGTGACGTAAATAACTAAGGGAATTTTGACTTGAGTAGTAATATAGTTTCGGTTACAGACAGAAAAACACAGAGTCTCCATTATGATAAGATTTTCTTGACATCTCACCTGTCCGGATTAACACTAGGTATTTACTTTATTTTATGGAGCCACGTACAAACCGAACCTCAAACGATTTGGCCCATAGATAGGACCTTAACAGGTACTACCACTCAATGTCAGAGGGAATTGGAATAATGGCAATAAAGGGGTACTCCACATTCCGTACTTCATACAATTCGAAACTCATGTGATGGTCTCGTCGGCATTCCCCCTTTAGAGTGCTTTAGGCGCCATGGAATGGATCTATTTGACCCATAGAATGGACCCTAACAAATAATATCACTCCATGTCGGAGTGGATTGTGAATAATGACAAAGGAGTACCCCACACTCCATAAAAACCAAACCTCATACAATGGCCAGTGCAAAAAATACGTAGTCTCGTAGAATTCCCCCTTTTTAGGCGCTTCAGGTATCAGGGAATAAAATAATCTATTTGGCCCATAGATGGGACCCTAACAGGTACTACCACCCAAGGTCTGAGTAGATTGGGAGTGATGGTAATGAAGGTGTGCTCCATAGTCCCCAGATTTCCAGAACTAGTACTCCTAGTGCAGTTATATACCCAGAACACCACATTTTTGCAGAGGGGGTCTTGCCCCTCTGCAGGGGGCGGGGAGAGTGGTCAGCGTATTTTAAGATATGAACACATGAAAAAATATTTTGAAATGACTTACGAAATAACTTTGCTTTAGAATCAGGGTTGATAATTTGTATCATTTGGATTTTTCGTTCCCGAGATCGAGAGGATTTCCGATTTTGACAAGAAACACCTCAAGAAGGCCGGAGAACACATCGACCGAAACGTTGTATATATATAACAATAAAGGTGAGGTTATAGCCCGAAAAATCCAAATAATACAGGTACAGTTTAGTTATATACTCAGAACACCTCTTTTTGCAAAGGGGGGCTTATCCTTCTGCTAGAGGGGGTGTTGTATTATAAGCCCCGTCGATAGGGTATGTGATCAGTCGAGTAATGAAATGTGTGTATATAACAATAAAGATAAGGACAATTGTCCGAAAAATCGAAATAATACAGGTGCAGTTTAGTTATGTACCCAGAACACTCCATTTTGGAAGAGGGGGTTTTGCCCCTCTTCAGGGGGGATACTGTGTATTCTAAGCCCTGTCGACAGGGCGTGCGACCGGTCGAGTAATAAGATATGAACACTTGAAAAAATATTTTGAAATGACTTAGGAAATAACTTTGACTTAAAATCAGATCCGTGATTTGTTTTACTGTTTCTTTGTTTCTTTTTTTTGTTCTCTTTTTTTTCTTCCCACCATTGTTCTTGCCTCAATTGAATCTCGCTCAAATAATGCTACATGCATGAGCGACCAATAAAGGTGTAACAATATTTTCCCACACGTTTTCTTTCCTTTCTTTCTCGCCCTATATATATGTGTGTGTGTGTTTGTTTATATATATATATATATATATATATATATATATATATTAAGGCCGTAAGTGACACTCGCTTGACGGCTGGCTCACGAAATTACTAATCGCTCAAGTCCCTTGCGCACAGTTGACCAAGCGTAGCTTATAAGTTTCTAAGTTTCAACCGACAAAAGAGTTGAGAGATTTTTCACGCAAACGACAGTCCTAAATGGATAGTCACCGCTGAGTGCCTACACCTGCAGACTTATTCTTATTATTTACTAAGATTTGCTCAGTTTGGCACACAGGGGGTTTTCAGCTTGTTTAGAGAACCTGCTGTTACCCATCAAAGTACTGTACAGGCTCATTGTTGCTTAACTTCAGTAATCTCATGTCGTGCTAGTTATCCAAGGCAATCCCTCGCCAACCGTCTCTATTATTCATTGTTCCCGGTAGGCCCTCTGCACAACATCCACTATCAGCACAGTGCTGTTTAATGCACTTCTTTGTTGGTCGTCCCAAACTGGCGTTCCCATGTACTGGCTTCCACAGGAGAACGACACTTATGAGTTCGTCCTTGTTTCTGTTGTATCTAACAGGAACCTATATGTTATCTTTTGAATTTCTGCACGTGTTCTTTTTTGTTTCTACTTCTGTCTTTCTTTCTTTTTAAATGTTTATCATTAATTATACTCAATTTTCTTCACTTTCTCCGTTCTACCTCTTATCATTAATTATAACTATCATTTTGATTTTCTTTCTCGTCTTTTCGTTACTTAATGATAAACATTTAAAAAGAAAGAGACAGCGTGAAACAAAAAGAACACGTGGCAGAAATTCAAAAGATAGAACTATAGGTTCCTGGTTAGAACAACAGAAACAAGGACGAACTCATAGTTCGTTCTCCTGTGGAAGGCAGTACATGGGAACGCCAGTTGGGACGACCAACAAAGAGTGCATTAAACAGCACTGTGCTGATAGTGGATGTTGTGAAGAGGGCCTGAACCGGGAACAATAATAATAGAGACGGTTGGGAAGGGATTGCCTTGGATAACTAGCACGAAATGAGATTATGAAGTTAAGCAACAATGAGCCTGTACAGTACTTTGATGGGTAACAGCAGGTTCTCTAAACATAGCTGAAACCCCCTGTGTGCCAAACTGAGGCAATCTTAGTAATAATAAGATAAGTCTGCAGGTGTAGGCACTCAGCGGTGACTCATCATTTTAGGATGTCCGTTTGCGTGAAAAAAATCTCTCACTCTTTTGTCGGTTGAAACTTAGAAACTTATAAGCTACGCTGGTCAACTGTGCCAGGGACTTGAGCGATTAAGTAATCGTGAGTTCCAGCCGTCAAGCGAGTGTCACTTACGGCCTTTAATATATATATATTATATATATATATTATATATATATATAAACAAACACACACACCACATATTATAGGCGAGAAAGAAAGGAAAGTAAACGTGTGGAAATACTTGTAGACCTTTATGGTCGCTCATGCAGTAAGCCCTTATTTGAGCGAGATTCAATTGAGGCAAGAACAATGGTGGGAAGAAAAAATAGAGAAGACAAAAAAGGAAACAAAGAAACAGTAAAACAAATCACGGATTGATTAAGTCAAAGGTTATTTCCTAAGTCATTTCAAAATATTTTTTCAAGTGTTCATATCTTATTACTCGCGGTCGCGCGCCCTGTGACAGGCTTAGATACACAGTATCCCCTGAAGAGGGGCAACCCCTCTTCCAAAATGGAGTGTTCTGGTACATAACTAAACTGCACCTGTATTATTCGATTTTCGGACAATTGTCCTTATCTTTATTGTTTATATACACACATTTCATTACTCGACTGATCACATACCCTATCGACGGGCTTATAATACAACACCCCTCTAGCAGAGGATAGCCCCTTTGCAAAAGAGGTGTTTTCTGAGTTATAACGAACTGTACTGTATTATTTGGATTTTTCGGCTATAACCTCACCTTTATTGTTATATATATAACAACGTTTCGGTCGATGTGTTCTCGGCCTCTGAGGTGTTTCTTGTCAAAATGAAATCCTCTCGATCTCGGAACGAAAATCCAAATGATACAAATTATCAACCCTGATTCAAAGCAAAGTTATTTCGTAGTCATTTCAAATATTTTTTCATGTGTTTCATATCTTAAAATACGCTGCCACTCTCCGCCCCTGCAGAGGGGCAGACCGCTCTCAAAAATGTGGTGTTCTGGTATATAACTGCCTAGGATACTAGTTCTGAATGGGGGATATGGAGCACACTTCATACCATCACTCCATCTACTCAGACCTTGGTGGTAGTACCTGTTAGGGTCCATCTATGGCAATAGATTATTTTATTCCCTGATACTTAAGCGCCTAAAAAGGGGGAATTCTACGAGACTACGTATTTTTTGCACGGCCATTGTATGAGGGGTTTGGTTTTTATGGAGTGTGGGGTACTCCTTTGTCATTATTCACAATCCACTCGACATGGAGTGATATTATTTGTAGGGTCCATTCTATGGGTCAAATAGATCCATTCCATGGGCCTAAAGCACTCTAAAGGGGGAATGCGACGAGACCATCACATGAGTTTCGAATTGTATGAAGTACGGAATGTGGAGTACCCCTTTATTGCCATTATTCCAATTCCTCTGACATTGAGTGGTAGTACCTGTTAAGGTCCTATATTGGCCAAATCGTTTGAGGTTCGGTTTGTACGTGGCTCCATAAAATAAGTAAATACCTAGTGTTAATCCGGACAGGTGAGATGTCAAAATCTTATCATAATGGAGACTCTGTGTTTTTCTGTCTGTAACCGAAACTATATTACTACTCAAGTCAAAATTCCCTTAGTTATTTACGTCACATTCTCCATGACTTTATTTTAATCTAAACCTGAATTATTAATGAAATTGATTTATATTATTAATACTGTTGACTATGACACTAATAACATGCAATTGTATTTATAATATACAAAAAAATGCGGATTACAGTGTGAACGGGAAGGCTAATTTGTATATTGATATTAAAAATTTGATTTTAATAAATAGTGCTTAGTATTATTGATTTCTAATTGTTTGGTTTTATCTTAATGAATATGAGCAAAGATCTTTGGATAAATCTTAAAAGAAATCCATTAACAAGAAAAAAATAAACTGTCATTTTATTCTTTACTTTTTATTTCAACTAGATAATTAAATTATGAAATTTAGTAATGAAAGACGGGAGTGATTGAAGAGTAAGTTTCAGTTGTTCTATTTTCGATTATCCTCCCTCTGTTTCAAATCTTTTCATCTACATTCTTATCTAGGTTTATTAGCTTTTCAAATTTAATATAATATATTATTACATCAAAACTTAAATACTTGCACCTGGAGGGTGAATATATTTGCTAGTTACTACAATGAAATACAATATCGAATCATTTATAATATAAATACGTGTCGGTACACGTGTGTTTAACAAGACAAATGATTTCGTTAATTTTGAGATTTGGTACTTTTTACCCTTCAGCAATAAAATGTTAAGTTTGCAGATCAAGTTAATTGATTAGAAAACGATAAAATCAAAATAGACTGACCGTCTAAAATCAATTCTGCCCAAAATATATTCACAACTTAATTTAGATCAGCTTGGTTGGATTTCTTATTTGAAAGTCGATTTCTTTTCTCGATTGATTGATTTTAATGACATGTCCATAAGCCAGGAATTATTTCATACCCTGAGGTTAGGGAATCGCATTCATTGTATGTTCAAAATTTGAATCTTTCGGACTGTTGTTCTCTGAAAATCCAGAGCAAAACCGGAGGATCTATTCTATTTGTATTAAAACAAAATGTGTTTATATGCATGTAAGTATCATTTGACAAGGTTAATTTCGCAGGGATTGTTAGCTGTGTACTGTGGCAAAGCGGTATGGTGTTTGACTATGCCTGCTGAGGTCCCGGTTTCGATTTCTGTCGGAGGGAAGTCGTTAGTATATACCGCTGATGAGACTTAATAAAGTCGAAACATTCTACACACCGAGCGATCCTTCGCCGGGATTATAGTCAAGTTCATTTTTCTATAAGAAATGTATCGAATTTTTATGCGATACATGCATTGTAAGTGCCTTCAAGTAAAAATATAATATATGCTTTATCAACAATGCTTCTAAATAAACAAACATCCAAAATGTTATATATATATATAAGTTATTAATTAGATATCCTGAAACTATACATATGAATATATCTATGGTTCTATGTCGGTATGGTAGCTTGATGAGGTGACTTACGCATAATTTCGTGACATACCACATAAGTCTCCGCTCGTTACTCTGTCCACACTGTGTTTTCAAAAGATCCACATAAAATTGGAATTGATGCAACTTCGTCGGAAGCTTTAATTGGATTGGTCGGTTGTTGGTCAGAACGAAGTTGCCTGGTGTAGCAACAAAGCAACAAGAAAATCTCCGTAGATGACAACAAATATCTATTGAAACACAACAGTGCAATAATATTATATGTACAAAAATATATACCATCCTTTGTTTTAGAGAGAAAGACAGTTGAGAATAGACTGGTGCTATTTTGTGTTTTAACGAGTGGCAAGTGGTTGGATTCAGGAACATCTGATGTTTTTTTGCTACTGGAGAGGCTTTTTTAGCTTTTAGAGATAATTCTTTACCTTCTTTTATCTATCTCAAGCAGTTCATTATATATATAATAATAATATATATATATATATATATATATAATATATATATATATAAAATGTGTGTGGTATATAATATATATCTATATATTCATATTTACATATATGTATATCGATCTTAGTCTGTACATATCTATCTCTATTCATATATATCTATCTACCTACTATCTTCTATCTATCTATCTATCTCAGTCTGTATCTATCTATCTATCTATCTATCTATCTATCTATCTCAGTCTGTTTCTATCTATCTATCTCTGATTTTTTCTCTCTCGCGTTGAACACTTTATATAGGTCTCCACCGGAAACAACCACTTCTGATTAGCTAACCAATTCAATTCCAATCAATCTATAAGAGCGTACCCCTATCAATCAGAACTTAATTGGTTATATACTCAAGTCTATATAGGGGCCTGGATAATGAAGTCTCCTTGCCCCACGCCTTACCCTGCAGTATCGATAGATCTGACCTTTTAATGTTTATACACTCTGATCCAACTTTGCACCGAAACAAACATTTCTTTGTCATAAATAAGTTTCAAACAAAATTCTTGTTGGTTGATTTTGATGATAATCCAGCATAAAAAGAAAAGGATTTCGAAAAACAATTTTTGTAAGGTGATCTTAACAATACTGCAGCTATCCCTGACCTATTTAATTTGATTTGTGAATTGTTCTTATCTTTTCATATTAAGATATTTCCCTGATTTTAAAAAAGAAAGTACTATTCCACTAATAAGATTTTTAGCACCAGCGAATATCTCGCATATTTTCACTTTATCAAACTTAGACTGATGTTTGTCATTCCCGACCATCGTGGGTTTGGGATACTTAGCAGATCTAGAACAATAATTTTCAAAAATTAATTTAATTTTCTTTTAAGCTAGGAACAAATTTGATTTAAAATTGGCATCAATTATAATGAAAATAATATTTGTGTTATATATATTATATATATATATATATATATATAATATCCATCTACTTATATCCCTGTTTTATCCCAATAATAATCAAACATTGACAATGAACAAAATTTCGGCATTAAATGCCATAAGGGTTTGATATGCTATTAAAAAAATAAACCAATCTCTCTCTTCTCTCTCTCTCTCTCTCTCTCTCTCTCTTCTCTCTCTCTCTCTCTCTCTACTATTTCTTTTCTCAGTTGTTTTCTTCAATGATGATGAACTATTTACAAATGAATCAAATTTCGACATTAAATAACCCAAGGGGTCAATATGCTGTTAAATAAACAAAACCAAACCCCTTTCTCTCTTTATCTTCTTTCTCCTACTTTTTTTTTCTTTCTCCTCTTTTTCTCTTCTACAAGTCTTTCTCTCTATAATAATAAACATTTACAAATGAATAAGATTTCGACATTGAATAACCATAAGAAATTGATATGCCGTTTAAACAAATAAACCAACCAAACTCCTCTCTCTTTTCTTCTTCAGCTTCTCTCTCTCTCTCTCTTTTCTCTTTCTCTCTTTTTTCTTTCTTTTTCTTCTCTCTTCTTCTCTTCTCTTTTCTTCTCTTCTGCTCTTCTTTTCACTTTTAATCTTCTTCTACATTATAAACATTTACAGATGAATTAAATTTCGGCAAACCAACTTTCCGTTTTTATGGAATTAAATTTGGAGAGACAGCTTCTTTTTTAAGTGTGTGTGGAAAAGACAATTCAGCGCGTAGTCAGTATGAACAAAAGTCTTGATAAGCACAGATAGTCAATGCCACAGAAATTGTTTTCCTTGTCTCTTACAGATCGACAAAAAGAAAAAGACTGTATTATTACTTCGGTCCCCAACGGGCACAGAATAATTAATAAATATTAGATTAAAAGATAAACAAGATGGATCCAAAAGATATTAGTGTCAAGGTTCGAGGCGGGCAGTGGGAGGGGTTCGTCATTCGAGAAGGAAAGATATCTGTACCTAGTCTTACTCAGGCATTGCTCCCATTTTGCACTTATTAACCTTTTTGTAACGGTTTCGAAATTTGCAATTTTTTAACGCTTATGCGTGAGAAAAAAAGATGGTTTGGAAAATCAAATTGACATGTTTTGCTACAGGGATAACGCAATCAGAATGAATCTAATATTCCACAAAAGTGAATTCTTCCGAAATTCGTTCGCACTTCTTTATGCATACACAAGTTTTGAGGAGTGTGGAATACCTTTTTATTGCTATTACTCCTAGGTCCACTCTGAAGGTGAAATTCCAATTCTGGGGCTCGGGAGGCAGTGACTAATGGTCTTCATGTCCGGGATGACTTTAAACTCTATCTGATGGTGAGGTTCCAGTTTCTAGATGTCTGGGATATGTGGAGTATCCCTACATCCCCATTGCTTCCTGGTTCATTTCTGACCCGGAGTGTATTACTGTAGGATCGAATCTATGGGTTAAATAGAAAATTTTGTTTACAAATAAAATTGAGTTTTAAAACATTATTTTCCAAACTGAAACTAGAAACTTTTATTAAAATTTTTAAATCGGCGTTAAATTACCGATAAGTTTGATATGCCGTAAAAACAAACAGCCTGTTTTACTGAATTTATGTATTTACCCAACCCGTCCACTACGGACACACCCGGTTGGTTGGAGTTGTAGAATATGTCGACTGCAACTCTGCAGAGGGGTAGACTCTTCTCAATTTAGCCACCTGTTGGCCGTGGGTGGTAACCGTTATGCTTAAGGATAAACTTGGTGTTTGAGTAATCCATGACATGCAACGCTCCCCTGGTCCTGTGTTTTATGGGCGGTCAGAGAGGCTCTTCTGGTGGGTATGTCAAGCCACCACTTAGTTTGGCCGCGACCGGATCCACAATTGCTCTTTTGGCAAACATCTAACCTTTTTATCATATATGTGCTAGAAGTAGCTGAGGGTTTTATTGTTCTGTGTATGAAACTAAACTGATCTAATAATGAGTTTCCAATTCTGGATCTCTGAGAGTGCGGAATACCTTTTATTGCTTATTACTCCCAGGTACAACTCTGACCCATAGTAGTACCTGCTAGGGTTCCATTGTGGATTAGATAGATTAAAAAAATGAGTTTTAAAAATTTGAATACGCTACAAGAATTAATAAAACAAACATCGAATATTTGTTTGTATACCTTCTTCTTTACTTTTTACTTACTTCTTTCTTACTCTATTCTTCTGGCCGTCTTTGGAATCTTAAAACATCTTGTCTTGGTCCGGAATCTTCTAAGGTCTGGACTTTCTTGGGACTTCGAGTCTGGTTCTTCTATTGGGGATTTCTCTTTATCAGAAGCCCTGTGTCATTGTAGTTTTTAGAGGTAATAACACAACGACTCCGATTTGCTTTGATCTACTTTATTTTAAATCCACCAGACATCTGCACAGATGAGAGGAGGCACGTATAACGCGACTTACCCTTTGAGCTCGCTGTCTGACCGTTTTCTACTGACTGAAACTTACTTAATATCTAACGGCGGAAGAGAGGGTCCTCTCTGTCACTCATCTTCAGGCGCGTCAGCTGCACTTAAAACGCCATTTTTGTTTTCTACACTATTGCACATAATATTAGGTATCTAATAATTATGTAACATGGTTAACATGCCGTAAAATCTAAACAACCGTCACGTGAAAAGATGTGACAAAGTCAATTTCTATGTGGAGTAAAAGCTGGGGTTTTTTTTTGGGGGGGGTAAGCTCGGTTGGTAGAGCACCCGCCTAGGAATCGGGAGGTTCCTGGTTCAATACCGTTTCCACCAACTCAGCGCAGCGAATAACACAAGTTGGGTAATCTGATCTGTGCGGTAAAGTGGGAGCTAACGATAGGAGTGGCACTTCACCGTAGCAAAACAATCTCAAGGTCTTGCGCTAGTAAAAAGGGGATGTACTCTCTCGCTGTCCGGCTGATATCAACACCAGGCCCTTCGCTAACTATTCAAAGCTGGTTTTTATTCTGAGTTTTCATTTCCTATACTGGTTGATTTACCAATGCTAACGAATATAGTCTGCCTATATTTTACCCATAGCAGGGAGATATGAGATAGGATATGCCTTTCGCGAGTGAATTACGCAACAGCTTTGTCCAAGTTTGAACTCGGTCGCCAATTCCTTTACCTCGTAGATAACGTTACGCTAATGCACCTAAATGTAGGCATTAACCCAATCCGTCACCATGGGTAGAAGTGACACAAGGTCACAAATATGGGCATCCCAGCGAGGATCGAAATTGTTGTTTAATAGTAATGGATTACGACACTAGCTTGCTAAACATTAACCGCACGATTGGACACCTTAAGTGTGTCTGAATCTATGTGTGTAACAAACAGTGTGAACATTAATATTTTAGATATTAACAAAAGAATTATACTTATTGTATAGATATCTATACATTATAAAGTGCGGTTGATGTGTATGTATGTTTCGTATGTCATGTCTGTCCGGGGAAACTTCGAAATAAAAATTAACAACAAGTATATAAATAAGTAAAAGTAAAGTCGTCGGGCGGCCTAATGTCGGTATCAGCAATCAGCGAGAGAGTCTACCCTTTTCACAGCGAAATAGACCAAGGAGATTGTTTTTGCATCTGAGGTGGAGGCCACACCTACCATCAGCTCTTACTTTTACTGGCACAGATCCCTGTGCTACTCATAACGCTGAGTTGGCGAGGACCGTATCGAACTAGGAACCTTGTGGTTCTAGCCGAACGCTCTACGACTGACTAACTCCGGCCATCACCGGTTTCTTGCTTTTTGTAAAGAAAATTATGAAGATTTAATTTATATTCGAAATATTTAAAAAATCAAAATATACATAGAAATAGCATTTGAATTCTACTTAAAAATGTCCAGCATTTGTAAATTATGAAGATTTAATTTATTATCGAAGATATTAAAAAAATAAAATATACATAGAAATAGCATTTGAATTCTACTTAAAAATGTCCAGCATTTGTAAAACTCAAAAGTACACAAATCAAATACATTAGATATTTATGCTTCCCTCTTCTACCCAGGCGACGCTGGGTAGCTGCTTCTAGTATACATCATGTATCGTAAGGTAGGGGCCTTGTGCCCAGGTGTGTGTCCGGTTTGCATCTTCTGTACCGAATTTCATATAAATAAACGTATTTGTTATGGATGTCGGATGCAGAGATGCAGCCGGCATACATCAATACATCAATGTATCGTAAGGTAGTGAAAATATAACGTATACGTTATTTTTCTTTCCTTCTTTACTAAAGAGTCGTTCATTTTAACGTCTTGGTTGTCGTCGATGATAAACAAATTCACTCGAAGAAACCTAAAGACTTAATCGTTCGAACTGATTAATTCAATCATGTTCTTTCCGTTTGTTCTCCGCCCTGTCGGCTGGGGCGTTAGATGCACCGACTGCACTCTGCAGAGCGGTAAGACTCCAACCCAATGGGGCCACCTGTTGGCCGTGGGTGGGCGACCCGTGCATGCTTAAGTATAGAGCCCAGGTGGGAATGAGCATTCATAACTTCCAATACTCCACTTTGGCCTAACTTGGGCTGATCGGGCGGTCGGATGAGGCCCCTCCGATCAATCGGCTTGTCACGTCCAGCCCTAGCACTATATGATTTTCCAACCCTATTGCCCTTCATGGCAAGCCCCAACTCTTTTTATCATATGGGTGCTAGAACGGTGGTGGCTGAGGTCTACATGTCCTGGAATGAGTTAAACTCTATCTGAATGGTGAGGTCAGTTTTGGACAGGTTTTGGGGAATGTGGAGCACCCGTTCATCACCATTGCTCCCTGGTCCTCTGAACCGGAAGTGGTAGTATGTTAGGGTCCCGTCTATGGGTTAAATAGAAAAAACATGAGTTTAAAAACAAATTGTATTATCCATTAAAGAATCATGCATATATATTTCAAAACTTTATCGGCATTAAATGACCCACTGAGGTTGATACGTAAAACAAAACAAACCAACCCGTTTAGTACTAATACACTCTCGTGTTCCTTTGGCGAACACTTATTTCTGTCAGAATATTGTACCATAAGTCTTTCTTGTTTGTATAAGTGTTTTTAATGGTTTCCAGACGTGTGAAAACACCTGAAGGAGAGTATGGGATTTAAGTTACAAGTGTTGGGATTACATCTCTGATTTCTTTGATAAGAAATAAAAGGAAATTTGTTTTTCTAGTTTTTTTATTAAGCAGATTTAACATAAACATCAAAAATGAATAACTCTTCAAGCAAAGAAGGAAAAAGTTGTCATATACATTTTTTTTAATTAAGAAAGAAAAGAAAGGGATTCTAATTGTTTTTCTTTTTTCCTGAGCAGATGAAATGCTAGACGTTAAAATTAATAACTGTATAAGTAATTGAGTCATCCCCGTAATGTAATTTAAAAGTTCTGTAAAACTATATACAACTCCAAAAGACTGCAAATGTTATTCAAAGTAGAATAAAGCTTAATCAAAGTCCGTGTCTGTTCTCTAATCTACACCAATATACTCTCTTACCAATACGGAGAAATTAATTTAACGTTGTTTCTTTGTTGTTGTTGAAAAGAAAAATCCTTTTTTCACCTAGTAATTAGTATTAATATTCCTACGTCTTTTTTTTAATAAAAATAACAATAATAGCTGCTTTTTTATAAGTCGCGACATAAGGACATTAAAGAACTGAATAATTTATACGTTGTTGTTTTGTTGTTGTTGTTGAAAGAAAAATCCTTTTTTTTCACTAGTAATATTATTTAACGCATACGTCTTTTTTTAATAAGAAAGTTAGAATAAACTGTTATTTTATAAGTCCGACAACAATATAGGACAATTAATGAATATTTATACTTTTTGTTTTGTTGTTCGAAAAGAACAAATCCTTTTTTTTTTTTGTTTCGCCCAGAAATTGTATTAATATTACGCATACGTCTTTTTTTTTAATAAGAAAGCAAAATAAAACTGCTTTTTTTAGTCGAGACAGATAAGGACAGTTAAATAATAATTTATTATTAGTATATATTACGCATACGTCTTTTTTTAATAGAAAATAAAACTGCCTTTTATTAGTCGACGATCAATAAGGACATTAAAATAAATAATTTTCAGTAAAGAAAAGCAGAAATTAATCTGTACATTTTTTATATAAGTAAGAAAACAAACAGGTTTTTTTATTTTCTTTTTTCTAAGTGATGACAATCAAGACGGTTAAAATAATAACTCTCCAGCAAAGAAGGAAGAAAATTAATGTATTACGTTTGTTTTGTTTTTCTTTACGATAAAAGAAAAAAATATTATTTTTCAACCTGTAATTAATTTGAATCTTCAGAATCCGCCCTACCGGCGAGGAAGAAAAACCTCCCTGACATTATAATACATTTACTCTACTTGGCTGGTTGTAGTCTTTCTTATTTTAAAAAAGACCAATGTGAACGATGCACTGAGAAAAGAAAAAAAACACGACCAAAAAAAACAACAAAAACAAACCCAAAAAAAAAAATGATTCCCTTTTCCCCTTTTTTAAGAGTTTTTTTTTACCCCACCTCGAAAATTGTCCTGTACGGATAAACGACAGGTCGAAAGACTTTACTCGGTTATTATGCGTGTTTGAAGAGAGAATAACGAGGTGGTTTGTTCTAACCACGATGGACATGCGCACGTCTACTTCCTGTCCGAATTCTTCTTTGCTTCAAACACTTACACGAACTTTCCGACTCTCGTTATTACCGTTCGCTCCAGCCTTCTTTTTTTATTATTTATTTTGTGAACTCGTGGATATCCTTGTTCTACTCATATGAGGATTGACATCAGCGCTTTAAAATAAAAGAAACAGCGGAATTATGTTCGACAAAGGGTCAGGGTTGGAGCATTACATGTGCTCTTCACCAGAATTCCGAGTTTAACAAGCTTGCAGATCCTGTTTTTTGTTGTTATTTTTTTTAAGAAACCTAGTTTCATGCACACAGAAATATTTTAAATAAGGGCAACGTTCCGAAGTAATGCCCTAATTATATCCGTGATACTAACACAAATTCAGGAAGCCGCATTACCACCGTTGGGTATAGCGAGTTTTCAGCAACAAAGCACTTAATAGTTGGCTACGATTTTGGTTTGTTGTTTGGTTGGATTTACGGCATGTTCAAACTGTTGGGTTATTCTATGCCGAGGACGTTTGTTTTAATCATTCTTATAGGTATTAACTTTCTTCAAAAATGCCGATAGAAGCAGACACCAAAAAGACTTCGCAACCAGAGGGAAGATGTAACCATTAAACTGTAATAGAGGGAATAAACTTGGGTTATTTTAATGCCAAGACGTATTTATTTTTATCAAATTTCTTGTTGGTGGGATTCAATTAAAAACGACAACAAAACCATGACAGGACCCTAACACGCTGGGTTAAGAGAGAGATACTTCCATCACTTACAGAGGCTCCAGAATTGGGACTTTTATTCACTAGATACAGTCTAACGTATTACGCAAAGTTCAAATAAGAAATTTAAAATTCTATAATAATGTTGTAACGGTGTTGGTTGGTTGGTCGTATTTTTACGGCATGTCACCTTTGGGTTATTTTATGCAGCGACTTTGTTTTATCATTCTTGTTGTGTATTCATTTTTTCTTTCAAAAACGACACCGCGTAGAGGCAGACTCAAAAGGCTTTGCAAACGAGGGAATGTAACATTAAACGGTAATACAGGGAAAAAACTTGGGTTATTCGTATGGCCATAAATACGTTTTTTATTTATTCCCCTTCTTGGGGGGATTCAATAAAAAAAATGGACCCTAGACACTGCTGTGTTCAGAGAGGACCTGGTATATAGTGGCATAAAGAGGTATTTCCACACTCTACAAGAGCTCCAGAATTGGAACCTCGTCACTAGATGCAGTTAACGCCTAAAGTAAATCAAAGAAATTAAAATTCTTTATAACTTATGTTGTAACGTTATTGCTCGTTGGATTTTTGGCATGTCAACGCCTTGTTGGGTATTTTATACGCAAAAGCGTTTTATTTATTTTTGTTGGGAATTTCGTTTTTTTTTTTCAAAAACTCTTTTTTAAACACGATATTTTTAACATGTCAATGCCTATTGGCTATCTTATGCCAAATTGTTTTGTTTTATTAATTCCTTGTTGGGAATTCAATTAAAAGAATAGTTGGGAACCAAACAGGTACTACCGCTCTGTTTTAGAGAGGACCTTGGTGTAATGGCAAGAAAGAGATATTCCACACTCCTACAGAGCTCCAGAATTGAACCTCGATCACTAGATGTGTCTAACGTCATAACCAAGTTAAAAAAAGTTAAAATTCTTATCAATATGTACGGTGTTGGTTTGGTTTGGTTGGTTGGAATTTACAGCATGTCAACCTTTGGTTATTTTATGCAGAAGACGGTTTTGTTTTTAATCATTTCATGTTGGGTATTCATTTTTTTTCAATAAGACACTGCGATAGAGGCAGACCTCAAAGACTTCGCACAGATGGAAATGTAACATAAACGATAATATAAGCAAGGGAAAAACAGTTCACTGAACACACAAATGATTAGTATCAAGTCATGAGTCAAAATATATTAAATTTGATTTCAGCCATTAATCAGAAAGGGCACAAGTTACAAATATGGCAAATCCAAAACAGTGAATCCAGACATTGGCAAAGATGTCCTTTTCATTGCTGGACGCGTCACATTAATGGATTAAGTTTTTTTTAATACTAAGTAGTTTATTTTCCAGATATGCAAAGTGTTCTGGTATGAACTTAACACATCAGTGGGGGAGATATTTGATGCTGGACGGTTGCATCTCTGGCATCCACCCACGAAATAAACAGCACCGTCCCGAAACCACTGTTTTTATTCACAATGAAAGTCGGTTACAGAGATGCAAGTCATCCAACATTCTGGGCACAAGGCCGAAGTTTTATTTTTTTTTTACTTTTCCTTTTTAATGTTTTCCTACCGCCACAAATCTTAACTCTAAGATAAATTTTCAGTTTAGTAAACAAGAAAGGCCAAATAAATCGCCTGAAGTCTAAAGAATTCACAAATTTTTACATGTCTTAGTAAGTCATGAGTCTATGTTTCCTCCTATATGAAGTTATATAAATAATCATTCCAACACCACACTATATATAATAGTGTGGGATGTCACCTATTTAAGCTTTGCTGGAATGGCGTACAAAAGGCAGTATTATTGGTAGAGTTGCTCAATATAAATAGAGCTGTTATATAATTAATAAGATAAATATATAAAAGGTTTTACGTCATTTATTTACTTAGGTGACAAAGGAACATCAGCGACCATGATTGGTTTAAGTGCGGATGCAATCATCAACGACCCGTCATTCTATACGTGCTGTCATTACCCCCACCCGCCTGTAATATACAATCATTTGTAATCTAAAGTTAAATTATTCAACACCCCCTCAATAAATCGCCCAACAATATACATCCTCTCTCCGCACGAAACACTATACATGCGCTTCACATTCAGACATGCAAAAACACACACACCTAACACACGCAAACACAAACGCTCATACGTCAGCATTAATCAATGTACACATTCATTAGAACAATGTATTATGTAGTGTAAAAATTGGTCAGTGCAGGACATCTTGTAGATCTATCTTAGCAGTCTTCATTCACCGACCGATCCATACCAATAAAAACAGTCGCTTCATGCCTTCCGCTGCTGCTTCCACCAAAATTCCTCTGGCCTCTGTGAATGAAACCTATTAGCCATATGAAGAAATGAACAAAGCAATATTTTTTTTTAATTATTATTTACAAAACACAAATAAAAACATGAATATTTCGAGGTGGGAAGGTAGGGGCAAAAACAAAAAAGTCCCAACAGAAAACAACTACATCAGTGGGATATTCCATTTTGGAGCTCGAAGTGTGGAGACTCTCATTAACCTTAAACGATTAAAATGAGTTTTAAAAGATTATCTAAAACCTGATTTGTGTTTTTTTTAAATTGAGTACCAACCAAGAATGAATAAACAAAAACCGTCTTTGATAAAACATACCCAACAAAAGTTGACGTGGCCGTAAAATCCACAAAAAACACAATTGCAATATTGATGGTTATTTCTTTCAGACAGGAAGTGTTTATGGCTTATACAAGAACAATAATTCACTTGTTT
>CM042175.1:14747715-14752715 GCA_023376005.1 Doryteuthis pealeii
AAAAGAGAGAGATAAAAGCTCGACGAAAGTTGCTCAATTCCAATTTTATGTGGATCTTTTGAAACAAGTGTGGACAGAGTAACCTGGCTCGAGACTTATGTGGTAAAGTCAACAAAGAAATTAGCGTAAGTCACCTCATCAAGTACCATAACCGACATAGAACCATAGATATATTCATATGTATAGTTCGATATCTAATTAATAATTTAATATATAAAATTTGGATGTTGTTTATTTAGAAGCATTGTTGAATAAAGCATATATTATATTTTACTTGAAGGCACTTAACAAGATGTATGCGCATAAAATTCGATACATTTTCTTATAGAAAATAACTTGACTTATCCCGGCGAAGGATCGCTCGGTGTGTAGAAGTTTGACTTTATTAAGTCTCATCAGCGGTATATACTACGACTTCCCTCCGACAGAAATCGAAACCGGGACCTCCAGCAGGCAATAGTCAAACACCATACCGCTTGGGGTTGGCCATCAGTAACAGACAGCTAACAATCGCCTGCGAAATTAACTGCTTGCAAATGAACTTAACATGCTTAACACATTTTGTTTTATATACAAATAGAATAGATCCTCCGGTTTTGCTCTGGATTTTTCAGAGAACAACGTCCGAAAGATTCAAATTTGAAGCATACAATGAATGCGCCTTCCTAACTCAGGGTAATGAATAATTTCTGGCTTATGGAATGTCATTAAATCAATCAATCGAGAAAAGAAATCGCTTTCAAATAAGTAAATCCAACCAGCTAGTTAAATTAAGTTGGTGAATATATTTTGGGGCAGATTGATTTAGCGGTCAGTCTATTGATTTTATCGTTTTCTAATCATTAACTTGATCTGCAAACTTTAACATTTTATTGGCTGAAGGGTAAAAATACCAATCTCAATTAACGAATCATTTGTTTGTTAACACCGTGTACGAACGTATTTATATTATAATGATTCGAATTGTATTTCAATTGTAAGTAACTAGCAAATATTTCACCCTCCAGGTGCAAGTATTTAAGTTTTATGTATAATATATTATTATTAAATTTGAAAAGTAATAAACCTAGAATAAGAATGTAGATGAAAAGATTTGAAACAGAGGGGAGGATAATCGAAAAAGAAACAACTGAAACTTACTCTTCATCACTCCGTCTTTCATTCTTCTAAATTTTTCATAATTTAATATCTAGTTGAAATAAAAGTAAAGAATAAAAATGACAGTTATTTTTCTTGTTAATTGGATTTCTTTTAAGATTTATCCAAAGATCTTTGCTCCATATTCATTAAGATAAAACCAAACCAATTAGAAATCAATAATACTAAGCACATATTTATTAAAATCAAATTTTTAAATATCAATATACAAATTAGCCTTCCGTTCACACTGTAATCCGCTATTTTGTTGTATATTAAATACAATTGCATGTTATTAGTGATAGTCAACAGTATAATAAATAAATCAATTTCATTAATAATTCAGGTTTAGATTAAAATAAAGTCATTGGAGAATTGTGACGTAATAACTAAGGGAATTTTGACTTGAGTAGTAATATAGTTTCGGTTACGAGACAGAAAACACAAGAGTCTCCATTATGATAAGATTTTCTTGACATCTCACCTGTCCGGATTACACTAGGTATTTACTTTATTTTATGGAGCCACGTACAACCGAACCTCAAACGATTTGGCCCATAGATAGGACCTTAACAGGTACTACCACTCAATGTCAGAGGGAATTGGAATAATGGCAATAAAGGGGTACTCCACATTCGCGTACTTCATACAATTCGAAACTCATGTGATGGTCTCGTCGGCATTCCCCCCTTTAGAGTGCTTTAGGCGCCATGGAATGGATCTATTTGACCCATAGAATGGACCCTAACAAATAATATCACTCCATGTCGGAGTGGATTGTGGAATAATGAAAAAGGAGTACCCCACACTCCATAAAAACCAAACCTCATACAATCCAGTGCAAAAAATACGTAGTCTCGTAGAATTCCCCTTTTTAGGCGCTTCAGGTATCAGGGAATAAAAATAATCTATTTGGCCCATAGATGGGACCCTAACAGGTACTACCACCCAAGGTCTGAGTAGATTGGGAGTGATGGTAATGAAGGTGTGCTCCATAGTCCCCAGATTTCCAGAACTAGTACTCCTAGTGGCAGTTATATACCCAGAACACCACATTTTGCAGAGGGGGTCTTGCCCCTCTGCAGGGGGCGGGGAGAGTGGTCAGCGTATTTTAAGAAATATGAACACATGAAAAAATATTTGAAATGCTTACGAAATAACTTTGCTTTAGAATCAGGGTTGATAATTTGTATCATTTGGATTTTTCGTTCGCGAATCGAGAGGATTTCCGATTTTGACAAGAAACACCTCAAGAAGGCCGGGAGAAACATCGACCGAAACGTTGTATATATATAACAATAAAGGTGAGGTTATAGCCCGAAAAATCCAAAAATAATACAGGTACAGTTTAGTTATATACTCAGAACACGTCTTTTTGCAAAGGGGGCTTATCCTTCTGCTAGAGGGGGTGTTGTATTATAAGCCCCGTCGATAGGGTATGTGATCAGTCGAGTAATGAAATTGTGTATATAACAATAAAGATAAGGACAATGTCCGAAAAAATCGAAATAATACAGGTGCAGTTTAGTTATGTACCCAGAACACTCCATTTTGGAAGAGGGGGTTTTGCCCCTCTTCAGGGGGGATACTGTGTATTCTAAGCCCTGTCGACAGGGCGTGCGACCGGTCGAGTAATAAGATATGAACACTTGAAAAAATATTTTGAAATGACTTAGGAAATAACTTTGACTTAAAATCAGATCCGTGATTTGTTTTACTGTTTCTTTGTTTCTTTTTTTTTTCTCTTTTTTTCTTCCCACCATTGTTCTTGCCTCAATTGAATCTCGCTCAAATAATGCTACATGCATGAGCGACAATAAAGGTGTAACAATATTTTCCCACACGTTTTCTTTCCTTTCTTTCTCGCCCTATATATATGTGTGTGTGTGTTTGTTATATATATATATATATATATATATATATATATTATATAAAGGCCGTAAGTGACACTCGCTTGACGGCTGGCTCACGAAATTACTAATCGCTCAAGTCCCTTGCGCACAGTTGACCAAGCGTAGCTTATAAAGTTTCTAAGTTTCAACCGACAAAAGAGTTGAGAGATTTTTCACGCAAACGACAGTCCTAAAATGGATAGTCACCGCTGAGTGCCTACACCTGCAGACTTATTCTTATTATTTACTAAGATTTGCTCAGTTTGGCACACAGGGGGTTTTCAGCTTGTTTAGAGAACCTGCTGTTACCCATCAAAGTACTGTACAGGCTCATTGTTGCTTAACTTCAGTAATCTCATGTCGTGCTAGTTATCCAAGGCAATCCCTCGCCAACCGTCTCTATTATTCATTGTTCCCGGTAGGCCCTCTGCACAACATCCACTATCAGCACAGTGCTGTTTAATGCACTTCTTTGTTGGTCGTCCCAAACTGGCGTTCCCATGTACTGGCTTCCACAGGAGAACGACACTTATGAGTTCGTCCTTGTTTCTGTTGTATCTAACAGGAACCTATATGTTCTATCTTTGAATTTCTGCACGTGTTCTTTTTGTTTCTACTTCTGTCTTTCTTTCTTTTTTAAATGTTTATCATTAATTATACTCAATTTTCTTCACTTTCTCCGTTCTTACCTCTTATCATTAATTATAACCTATCATTTTGATTTTCTTTCTCGTCTTTTTCGTTACTTATTTCTTTCCTTCTTCTCTTTTAACTTTTTCTTCCTTCTCATTATTCATTTTCCTTCTTTCTCTTCTCATTATCATTTTCCCTTCTTTCTCTTCTCAATATTCATTTTCCTTCTTCTCTAACTTTTTCTTCCTTCTCATTTTCCTTTTCCTTCTTTCTCTTCTTCTCAATATTCATTTCCTTCTTTCTTTCTATCATTTTCCTTTTCTTTAACTTTTTCTTCCTTCTCATTATTCCTTTTCCTTCTTTCTCTTCTCAATATTCATTTTCCTTCTTCTCTTAACTTTTTCTTCCTTCTCATTATTCCTTTTCCTTCTTTCTCTTCTCAATATTCATTTTTCTTCTTCTCTTTTAACTTTTTCTTCCTTCTCATTATTCCTTTTCCTTCTTTCTCTTCTCAATATTCATTTTTCTTCTTCTCTTTTAACTTTTTCTTCCTTCTCATTATTCCTTTTCCTTCTTTCTCTTAATATTCATTTTTCTTCTTCTCTTTTAACTTTTTCTTCCTTCTCATTATTCCTTTTCCTTCTTTCTCTCCTCAATATTCATTTTTCTTCACTTCCCTTGTTTCTTTTAATTAATTTCTTCCTTCTCAATATCAATTTTCATTATTTTATTCTCAATAGCAATATTCCTTTTCTTTCAGGTTTTTCAGGTTTTTTAATTTTCATCTTCCTCCACTTTCTCCTCAGTATTCATCTTTCCTTCTTTCTTTCTTTCTCTCCATTATTCGTCTTTCCTTCTTTCTCCTTCTCTTATTATTCGTCTTCCTTCTTTCTCTCTCTTTATTATTTATTCGTCTTTCCTTCTTTTCTCTCTCTTTATTATTTATTCGTCTTTCCTTCTTTCTCTCTCTTTATTATTTATTCGTCTTTCCTTCTTCTTTCTCTCTCTTATTTATTCGTCTTTCCTTCTTTCTCTCTCTTCATTATTTATTCGTCTTTCCTTCTTTCTCTCTCTCTCTTCATTATTTATTCGTCTTTCCTTCTTTCTCTCTCTCTCTCTTCATTATTATTCGTCTTTCCTTCTTTCTCTCTCTTCATTATTTATTCGTCTTTCCTTCTTTCTCTCTCTTCATTATTTATTTTTCCTTCTTTCTTTCTCTCTCTTCATTATTCATCTTTCCTTCTTTCTCTCTCTCTTCATTATTCATCTTTCCTTCTTTCTCTCTCTCTCTTCATTATTCCTTTTCCTTCTTTCTCTCCTCAATATTCATTTTTCTTC
>CM042175.1:14757715-14792715 GCA_023376005.1 Doryteuthis pealeii
ATTTAAAAATTCGAGACGGTTGTTTTGAATTAAAAATAAAATGAAAATACCGAAAAAAAAAAAAAAAAAAAAAAAGATATCTATATTGACTTGTCTATAATAAAAACCTGGGCAGTGGCTTACTTTTAACGCCTTCAAAACGCTAAAATAAAGTAATCGCGAGTAGTTTTTCCAGCAGGCACCGCTTCAGCTAGGGTCTTCAATCATAGCGCGGCTTGTTTTTTTCAGCAGGCAGGGCTTAGCGGATTTTAGGGCAGGAGGCCAGGACGCATTTATGCGATGTGCACCACTCAATGTATTAAGTGTCATTGTTGGGGGTGAAGGTAGAATGAAGAGCTCCCCGGAGGAACTAGCTTTATTGCCGCCGGATACAGTGGCTTTTAAGCTAGTAAATAAATAGGTTGTGACCGACAATAAACTTTTTTCACAATTGTTTCAAAATCGAACTTCCGTAAGTGGGAGTTGACTAACATTGAAATTGCAGCGGGTGTGAGAATGAAAATATCGCAATGAATCTAAGCGACAATAAAACGTGAATCTCTGCTTGTATGAACGACAATTGCAAGAACTGGGCGACCCCAAAAATTTCTCAGGCTCCAGGGTAAGCATGTGGGGGCGGACAAAAGGCGGGCATGTTGACTGAATATTTCGACATTATACAATATGAAAAGAAAGTAATATTTATTTGACAGAAATGGAAAGAAAAAGAAAGTAACCAATAAAAATATAAAACAGGGGTGGGCTTGTCAGGTGGAACACTTTAGCCATGGCAGTCGAAGTTGGTCTAACGTTGGAGGCGCGTGGTCTAATGGATAGAGTCGTAGGAAATGGACTCATCCACTCGAGTTCAAATTCTGGACGAAGCCTCAGTTCACATAGTGCTAATACCCTTGGGAAAGATATGAGTAAATAGTAGGGCAGACTGGGCTATTTAACCTTGGTTAGGCAACCAGTATAGAAGGAACACTCTGAATTCAAACCTGTTAAACTCAGTTTGGGATGGTCACTACTAGAATAGGCTCAGTCCTAATTAGTAATCTATTTCCCGAGTTAAAAAAAGATTACTAACCATCAGCTATTGTTGAGTTATTTCACAACGTAGCCGGTGTTGTCTATATGGTCTCACGTAACTATTCTCACATCTTCTATATCTATTAATAATGGAGACTGTCTGTATTTCTGTCTGTAACAAAAACTACGTCATAGCTCTACGTCACAGCTTACGTCACAATATTTTTATGCTACATACACCCAAAATTTGAGTAAGCAATTTAAAAAAATTGTTTTTTTACTCGCGTCCATTTTGTTTTACAGTAACAAGAAGTTTACTAAAAAGTTTACAAATAAATAAATACCTACGATTTTGTGTAAAATTGATGTGGAAAATATTCAAAATAATTGTTTGATTATTATATGCACGCAACATTTTATTTGAGAGGGACGGGGCTCAGTTTTTATTTCAAATTGTTTTCTTTTTCTTTTACTCCTTTGATAAATATGAGGATTTGTCTTACTTATGATACAAACCCTCTGACATTGAATTTTTACCTCCCACCCTCTCAGGCAAAAATTAATTTTTCAAAAATTAATTTTTACGACGCCTGGGATGGGGGGTGGGTTTTGTTGTTGTTAGTATTATCTTATTATAATGGAGATTGTATGTTTTTCTGTCTGTAACCGAAATTATAATACTATACAAGTCTGCATCCCATTCTCCATGATTTTATTTTTATTTAAACCTCAATTATTAATAAAATTGTTTTACATCATTAAGACTGTTAACCATATCTACATACAAATAACATGCAGTTGTATTTATATATACAACAAAACAGCGGTTTACAGTGTGAATGGGAAGGCTAATTTGCATATTGATCTTAAAAAATTGATTTTAATTATTATGTGCTTAATATTATTGATTTCTAATTGTTTAGTTTTATCTTATTGAATATGAGCAAAATTCTCTTCAATAAATCTTAAAAGACATCCCTTAACAAAAAGAAATAACTGTAATATTATTCTTTACTTCCTATTTTAACTAAATAGTTAAATTAGGAATAGGAGTAATTGAAAATGATGGAAGAGTTTCAAAGTTGTTCTATTTTTCAATCATACCCCCTCTGTTCCAAATCATGTTATCTGCATTTTTATTCAGTTTCATTGGCCTTTCTAATTAAATATGATATTTTATTATATTAAAACTTAAATACTTGCACCCGGAGGGTGCATATATTGGCTAGTATTAATAATGGAGATTCGCTCTCTTTTTGTCTGTAACAAAAACTGCGTCACTGCTTACGTCACATTACCCAACACATAATCTAACGTCATAACATAGAATAAGTATACCCAAAGTCTGAGCATGCAACGTTAGACAATCCTCATTGTTTCAATAAATAGATATATTTATATATAGTTTGTTTTATTTTAATATATATTTAAAGTTATCGTGACTGTTTCCATTTCAAATTGTCTTTCTTTTTTTTTTACCCTTTTAATAAATTTGACGATTTTACATACTTATGGTACACACTCTATGACATTGAATTTTCAGCTACCATTCCCTCAGGCAATATCTTTAAAAAATTTATTTTTACATCGCCTGGAGGGTGTCTTTTTATTTTGCTAGTTATGATAATGATTTGTTTGCACAGTTATATAGTTTAAAATATTATCTCATGGTAATAATTTTCAAACGGATATAATCTGACCTATAGATGGGACCTTAACAGGTACTATCAATGTGGGTGAGAAGGGGTCACATTCTTCCCAGAGGTCTCACCACCGGATGTTTTTTAGTGCCATACACAGGACACCCACCTGTGTAGATGAGGATGGAGAGAGAGATAGAGAGTGTATAGATGTGTGTGTGTGTGAGAGAGAGAGAGAAAGAGAGAGAGAGAAAGAGAGAGAGAGTGTGTGTGTTTGTCTGAGATAGATAGATAGATAGATAGATAGAATGTATGTGTTTGTGCGAGAGTGTGTGTGTGAGAGAGGGAGAGAGTGTGTGATTGAGATAGAGAGGGACCATGTATGTGTGTGTGTGTGAGAGAGAGAGAGAGAGAGAGAGAGAGAGAGAGAGAGAGAGAGAGAGAGAGAGAGAGAGAGAGAGAGAGAATGTTTGTGAATGAGATAGAGATTTTGTGTGTTTGATTGAGAAAAGAGAGAGAGAGAGCGTGTGTGTGTGTGTGTGGGATTGAGAAAGAGCTATATATATATATATATATATATATATATATATAGATAGATAGATAGATAGATAGAGAGAGAGAGAGAGAGAGAGAGAGGGGGGGTGAATATGGCAACACAATTAAAAAGAGGAGTGTATTTCCGGTTTTACTTATCGGAAACAAGTCCCCTGACAATTTCTGCTGATAAGTATATATATATAATTCCGTACTTCATATATATAATTCCGCACACAAGCAGCTGCTACGAAAACAACAGCTGTACCACCAAGAAAGCCTTCCCCAGATGATGACTCTGGGGTCAGATATGTTTCCGGGATCAAAAAATCATCAACAACTCAGAGCACACCAGCAGCACTTTACGACACGACAAAACTTCGCTGACTTTCCGTCGCAGTGGGAAAATGCCACACGAAAATACGATCTATAGATTTCTTATACGTAAGAGTGATCAAAAAGTATCGAGGCTCAAGTTTGAATTAGTTTTTAGATTTAAACTTTAAGTAAAGACATTTACATACGAGGTTTGTCTGGAAAGTTAATTGGCTGATCAAGATAGTCCTATATGACCAAATGAGCTTTATTTTTTGACACTATCCCTTGAGGTCCACATACTTCTTTCGTCGGTGTTGCAGTGCTTAGATCCCTTTTGGGATAAAAGTATTCCGCAGCAGATACGACATCATCATATGAAGTTTTCAGACTCGTATATTGATGTACTCAAATTATTGTCCAGGTCTTGGTTGTTATAGCCAGAACATTTTGACCGTTGTGCTCTCTGGCCTTCTTCAAGTGTCTGATATTGTGAGTAAATTGGACAAAGAAAACTTATCTTCCGCCCTGTCGGTGGGGCGTTAGAATGCACCGACTGCACCTCTGCAGAGAGGTAAGACTCCCCCAATGGGGTCAGCTGTTGGCCGTGGGTTGCGACCCGTGATGCTTAAGGATAGAGCCCAGGTGGATGAGCAGTTCATGACATGCAATACTCCACTTTGGCCCTATCTTGGGCTAGACGGGCGGTCGGAGAGGCCCCCTCCGATCAATCGGCTGGTCACGTCAAGCCCTAGCACCTGTATGATTTTCCCCACCCTATTGCCCTTATGGCAAGCCCCAACCCCTTTTTATCATATGGGTGCTAGAAGGCGGTGGCTGCGGGTCTACATGTCCTGAGAATGACGTTAAACTCTATCTGATAGTGAGGTTCCAGTTTTGGATATTTGGGGAATGTGGAGCACCCCATTCATCACCATTGCTCCCTGGTCCACTCTGACCTGGAGTGGTAGTACCTGTTAGGGTCCCATCTATGGGTTAAATAGAAAAATGTATTTATAAAAAAATTGTATTATCCATTAAGAATTGATTTATTTTGAAAATAAATGACCCACTGAGATTGATATGCCGTAAAACAAAACAAACAAACAAATAAAACTTATCTTAAATTGTTTACAAAAATTTTACAAAAAATTCAATGAAGGACCAAAAAATTATTTCATAGCCTCACCAAAATACTCTCATGGAATGTGACCAAATGAGCTTTATTTTTCAAATCTCTCTTTCATCAGTGTTGCAGTGCATTGATCTCACTGGTGAAGAAAGTCAAAAAGACTATTATCCTGATCTTTGTTGTTTTATTTAGATCATTTTGGCTGTTGTGCTTTCTGGCCTTCTTCAAGTTTTTGACAAATTGAGTAAATTGGACAAAGAAAATTTATCTTAACAAGTTGTTTACAAAGATTTCAACACAGGACCAAAATATCATTATACAAGGATTGGCTGAAGAGTTCCTAGCCTCACCAAGATACTTTCATGGAATGTGACCAAATGACCTCTATTTTTTAGCATAGTTTCCCTTGCTGTCCACATACTTCTTCCATTAGTGAAAAAAGTCGTTAACATCAGATATGACTTAATCATATGAACTTTTTAGCACCCCCCCCATATATTTATGTACTCAGACTATTATCCTGATCTTTGTTATAGAATAAAAAAGGAAAAAAAATTCTTGATGTGAAGTCAGAGTGCTCATAATAGCTGGAATCTGGGGGTAAAATAAATATGGTCAGATGAGTTTAAAAGGGAATTTCTGTTGCCCACTTGGCTTCCTTTATATGATATGTATAACCAGTTTAACTACCCTGTTTATCTTTCTGTTCTCTTTGTTGCCTTTGTATTGTGATTCAAATATAAATGCATTGGAAATTATTTTTACTATAGAAATGCATTGGAAATTATTTTTACTATAAAAAATGCATTGGAAATTATTTTTACTATAAAAATGCATTGGAAATTATTTTTACTATAAAAATGCATTGGAAATTATTTTTACTATAGAAATGCATTGGAAATTATTTTTACTATAAAAATACATTGGAAATGATTTTTACTATAAAAATACATTGGAAATTATTTTTATTATAAAAATGCATTGGAAATGATTTTTATTATAAAAATGCATTGGAAATGATTTTTACTATAAAAATGCATTGGAAATTATTTTTACTATAGAAATGCATTGGATATTTTTTTTACTATAGAAATGCATTGGAAATTATTTTTACAATAAAAAATGCATTGGAAATTATTTTTACAATAAAAAATGCATTGGAAATTATTTTTACTATAAAAAATGCATTGGAAATTATTTTTACTATAAAAATGCATTGGAAATTATTTTTACTATAAAAAATGCATTGGAAATTATTTTTACTATAGAAATGCATTGGAAATTATTTTTACTATAAAAATGCATTGGCTGTTGCGTTTTCTGTCCGTTGTCAAGTGTCTAACTTTGTGAGTAAATTGGTAATTTTGCTACAAACTATTTATGTAATCTATAGTGGCAGGCTGTCGCACACTAGAGTGTATGTGTACGAGTCCACAGGAACGTCGCTTATGAGTTCGTCCTTACTTATCCATCAGTGTCCAACATGTCTTACTTGGATATTATGTGAAATAGTAGATAAGTGACCCTACCGATGCTGTTTTGTAGGGTTCTGATTTCAGGGTTTTATTTCAAAACAGCACGCATCATTCTTGTGTAGTGCCCATCAAACCTTGAGTAGTGCCATCCAAACGTTTCGTTAGAGTTTAAGTGTAGCAACAATATAGTAGCACTAATACGACTATGTAGAATAATACTAAGTCCAATTACCGTCGAATTGACAAGACAGCAAGCAGTCATAACTGAAATACGATTCTGGTTTTCTGCAAAGACTACTGCAAAATGGCAGGATATTTATGAAGCCTTAGAGGATCCAACAAACCAAGCAGCCAATCAGGACCCAGGGAATAGAATCACCCAAATGCATGAGTGGACTGTTCTGAATTCCCATAAGTACCAGTTGTCTTGACACTGGTTCAGTTGTGCTTGGCCAGTCACATTGTTCAAACCAATAGTAGACTGACTGAATGACTTCAATAGGCTAGAACTTGGAAGAATTTTAGACCTTCAGAATTCGACTAGTACACGAATTTATACGGTGTGTTATCTGTTCCGGTCTGAGTGTCTGTCTGAATAAATGATCAGTAGGTTAATCTTGATTAATATTGGGATAAAGAAATAATTAGTCGACACCAAAAAGTGATGAATCGACAGAATAAAAAAAATAGATAATGAAAAAAAAAAGAAAGAAAGAAAAAAATAAGAAAAATTAAAAGGATAAAAAAAATAAAGAAAAGTCAGACAAAGTAAAAAAAAATAAAAAAAGAAAGAAAGAAAAGCATTATTCTTTCATGTGATTCTTCTTTCTTTTTTTTTTTTTTTTTTGTTTTATTTATTTGTCTATTTTGTTTTCAGATCTAAGTGAGAGGATCAGTGAAGAAATCCAAGCGGTCGGATTAAGATAATCCGTGAAAGTGACCATCCCCGTTCGCGCGTCGAATTCCAGCGTGATTTTTGAAGGATTTTATGTTCTTTATAATTTATAACTTCCATCCCCACCCCCACCCCCACGACAAATAATCAATATCCCTCAATTGTTTCCCCCCCCTCCCTCATTTTGTTCCTAACATAGTTGCTAGGATTTTCACTTTTCTATATACTACTTCTACAACTAATAATAATAGTTAGCAGGACCTGTGGATATACCACAGTATGATAATTTATTACAACGTTTGATGTTTACTTAAGAGCTATTGCTAAATAGTTCAATATGTAAAAAGTATAATAATCTTGACTATCAGGACCTGTGGATATACCACAGTATGAGAAATTATTACAACATTTGATGTTTACTTAAGAGCTATTGCTAAATAGTTCAATATGTAAAAAGTATAATAATCTTGACTAGCAGGACCTGTGGATATACCACAGTATGATAAATTATTACAACGTTTGATGTTTACTTAAGAGCTATTGCGAAATAGTTCAATATGTAAAAAGTATAATAATCTTGACTAGCAGGACCTGTGGATATACCACAGTATGAGAAATTATTACAACGTTTGATGTTTACTTTAGAAACATTGCAAAATAGTTCAATATATAAAAAGTATAATAATCTTGATTATATAAGAAATTAGCGTTATCGCTTCCGCGCGCTCATCCCCACTCTCTATCGGTACCATTATAGTATGTGGTCTAACTTTTGAATAAGGCCTACCAAATCATGTCCCTCTTATATTATGTGGCCTACCATAAAGAAGCATATTATGAGGTTATAATAATGACTGCTACCCCTAACCCTATTTCAGAATTTTAGAATATTTTTAGAATTAAATAGATCTCTGATTCATGTAAATTAGGGATAGAATATTTTTTAATTATTCTTAATTACTATGTACAACTTATGGCTGAATTGCATTTCTTGAAATTGAATATATGTGAAAAATAACTCGTTTCAATAAATTATCTACTACTTATATCTATAAATATACTCTTATATATATATATATATATATATATATATATATATATATATGAATGAATTTAACATTTTTGAAAAAACAAATGATGTTTATAATTGCTGACAGAAATCTGTTTCGACCGTGTCTTCATCAAGAGCAACATATGAGAGAAAGACTGGAAAAAATCGTTAGAAGAAAGGGTACAAACAAAACGCTATTATTCAATGCTGGAATTTCTAAAAATGCGTGTTCTGTGTTAAAAATAAAATAAATTTTATTTAAAAAAATTAGAAGCATTATAGTTCATAATAAAACTCAAAAGAGTTTGATGTAAAATTATATAAAAGTGTATAATGAGTATCACTTGTGGTGTTGATACATCCGTAGTGTTGTAGATAATAGTTTTCAGAGGTGTAAAAATCCAGATATTTTGTTTTTACATTAGACAAATATGAAAATAATTGGAAATATATATATATATATTATATATATTCACTATCACCAGATCTTGCTTTTTGAGCAAAAATAATGAAGGTTTGATTTATATTTGTGAAGATTTGTGAAGCTAATTAAAAAATAAAATTTAAATGTTAGCAACATAGAATCTATTTTGCATTTAATATTTTAATTGTAGACCATTTTTCTTTTCAGGGTGCCTGGATCAACACAGGGTCTTTTTAACATGGGGATTTTAATGGGGCATCCTGCAAGGATCCAATTTGTGATTCAGTAATAATGGATATTCGAGACTAACTAACTTTTTTTGCTACATACCGTCTACCCAGGCGATGCCGGGTAGTCTCTTCTAGTATTAATATAAAGAATCATTTATTTGCACACAGTTATAAAGTGTCACATATTCATTTGTAATACAAATAATTTTTAAACAGATTTATGTGAACCACAGGTCAAAGATATTTGTGATTGTTTTTGTGTGTAAAACAGAGTAACCTAATACTTTGCATAAGAACATTTTAATCGAAAAAAAACAAAAACATCTTCGATTTTAAAATTCTGACAAAAACCAATTAACGATTTTGATCACTTTTTTTTCTTCTTCCATAAAAGAAAACCGAGATTTCCATTTTAAATTTCGAGAAAAAAAAAAGTTGTTTTCTAATTAAACACTGTTTTCTTTAAATAACATTTGCGCAGAATCTACTGCAGTTTGTTAAGAAAAAAAGTGCTTTATCCGAGAAGTGTGTGTGTGTGTGTGGGGGGGGGTGGAGCCTGGTGTAGTGTTACAGTACGTTTGAGTAGAAATTTGAAAAATAACGGTAATTATGAATTCAAAGGGTTTTGACTTTTCAGTCACCTCATAAAATCTACTGAATTGAGAGGCGACTCGTAATGAGGACAGGATCGTGGTAGCTAAGCGGTCCCGTGACATGCAATACTTCACCTCGAGGGAAGTAAAATATATATATATATATTTACTACCACTAGATCTTGCTTTTTGAGCAAAAATAATGAAGGTTTGATTTATATTTTTGAAGATAATTAAAAAATAAAATTTAAATGTTAGCAGCATAGAATTTATTTTGCATTTAATATTTTAATTGTAGACCATTTTTTTTCAGAGTGGCTGGATCAACACAAAGTCTTTTTTACCTAGGGATTTTAATGGGGCATACTGCTTATGGCTGTCTTCATAAAATCTACTGAATTGAGAAGCGACTCGTAATGAGGACAGGATCGTGGTGGCTAAGCGGTCCCGTGACATGCAATACTTCACCTCGATACTTACTTGGACCAGACAGGCGGTCGGAGAGAACTGATCCAATCAATTAGCTGGTCATGTCAACCTAAGGTTCAAGAGCCCATTCTGCCCTACTATTTACCATAGCTGGAGGGAGAATAGTTGGATTCATACCTTTTCCAAAGTATTAGTGCTATGTGAACTGTGGCTTCGTCCAGGAATTGAACTCGGGTCTGCAACTCTAACCAGTACACCACTGTGCTTCCTAATGAAAATGAAGGTTTTTTCCCAGTTTAAAACTGAAAAGAAATCTTCATTTCAATATATTTCTATAGTAAAATGATAAATATCATCATCATCATGTTGCGCAATTTAGCCCAGATATCCATGACAATCTCGCCAAACTTTTCTATTATTCATTTTCCTCAGAAGGTTCTCTATGCAGCATCCAGTATCTGCACAGAGCTGGTCAATGTAGAACCTAAGAAGCCAACCATCCAAAAAACCTGCTTATCATTGGTATAGATATCTGCGAGTATTCTACATAGAAATATATTTGAAAAACCCTCGGCACGAGCAGGATGTGACTCAAGGTCAATTTTTAAGTGGAGTTTAACAGGTTTGAGATCAGAGTTTTCCTTCTCCTTGACTGCTTAACCAATCTGCCCTACTATTTTACTCATGATAAATATGTCAGTAATCAAGAAAAAAAAATCCTGAATAAGATTCGCAATATACTAAAATCCGTATTATTTGGATTATTCAGACTATTGTCCTCATATTATTGCTATCTGTAAAACGTTTCGGCCGATGTGCCCTCCGGTCTTCTTCAGGTATTTCTTGTCAGACTCGGGAACCTTTTTTTCGAACTAGCTAACCTTCTTGTCGTAATCGGGAGCCATCACGGAATTTTGAACCCAACCTTTTATTTAATCCACGGGGGTATCCTGTTCTCATTCCGCTAACTAGAGCTGGGGTACGGATTTTAAGCTGCGTTAATTATCATTCTATGTTACTGCTGCCCCTACCAGGATTGAACCTGCAGCCTAGAGATAACTGCCCCTTAGAACTGTTTAACCCAACGACTTTATCCACTGTTATGTGTACAGTTCAGAGAAATAGTACTAAATTCATTTACTATTTTTGGAAAATAATACTTCCAAATAAATTATATATATATATATATATATATAAATTTCTCAGCACGAGCAGGATGTGACTCAAGGTCAATTTTTAAGCGGAGTTTAACAGGTTTGAATTCAGAGTTTTCCCTACCCTACTATCTTACACATAGCTGGATTCATACCTCCACCAAATTTATTATGTGAAATGCAACCAGCCTCGTCCAGGATTTGAACTCGGATCGCCGTGTCTATACTTTTACATACAAATAGGAAAATGTTCAAAAGAAAGGTATTTTTTTTTTCTAGTTTTCATCATCATCATAATGAACATTAATTTTTCTATGCGAAATGTTTTTTTTTTGTGTTATTTCTGATTTTATTGTGTTTTTGTCATTTTTAAATCACTTCTTTATATCCTTCTCACCCCCTATCCCCCACCTCCCTCACCAACTCCTGCTCAAAATAGAAACTGTATTTAATGATAAAACAACCCCACCACTAATTACTGCTATTATCAGTGTTATTCATTTTCCCTCTGATGAGAGAAGTTACTAGAGGATTTGATAAAAAAATATTTATTTTCTTTTCTTTTTTCTTTCTTGTTCACCAATTCGTTTTTACTTTGTGGGTGGGGGTGGGTCGGATTTTTGATTATTTCCTTTTCTAATCTCTTAAGCAAAAATCCTAAAAACCAGGTCGTAAATGACAAGTGGGGTGGGCGGTGTTTGGCAACGGCGGAGGGTGTGGGGGTGGTGAGGGTTGTAGAAGAGATTAAAAGAAAAATAATTACACAGCGAATTTCAATGGAAAAAATCCACAATTCAGCAATTTTTTTTGCTTTTGTTAAATTATTATTATTATTATTATTATTATTATTATTATCGGGATTTTTTTTCTTCCGTTTTTTTTTTTTTTTTTTTTTTTTGTCTTGATTTAGCATATTTCCTTGGAGAACAGAGCTGCAATGCAGAGATTTTCTCTATCGGATTTTCAAATATACGAGAAGAAGGCTGTTGCTTATTCACAATGACATTTGATCCTATTCTTCAACGACCTTCATCCCCATTACTCCCAGGTCCACTCTGACCCGGAGTGGTAGTACCTGTTTACGTCCCATCTGCGGGTTAAATAGAAAAACACGCGTTTAAAAAGATGAGTTTTAAAAAAGATTTGAATACCCATCAAGAATGAATAAATCGAAAACGTCTTCTGCATAAAATAAACCAACAAGGAGTAGGGATGTGATCCACAGAGGACCAGCTTCCTTTTCATGTATGATACATGTTCCTGTGTTGGTAATTATACCTGTCCTAAACAAAAAGGCATTACTCATTGACTTACCCTCATATTTAGTTTGTTTGAATTGTCTTTTTTATGATCGTGACGCAATACTATATATATATATATATATTACTACACACAAATAGCACAACGCTGTCTGAATACTTATGAAAAATAAAAGGATAAAATTTGATTAAAACATCATATCGAATTTGAAGATAATATTAATCTTTATGCAAATTTCATCGTGTTAAATATAGGGGGGATGGATAAATTTCACAGGGAAAATTGGTGGTACCTACTGTACACGGTACGTAAAAGAAATAACGGCAGGTTTAAGTTCTAATTCTTGTTATATATGAATTTCGTGGACGAACGCAAACTAAGATTAAACGGATGGAGCACTCTATGGCGGCCTTCACAAATATACATATGTATGTATTCATCAGCAACCATGCCATAAAATCCAACCAACCAACCATTTTCCACACCGAAAATTCCAGAGCCCTTGAACCAAAAAACTATCAAATAGAATAGAGAAACATAAAATTGAATTATACAAAAGAGCTGTCTAATCAGGGTAAGATATTTTGATATTTGAAAATAAAATATCTTGCCCTGAAGAAGACCGCTTTTTAAAATTGTATTTATTCATTTTATGTTGTATTTAAAATAATGCTAAATAGGATACAATGTATACAAGTACAATCTCTTGGTTGAAACGAGTGTCGGCATTTCACTCAAATAATTTTTATCCGCACAACATTTTCTTTCCATTTATCTTTCAGATAATTGTCTGATTCGCTTCCATTTTTCTCAGTAACACACACACACACACACACACACATATATATATATAAGTAAAAAAATAACAAAAGACTCATCAGATACATTCGCATCTGATGAGTCGGGAGAGTTAGACACTTTTTCGAAGCTCCCTGAAATAGACTATAATGCTAAATCTCTAAGTCTTTTTTATTTCTTTACTTATATATTTGCTCTGTGACACTAACATTAAGAACACATTGAGCTCGCAAACTGTGACAGGTTTTTAAAAATAAAACTCTTGTGTCGTAAGGAAGATTTCTTCTCTGGACTTTTGGATTATATATATATATATATATATATATATATATATATATATATAGTTTACTATATTCATAAGCAAAGAGTGCGAAATATCATTAATGAAGCATGCAAATCTAAATTAGGGTTGCCAAGAAAGCAGCCTGATCATCATGCCCCACAAACCAAATTAGCCTTAGACCAAGATGCCGGTAATAGACCTATCACATGATGCACTACTCAAAGAAAACCAACCTTCCCACCATGCCTCAAAAACTAAACTAGAATCAAGTATTTGAGCCTTCCCATGATCACCACACAACAGCCATCCAAGGAAAAACACGAACACAAATAATTCCCTTTGTTTGAAAATCACAAAAGCGAGAATAAAATGTCAGTTAACAAAAGCGACGTTACTACACTAACTTTCATTATATATATATATATATATATATATATATATGTATGTATGTATCTAATTAATACCTCTTACCCCATTCTTAGAGCGTAATTAGTTTTTCCAAAGCAATGACCAGAAATGGTGTTAACAAAGGCCGAATACATTTTCGGGGCAGATCTCTATATTACTTCTGGCCAATTAAAGAGAGACGCTTGGGTTCCAGCAAACAAGGAAGTTTCGAAATAATAGAGTCGAGTCGATGTAAATGGACAGGAACAAATTTAGCTTAAATATGGTTGGGAAACATTGAACCAAAGAAGGATTCTTTTGAAGGAGAAAAGAAGAAAAAACACTGAAGAAATGATTGATAGAAAATTAAGGCTATCAACTTAGTGGATATTTATACATATATACATATATATGAGAGAGAAAGTTATTTCTATGAATATACATATAGTTGAATATATATATATATATATATATATACGCGTTATATTATGTAAAATAAATTGTTGTTTTTTTCTTAGATTTATCAGAAATGAATTTCATCAATGCTCCTCAGAGAAAGATTTCATCAACGGACAAGACAGAAAGCAGTGAGAACAAGGAAAAATTAAAGTTTATATATATATATATATAACTTTATATATAGATATATATTATTCATCCACAGACATCGTGTTTCAACGTATCCCGTCTCTTCACTGTGGCTAGACATTTGCAGGTTACCTCCAGCCGAGATGGAAACCCGATCGATTCATCATCGATCAAGTTCTTTAACCACTCGGCCATCGTCACCTACAAACTAGTAGGGGTATTTTAGCTGATAAATACACTATATGTCTATATGTATAAGCCATCAGAAAGTGCTCCATCTCTTTTGTAGGAGAGCAATATGTATATATGAAATAAACATTTTTAGAAAAAAACAAACACATGATGTTATAATTCGCTGACAGAAATCTGTTTCGACCCTTTATTGAAGTGGTCTTCATCATGAGTGAGATGTGTGTGATAGAGAGACGGTGTGAGTAAACCGTTACAAAACAAAAAGTGGTACAAACGAAACGTTCGAGTTCGGAGCAGGAATTATTTTTTCTAAAAATATTTATTTCATACTGTCGGATTCACTTCCATTCACTTTTTCATATATATATATATCACTTTCTCATCCTACTTAAACTATTAATTTAAACATGGCAAACCCTACTCTTCTTTTCTCTCTCCAGCCTTTTCTCTCTACTCTTTCTGTTTCTCTTTTTCTCTCCATACTTACCTCTGTTTCCCCTTTGTCTTTCTTTATACCATATACAACCCTCAAATTCCAGCAAGTTAAACAACTAAGGTGAACAAAATATCGTAGGGGGGATATTTGTCGTATACCCCACTTGTATGGACTGGGCACAAGGCCTCGTTTTAACGTGGGCCCACCCACAAGCCAAGCTAATGGGTGGGAAGAACAAAAATTGCGTTGATCACCTCGGCATTCCCCACAAGGGGGGCACCTCAGGCGCTGGGCAATAAACCCAGTCATGCCCCTTTAAATCAAGGGGGCAGGTATTGCCTGGGGGGGATAGCTCCCTGGGATCGACGCTATTAATTCAAACACACCGATCCAGTGGCCGAAGCATACCGGACCCCCCCCCGATGGCCGGCTTGGGGGTGGAATTAACAAAATATCAGTTCCTCGTGACTGTAGTAATGTTTGCCTCTCAAACCCTTTTTTGTGGGGCCGAAGAGATGATAGTCTGAAGGCGCTAAATCTTGTGAATAATCTGTAGTGAAGGTGTGGCTCAAAGAACAGTAAAGATAATTTTACGGGGCAGGATATATGCTCTCATTCGACTATGTAGAGAAGTAGGGGTGTGATCCACAGAGGACCAGCTTCATTTTGATGTATCATACATGTTCCTGTGTTGGTATTTATACCTGTCCCAAACAAAATGGCATTACTCTTTGACTAGTCCTCGCATTATTATTTTCATCATCATTATTAATATTATTAATATCTTTATCATTATTCCTTGAGTCTGTTTCATCTTTCACCCTGTTTTTATAATCCTTTGTGCCATGTTGAAATTAATAGATTTACTCTAATCAAGACTGATGATTATAATCTGCTAAAGATGTTCCACAATCCATGTCTTCTGTGATTTCAGAATTTCGGTATCTTCTGACGGGATGTTCTTTGAATCCTAACGAACCTATATTTTCTCCTTCCTCTCACCCCCCCTCTCTCTCTCCTTCATCTCTCTCTCTCATTAGGACCTTTAACGTGATTACTCATTCCTAACATTTTTCGCTTAATCAGCCATGTTTAGAATTCCTTGTGCGTATTATTATTATTAACAACAACAACAATAGTCGTATTAGTATTGTTTTATTTGCACTTCCTTCTCGTTCTTTTCATTATCATCATTGCATAATACGATACAAAGGAGCAAACAAATAATTCCGGTTAATAGTAGACTTGTTATGAGCGCGCCAAAATAAATTCGCGCCAATGAATCATTTTAGACCGTGGCAAAAAAACAAAAAACAAAATGGCGGTTATTGCTGAAGACAGCAACTCTTCTCAAATCAGCAACTTATAAAAATAAACCAGGTTACAATGTACTATAATTCTTAATTTTTGGTTTGGTTTTTTTACGGCATATCAAACTCAGTGGGTAATTTAATGCCGATAAAGTTTCGAAATAAATCAATTCTTAATGGATAATACAATTTTGTTTATCAACTCATGTTTTTCTATTTAACCTATAGATGGGACCCTAACAGGTACTACCACTCCGGGTCAGAGTGGACCAGGGAGCAATGGTGATGAATGGGGTGCTCCACATTCCCCAAACCTCCAAAACTGGAACCTCACCATCAGATAGAGTTTAACGTCATTCCCAGGACATGTAGACCCGCAGCCACTGCCTTCTAGCACCCATATGATAAAAAGGGATTGGGGCTTGCCATAAGGGCAATAGGGTTGGGAAAATCATATAGGTGTCAGGGCTTGACGTGACCAGCCGATATCGACCGCCCGTCTAGCCCAAGATAGGGCCAAAGTGGAGTATTGCATGTCATGAACTGCTCATCCACCTGGGCTCTATCCTTAAGCATCACGGAATTCTTAATTTCCATACTACTTTATATCCACCTCGGAACCACAAGGTTCAGAGTTCGATTCAGCTCTCGCCAACTCAGCATATGAGTGATTATATTTTCAAGTAACTATGTTCATCTCTATTAATAATGAAGATTCAGTCTACATTTGTCTGTAACCGAAACTACGTTACTGCTTACGTCACAATACATCAAATCGTCAATACATAGAATAAAGAAAAAAACCTGTAATCAGTTTTTAAGAATTTTTTTTTTTTTTACTCTCGACCCATTTTTCAGTGACAAGAAGTTAACTAAAAAGTTTACAAATAAATACCTACGATTTTGTGTGAAATTTATGTGTAAAATATTCAAAATAATTATTTAATTAACTATCAATATTAACTACGCAATATTTTATTTGAGGGAGACAGGACTAAGATTCCATTTCAAATTGTTTTATTTTTTTTTTACTTCTTTTGATAAATTTGATGATTTTATTTATGATACAAATCCTCTGACATTGAATTTTTAAAAAACTCCGCCCCCTCCCCATCAGAAAATATCTTTCAAAAATTAATTTTACACCGCCCGGAGGGTGTTATTCTTCTAATACAAATAATTTGCACAGTTATATTCTTTCAAGTTGTTCCTATCTCATACTAATAATTTGCACATCGTTATGTAATTTAAGGACCGGGTTAGCTCAATCAGTAGAGCGTTCGGCTAGAAACCACAAGGTTCCTAGTTCGATACCGGCCCTTGCCAACTCAGCGTATGAGTAGCACAGGGATCTGTGCGGTAAAGTAAGGAGCTGATGGTAGGTGTGGCGCTTCACCTCAGACGCAAAAACAATCTCCTTCGTCTAGCGCTATTGAAAAGGGGACAGACTTCTTCGCTGATTGGCTGATACCGACTTTAGGCCACTCCGACGACTCCTCTCCATATAATTCAAAGTGTTTCTGTCTAATCTCCTATTATAATGGAGATTATGTGTTTGTTTGTCTGTAACCAAAACTATATCACTACTCAAGTCACTATCCATTTAGTTATTATACATCACATTCTCGATGAATCATTTTTATTTAAGCCTCAATTATTAATAAAATTGTTTTTCATTATTAATACTGCTGGTCATATCTACGTACTAATAACATGCAATTGTATTTATATGTACAACAAATAGCGGTTTACAGTGTGAACGGAAGGCTAATTTGCATATTGATATTTAAAATTTGATTTTAATAAATATCTGCTTGGTATTGTTGATTTCTAATTATTTGATTTTATCTTAATGAATATGAGTAAAAACTCGGAGATAAATCTTAAAAGAAATCAATTACAAAAAGAAATAACTGTAATTTTATTCTTTACTTCCTAATTAACTAAATAGTTAAATTAGAAAAGTTTAGCAATGAAAGACGGGGGCGATGAAAGAGGAAGCTACGGCTGTTATATTTTTCGATTATACCCCTCTCTGTTTCAAATCATTTTATCTGCATTCTTATTTAGTTTCTTTAGACTTTCTAATTTAATATAATATATCATGACATTAATACTTGCACCCGGGGGTGCATATATTTGCTAGTATTTATAATTTATACACAAATGGTTTCAAGTTACTATTCTTACTTAAACTAGCAAATATATGCACCCTCCGGGTGCAAGTATTTAAGTTTAAATATAATAAAATATTAGATTAAATCAGAAAGGCTAATGAAACTAATTAAGAATTCAGATAAAAAGATTTGAAACAAAGGGGGTATAATCGGAAAATAGAACAACTGAAACTTACTCTTTCATCACTTTCGTTTTTCAATGCTAAATTTTCCTAATTTAACTATTTAATTAAAATAGGAAGTAAAGAATAAAATTACAATTATTTCTTCTTGTTAATGAATTTCTTTTAGGATTTATTGAATTTTTTACTCATATTCATTAAGATAAAACCAAACAATTAGAAATCAATAATACCAAGCACATTTTTATTAAAATCAGTTTTTTTAATATCAATATGCAAATTAGCTTTACGTTTACACTGAAAACTGGTATTTTGTTGTATATATATAAATACAATTGCATGTGATTAGTATTTAGGTAAGGCCAACAGTATTAATAATGTTAAACAGTTTTATTATTAATTGAGGTTTAAATAGAAATAGAATCATGGAGAATGTGACGTAAATAACTAAGGAAATTGTGACTTGAGTAGTAATATAGTTTCGGTTACAGACAGAAAAACACACAATCTCCATTATAATAAGATATGATTATAAGAATCATTTCTTTGCACACAGCTCATTCGGTAGAGCAGCTACCTAAGAACCACAAAGTTCCGGTTTCGATACCAGCCCTCGCTAACTCAGCGCATAAGTAGCACAGCTTGGCTCTATGCGGTAAAATGAGGAGCTGATGGTAGGTGTGGCGTGGCGGTTCACCTCAGACACAAAAACTATAATCTTACGTATAGCGCTAGTGAAAAGAGATAGACTCCCTCGCTGTCAGATAATAGCGACAATAAGCCACTCTGCCTACTTAATGTTGTAAACTAGCAGAGCTACTCGGCTTAACCTGGGATTTAAAAAGTTAAAAAGTGGATCTCTTAGATAAATTAATAGAAATTGTTTTTCTTTCTAGTTGTTTTTATTATCTTGTAACGGTCACCCATTGAGCTCTGGGTTGATAATTGCGATCAGGGGGAAGTGAGTTTGCGAAGCGAATTAAATTAAAAAAATAATAAATACGGTCGGAGAATTTTAAAAAAAGACCCCCCCCCAAAAAAAAAGAAACAAAACATTAAAATTATTTTGTAAGATTTCTAAGAAAGGGGACGTTTGACCAAATCTAAATCTATTAAGAGCCAAGATGTTGGCCGGCTGACTGCTTATGAAACTTAACATACAAATCCGTTTCTCACTCTCCAATCTCTCTCAACACTCACTGAGAAACTATATAATGATGAAGAAATCAAGATATACATAGAGAGGGCGAAAGTGACAAGCAGAATGTGGAGTAAGAGATGGGTAAATGTTTGACTTAATTAAAAATTACAACTAATTAGAACCAATCAAAATGGATTTTTTCAAACATTACTCAATACTAAAACTAACGAATAATTTAGTATAACGTTCGTGTCATTAAACTAAACTGTAAAAAGCCTTTAATAGACAAATATTGATTCTCTCAGATTTAGTATATATATAAATTCGACGGAGTGGCCTAATGTCGGTATCAGCCAGACAGCGAGGGAGTCTTTTCACTAACGCTAGACCAAGGAGATTGTTTTAGCGTCTGAGGTGGAGCACCACAGCTACCATCAGCTTACCACACAAATCCCTGTGCTACTCATACACTGAGTTGGCAAGGGCCGGTATCGAATTCCGATTTCTAGGCTCTACCCTCTAATATATATATATATAAGTAAAGAAATAATAAAAGACTTAGAGATTTAGCATTATAGTCTATTTCAGGGAGCTTAGACAGAGAAACTATAATGCTAAATCTCTAAGTCTTTTGTTATTTCTTTACTTATATATTTGCTCTGTGCTCTAACATTAAGAGCACACATTGAGCTCTCAAACTGCGACAGGTTTTTTAAATAAAACTCTTGTGTCGTAAGGAAGATTTCTTCTCTGGACTTTTGGGTTATATATATATATATTGCTACCAATCTGACTCTTCCTGAGCCGGTGTTAGAATTCGGTGTAATCCCTAAAAAATGCTCTCTAATCAAATTTAGACGTTCGGAAAAGACGTCACTGATATTCGAGAATGTTACCCATGATTTCTGAAACCCCCTTTTTATTTTTCTGGCTGAATAGAATTTGTTGGTTAAGTGCCTTAATACACCGGTAAAGAGGGTCCGGGGCGGATCGGAAAAGAAAGGATTTTTCGCGAAACTACGGTTTGTCATAAGAGTAATCCAGCACTGAATAGAGCACAGTACACTTCAGGGTTCAAAGGTCGGACAGCCTTTACTTATATTATCTTACCTGACATGACTGAATTCAGGAGAAATACCCACCCCTGACGCCTTTTTTTTTAACGTCTTCTATTTCAGTTGTGGCTTTTTGTCAAGTCATATATATATATATATATAATATATATATATATATATTATTTAAAAAGAGAGAAAAAAAAAAAAAAAAAAAAAAGAAAAAGAAAAAGAATCACGAACCTGAACATAATGATCCAACACTAATTGTGACCTTTTCATTGGTTGAAAAAAAAAAAAAAAAAAAAAAAAAAAAAAAAAAAAAAAAAAAAAAATAGTAAAAAAAAAAAAAAAAAAAAAAAGGAAAAATAAAGGGAAAAAACCCAAAACAAAACAAAAAAAAGCTCTCCCCAAAAAACCCCCCAAAACAACAACAACAACAAAAAACTCATCATGGCAGCTGTTTTCAAAATGTTAAACTAACTCCTTCTTGAGCAGACCCCTATGTTTGTGGTCGGGGGAGGGGTGGGGATTTGATATTTGGCTGTGCGGGTGGGAGAGGCGTGTTAGGTCAAGGTGTGGGGGGTGGATGTAAAAAGCTAACGGCGGACGAAGTCAAACAGTTATAAATAAATAAATAAATAAATAAATAAAACCTTATTTACTCTGCCTTTTTTTTACCTCTTTTCTATTAACGCCATGTTTGTTGCCCGTTTGGGTTTATTGAAAAACAGAACTGATTAGCTTTTGCGACGAAAAAAGAAGTTCAACTACACACACACACGCACATTGTTTACACGATTTGCTCTTTTGTCGAACTTAATGATTTTTAAAAATAAGAAATCCAGGTTAATTTCAACCTAAAAAAAGGGGGAACCAATCTGAATGAATTTTATAAATTATTTATTTATTGATCTACTAGAAAAAAAGAAGTCTGGGTTAGGGTTTAGGGTTAGTTTAATGGGGAAATAATAGGTAGATTAATTATCAGATAAAATTCATCCAGAGTGGTTCCCCTTTTTTAGGTTGGAGTTATAGGAAACAACCGAAATCCATTACGCTGAATGATTCAAAATTGATCCCACGAAAAGGTAATGCAGGTTGAGGCCTGTTCTTAAACAATCGGCACCTTCCCATCATTATATTTATAGGTAATTTATGAGGAAGTGCGTCCCGGTCTCCTGCCTCAAAAATTGCTACCCGGTGACTATTAAAATAACGACCCGGCTCAGTCTATTCAAAACTATCCATCTTCATATCTATCTATATATCTATCTCAATTTAGTCATATTTATCTATATTACTTTAAATACTAAGATTATTTTTTTTATTCATGTTTGTTTAATGTCTTGTTTTTAGTTTAATTAAACAAGAATTACGACAAAATAAGAAGCGACCCCCCCAAATACATTTATTTGTCGAAAATATCTATCTATCTCCATTTGTTCATATCTATCTATATTATTTTGTTTGTTTATCTATCTATCTCAGTCTATTCCAAACTATATATCCATCTTTATATCTAAACAAGAATTACGACAAATTACTATAAATAAACAAGAATTACGACGAGCTGGGGTTGTTATTTTGATAGTCACAGGGTAGCAATTTTTGAGGCAGGAGACCGGGACACATTTCCTCATAAATTATATATATATATATATATATATATATATATATATGGGAGTAAAATGAGGAAATCAATCTGACAGGGTGAAATGTAGACAAACACGTGATGTTACAATGGATGAATGTTTATTTTTGGTGATAATGTCGACACTATAACGTTTCGGTCTTCGTGACCTTCTTCAAAGATACTAGTCAGTAAGAGAATTAATTTCTCCAATACAAGAACTGATTTTGTGTCCTGAAGCGTCGATATTATCACCAAACATAAACATTCATCCATGTTTGTCTACATTTTTCTCTCTCATTATATATATATATATATATATATATATATATATATATATATATATATATATATATATATATTATTGCTACACGACTGTATGAGGTGTAGCAAGTCAATAAAAAGTGGAATATAAATAAGTTTCAAAACGAACGAAGAATGTGGGAATGGCAAACTAGTGAAACGGTTAGAGACTTCGCCTGTCAGCTTGACAGTCGAGGTTTCGATTCACACACGGAGCAGTCTCCCATGTCTATAACCTTGCTGATGAGACCTAATTGGTCGAAATGTACATACAGGGATTGACATTTTCTCGATTTGTTTAGCCTTACATTTGAACATATATGCCCGCCTAAATTCATTAATTATTAACTAATTAATTTTCAAAAATTAGGTATGACTTCAATTAAGCACATATCCTCCAAAAATTGTCGGCTAAAAGCCATATAAAAATAAACACATTTGTTTGTTTACTTAACCTTATATATATATATATATATATATATATATATATATATATATATATTATATATATATATGTGTGTGTGTGTGTGTGTGTGTGTGTGTGTGACAGAGAGGGAAACGGGAAAATCATATCAGTAAGACCAAATATGAAATCTTCAAATTAAAATCAGACTGAAAGAGGCAAAAAATACCGAAATAAATGTATATCTGAACTAAGGCATTCATTTATTCTCTTATTTTTAAAACATATACGCAAATCTATATATGTACGTTTGAGCTTTCAATTTTGGTTGAATCCTATCAAGGAAACACTTGATACCCTCCACCTATTTTAGGGAGTCCATGCATGCTTCTTTATAGATATGTGTGGTGGATATTGGGAACGAGTCGCGAGTCATATATATATATTATATATATATATAATATATATATATATACATATATAAGTAATTGGTAATTTGCTTGAAGCATTGTTAAGTATGTTATAATATATTAATGATTTGAAGGCAATTACAATGCGTATAAAAAATAAAAACAAAAAGATGTTATTTTTGTCTTATCGATTTCAAAGAAACTTAAGATAAAGTTTCTTTGAAATCGATAAGACAAAAATAACATCTTTTGTTTTTATTTTTTATACGCATTGTAATTGCCTTCAAATCATTAATATATTATAATATATATATATATATGTGTGTGTGTGTGTTGTGTGTGTGTGTGTGTGTAAGCGCCATTAGCAAAGTGAGGTTTCCAAAGCGTTGGTGAAACAGGGAAACTGTGCAGCTATTGGCAACACTGTTATGTTTGTTGTGCATACGTCGGTCATTGCGCCTGTCTCACTGCCACGAATCAGGCTTGGGTTGGCTGTCGTTTCTGATGGAGCTCCCACTATGGTCAACTGGGAAGTGTGTGCCGTTATACGTCTTTTTTTTTAACGCAAAAGGCATTGAACCGATTGAAATTCATCATCCTTTAACGGAAATGTATTGCGACTCTTGTATGGATGTCAAAAACGTCCGCAAGTTGTGTTGGGAGTTTGCAACGACGACGAGGGTCGATGCCTCCTCAACAACATGATGCCTACATAATTGCTAGAAAGTGGGGGGGGGGCAAGTTTTCTATATTGTTGGCTAGTCTGTACCCTTTGGCGTCTTTTTCGACTGCTTATTGGACGAAATCTGCCGTCTCTTTTCTATGGGTAGTTTCTTTGTCCAGTCAGAATCGCACAGGACTCATTAATCATAAGTAGATTTCGCTTGATCAGTGTCATCCAAATTCATTCTACTTTAGCTCCGGTCTAATCGCTCTGGGGTCAACCAGTTCACTCAACTTATTCCCGCCTTTATGACGCATCTCGTAACGCTACCTTTCTGATAATTGTGGAATCGACATTCAAAGATAGGATAAACATTTATTATGAATGCTAAAAGATATAATATTATTCCCTTGTGCGAAAGAATACAAGAAAGTCATTTTCTTTTAGGCTGGTTGTTGTTGTTGTTGTTAGCGTCGTCGTGTCTCGCATTCCTTCGTCTGGTTCCGTTCCTTTTTTTTAGAAGAAGGTACAAACTTCTCAGCAAGCGATCATGTTAAAAGGTCGCAAAGATACGGATTCAAAATAGTTGTGGGCTCTTTATATATATATAAGAGAGAGAGAGAGAGAGAGAGAGAGAGAGAGAGAGAGATAGAGGGAGCGAGAGAGAGGGGAGGGAGGGAGATAAAGGGTGAGAGGGAGAGAGAATATAATATATATATATATATATATATATATATATATATATATATATAAAGAGAGAGAGGGGGAGATAAAAAGGGGAGAAAGGGAGAGAGAATATATATATATATATATATATAGAGAGAGAGAGAGAGAGAGAGAGAGAGAGAGAGGAGATAGAAAGGGAGAGAGGGAGAGAATATATATATATATATTAAAGAGAGAGAGAGAGAGAGAGAGGGAGATAGAAAGGGAGAGAGGGAGGGGGGAAGGGAAAGAGGGAGATATATATATATATATATATATATATATATATATATATATATTATATATTCTGAGAGAGAGAGAGAGCGATAGAGAGAGGGAGAGAGAATATATATATATATATATATATATATATATATATATATAAAGGAGAGAGAGAGAGAGAGAGAGAATATAATATATATATATATATATATATATATAATAAAGGAGAGAGAGAGAGAGAGAGAGAGAGAGAGAGAGAGAGAGAGAGAGAGAGAGAGAGATTTCCCGACCCTTCCTGTTTATTAGAGTTTGAACCTTCAATCAAATCTTCAGATAGCGATGGCTGGACACGCAAACAGCACAGAACTTGTTATTTTTTTAAATTTATTTCTCCTGTCAGTCGAGTAATGGTGTGTGCTACTATAAAAAGGTTGTTGGTGGTGGAGTGGCCTATTGTCGGTATCAGCCAGACAGCGAGAGAATTTAACCCCTTCTCGCTAGCGCTAGGGAATCTTTTTTTCTTAGGTGGAGCTCCACATCTACCGTCAGCTCCCCACTTTACAGCACAGATCAGATTACCCGAGCTGTGCTACTCATCCACTGAGTTGGCGGGGACCGGTATCGAACCCAGAACATTGCAATTCCTAGGTGGATGCTCCACCGACTGAGTTAAACCCGCACTGTGTGTTACTAGAGAAACGTATTTTTTAAATCAATGAAAGAAGATTTCTTGATTGATAAATATAAGTAAAGTTGCTATCAGTTAGACCAGCGAGGGAGTCTATCCTATTTTCACTGGCGCTAGACCAGGGAAATTGTTTTTGCGTCTGAGGTGGATCGCCACATCTATCATCAGCTCTTCAATTTACCGTACAAGTCCAAGCTGTGCTACCCATGCGTTAAATTGGTGTGGGCCGGTATCGAACCCGTAACCTTTTGGTTCCTATGTGGATGTTCTATCGACTGAGCTAAACCGGCCATTTCTTTTCAATCAGGAGTTTATTATCCTCGTACCCCACTTGTATTAGGTCAGGCACAAGGCCCTATTAACGAGGGACCACCTACAAGCCGAGACTCATTGGTGGCGGGTTTAGAAATTGCGTCTATCGCCTCGGCATTCCCCCTCAAGGGGGGGCGCCTCAGGCACTGGGCAATAAACCCAGCCCTGTCCCTTTAAATCAAGGGGGCAGGTGCTGCCTGGGGGAATGGCCCCCTGGGATCGACGCTCGTGATTATAGAGAAATTATCATCCCTGTTAAGTTGGTTGGTTGGTTAGTTAGATTTTACGGCATGTCAACCATTGTTGGGTTATTTTATGCCGAAGATGTTTTGTTTTATTCATTCTTGTTGGGTATTCAATTTTTTAAAAGTCAGTCCTTAAAACTCAATTTTAAAAAACGTATTTCTTAATCTATTTAACATAGATAATACCCTAACAGGTAATACGACACCGGGTTAACGTCTCCGTTAAATATTACGGGTGTAATTCGACTGAGGCACGTGACGATGTTGAAGCAGCCTTGACATTTATGGCCTGAGATATTTTACAAGCATATGAATGTTAGAAGGCTGTAAACTAAACGGTCTTTTGAATTGTGAATATCTCAGACGGACGTTAACATGTCGTTATCATCATGTCGCGTTAGCAGTACGGATATCCATGACAATCTCTCGCCGATCGTCTCTATTAATCATTGCTCTCGGGCAGTCCTCAGTGCAGCATCCAGTATCCGCGCAGAGCTGGTCAATGTTGTTGGAAATTCCACAGTTAATTATCTCCCGCTGTTGCTTGGGGGCGAATCGCCAACATCGTATGTTGGCGCCAAAAACCAAATTCTTTACTTATCGCATAGCAGTACTGGAGGAGGGACGTAAAAACACCAAGCTCTCATTACCAAGCCCAAAACAGGGCCCACTTATCACAGAACTATACAACCAGCTCACTTCTAAGGCATTGTATCAGCATACGTTAAAAGGCGGGTACAATAGCACACATACTGAAGGACGGGAAACTACCGAGACGAAGCCTCTTATCAACATTTCCAACCGACGAACAGAATACCCTGTTATCACCATTACTCCAAGAAGTCTGCTCAACAGACAAGTCTCGTAGCAAATACCATTAAAATTTGCAACAATTTGATGTAATTTTTGTCAATACAAGTGTCTGCATTTACTTTCGTGTTTGTTCCTTCTTTGTCCGACAATTTGCCTACAACTGCGGAGAAATAAGAGCTCCTTCGAAAACCGTAAATACTCTTATTGTAGGTCTTTGCTAGAAGGCCCAATCTGACGCACCCATATGCTGGAACGTCACTTATTAGTTCGTTCTTACTTCTCTATCAGTGGCCAGCATGTCTTGTTCGTCTCACTTAGATGGTCTATGTGATAGGGGTAGGTAGTCGTGCAGCAGCTAAAAACAAATCGCTTTCTCAACTACGACCTCCTTGGCAATATACATCTTTATGTACGTCTTTATCGCCCAGATCCAAACTGTGTTCGGAAACTGAGTTAGTGAGGGATATCAACGAACCTAGAAAATTGTGGCGTAATTTATGAAGAAGACCGCCCCGGTCTCCTGCCTCAAAACTTGCTACCGGTGATTGCTGGAAAACCAACCCAGCTACGATTGAAGTCCGTAGCCGAAGCAGTGTCACTTGAAAGTAAACAACCAACTTGGGGCGTTTTTTTTTTTTTTCGACATTCACTTACATATAAAAAAATCCAAAATGTTTATTTTTTCGGTATTTTCATTTTATTTTAAAATATTTATTTCCAACAATCAATTACAAGTAAAAAAAAAATAAAAAAAATATTTAGATATTCTTGCTTATTTAAACTAAAAACAAGACATTAAACAAACATGAATAAAAGAAAATCTGAGTATTTAGATATTCTTTTATATTTTGATAAAATAAAATAAAAACTAATCTATCTATCTAGTCATCTTCATATCTATCTATTGCTTCGGCTACGGACTTCAATCTTAGCTGGGGTTGGTTTTTCACCACTCACCGTTAGCAAGATTTGAGGCAGGAGACCGGGACGGTCTTCCTCATAAATTACCAATTGTGGTTCCCAGGCGGATACTCTGCCAACTGAGCTATATAAGTAAATTACACAAATATCATATATCTCGTTATGTAAAAATGTTAAACACTTTATTGACAGGGAAAGATTTCATAAATCGATTCATTAAATTTAAACTATATATAAAACAGGAGGAATTGGTGGTGTCAGGTTGGGGTTAGAATTCGCTAAAAAGAGCGTGTACGATAAATACAATTTCAACACCCATTGAACGGATGCAGAACAATGTAACATTTTTTTAAATAATATAACACGTAATGGTCGTTTAGAAATAGAATGAATTAATACCTTTCAGAAAAAAAAAGCAAAAAAACAAAAAAAAAAGACAAAAAAAAACCAAAAAAACCAAACGTGTAAAATTTTAAAAGAAAATAACATTAAAACAGAAAAAATAAAAAAATAAAACAGAAAAAAGAATTAATATCTTTCAAATATACATTATATATATATATATTTATATAAATATATATATATTTATATATATTTATATATATTTATATTTATATATATTTATATTTATATATATTTATATTTATATATGTATAAACAAAAATGGGTAAAATCTAAAAGAAATAAACGGAAAAAAAAGAAGAAAAAAGGGAATTTATGAAAAGCTTGGGAAAATAGAAAAATTACAATGTAAGTAAAAGAAATAAATAGATCGATTTAGCTACCTATCTAGCTTACTTTCATTCTCAATGATTACGTGAATTAATAAATGAGGCCCTTAAAATGTCGGATGCGTAAGATAAGGAAATACGCGATAGCGCATGCGTGAAAAGGTAAGCTAGCGAAATCTGCTGGAGACGATTGACGCGCTGGAAACGCCTTTTGTCTTATGAAAAATGCAGTTAAATGCAATAAGATAACAATAAAAAACAAACAAAACAAAAAACGAGTCCCATATTTCTATTTTTACACGCAGACAACAGAAGCTTAAAGTCAGCAATATATTAGCGCACATTTCAATTATATACTCGCCCTGTTGTTTAGCTTTCTTAAGGCTTCATATATATATATATATATATATATATATATATATATATGTATGTATGTATGTATACATATATATAACAACATTTTTCTAAGTAAAGAAAAAAAAGACTTTCACGTCTTGATTTACATTAGGGGTCTTTTAAAAATTTATTTTATTATCCGTCTGATTGTGTTTCATTATATGTTTTCAAATATGTATAAAAGATTTGTACATATATGGATATATTTACCTTGTCTCCTTGCATATGCTTATTCTATCGACATCTTTATCAATACCAATTAATATCTCCCGCAGTCTGTTCGTTACTTACCTATCTACAGAGATTTGATTCTCTCTTCATTATTATCAATATCCATTAAGAACTTTCTCACCGGTTCATATACAATATCACCTCTATGTGGATCTACTTCTATATATACTTCCATTTATTCATACTCCTGGTTCAACATCCATCCATCTATCCAATTTTTCTTACCCCCATTCATCCATGCTCCTATCCATCTAGTTCTACCTACAGCCGCCCATTTTGTTCTTTTCATCAATACTCCCATACATCAAACTGGTCCTACTTTCCTCAATCAAACCATCCATCCGGTTTTTCCTCCACCAATCTGGTTCTACCTCCATCCTTGCATTCATCCAAACTGGTTCTACCTCCATCAACACTTCAATCCTTCTGGTTATTCCTCCAGCCAACTGGTCCTACTCCCATCCATCTGGTTATTCCTCCAGCCAACTGGTCCTACTCCCATCCATCTGGTTATTCCCCCAGCCAACTGGTCCTACTCCCATCTATCTGGTTCTTCCTCCACCCATTTGGTCCTACCTCCATCAATACTCTTATCCACCAATCTATTTCCCTTATATCTCCCGCCTCTCTCCTTGCATATGCTTCTTCTATTGACGTCTTTATCAATATCAATTAATATCTGCCTCAGTCTCTTCGTTACTTACCCATCTACAGAGGTTTGATTCTCTCTGTTCATTTTCATCACATTCCATTAGGATAATTTGGTTCATATACTATATTACCTCTATATGGTTCTTCCATCGATCCAGTTCTCCCAACAATCCATCGATCCATACTTGTCCCCTTCCTTCCCTCAATCTGGTCTAACTACTATCCATGCATTTTACAGTTTAAGAATAAATTTATTCTTCTACATAATCGTCATTTCGTTCGATACATTTTTGTAGGCGTTGAGGCAGTTTTTGCATGCTCAAGTCATACTAGCTCGCCACCATGTAACAGAGGAAGCGTTGAACCTAGACATCGTTGTAAACTCCTTACACCAATTGCGGAGTATTTTGACACCCATGCACGGCTCGCCATGCACTTTTGTCGATTGGCGATGAATTTCAATCGGTTTATAGTCTTTTACGTTAAAAAACAAATAACTTCGTGAACTTCACACTTGACGGTAGCGACACTCGGGAACTGGTAAGCCAAGATTGACTGTTTCAGCGAGGCAGTGCACAGGGGGATAGGCGCAAGTGCACGTACAAAAGTGTTGTCAATAGCCGCACGAACAGTTTCCATGCATCCTCATCATTTTGGAGACTTTACTTTTGGGATTTCCCTCGTATAACAAAAATACTTGTGGAGGCACCTAGTGTAATGGTTACCGGCGTAGGAAATGAACACGGCGACCAGGAATTTAAATACTGGACGAGGCTATTTGCATTTTCCATAGAGCTAATACCCTTGGGAAAAGTGTGAATTCAACAGTCCAACTATGAATAAATAGCAGGACGGACTGGGCTTTTAAGATTGGTAAGGAAACCAAGGAGAAGGAAAACTCTGAATTCAAAATCTATTAAAACGCCGCTTAAGAAATTGACCTAGTGTCGCATTCTACTCACATAGAGGTGTTGGTAAATATATATATATATATATATATATATTATATATATATATATATATATATAGATCAAAATTATTTAATTAAAGCAACTTTGTTCTATCTTGTTCCTGACTATCACCGGGTATATCTGCTAGTATTCATATACGAAAGAGTCCATATGAAAAAACATTTCGCTTTTCCCTTTTAAGTTCATGAGTCGTAAATCTTCAAAACAATTTAATCTAATGAAAAAGCTATGTAATGGCTATTAAAATCCAAAACGGTTGGTGCGATGAAATGATAAAAGGAATTTTTTTTTTATCCGTGGCGAAAAATTCAATCAAACAGTAAAAACCGATAGAGAGAAGCCATTGCTGTTTGAAATTAAAAAATTATACATTTACAAATAATTTAATGTGTACATGCTTGTACATCGAAATATATAAAAAAAAGTTTGAATCGCCATTTATCTGATCTATAAATGTTTTTTTCTGCATCACTTCCTCTTTTCATAGTGTGATGGTATATATGAAGAAAAAAGGTTTAGAAAATGAAATAATTATCTATGTTGCTCGAGAGTGTAGTATTTGTTTAACCCTATACTGACTGCATCACTACAAATCTGGACAGGTTATGTTTAAAATAAACTAAGTCTATTAACCAGTTGGATTAGTTTGTTTTGTTTTACGGCATATCAACCTCAGTGGGTCATTTAATGCCGATAAAGTTTTGAAATAAATCAATTCTTAATGCATAATTCAATTTTTTTATAAATACATTTTTCTATTTAACCCATAGATGGGACCCTAACAGGTACTACCACTCTGGGTCAGAGTGGACCAGGGAGCAATGGTGATGAAGGGGTGCTCCACATTCCCCAAACCTCCAGAACTGGAACCTCACCATCAGATAGAGTTTAACGTCATTCCCAGGACATGTAGACCCGCAGCCACCGCCTTCTAGCACCCATATGATAAAAAGGGGTTGGGGCTTGCCATAAGGCAATAGGGTTGGGAAAATCATATAGGTGCTAGGGCTTGACGTGACCAGCCGATTGATCGGAGGGGGCCTCTCCGACCGCCCGTCTAGCCCAAGATAGGGCCAAAGTGGAGTATTGCATGTCATGAACTGCTCATCCACCTGGGCTCTATCCTTAAGCATCACGGGTCGCCACCCACGGACAACAGGTGGCCCCATTGGGGGAGTCTTACCCTTCTGCAGAGGTGCAGTCGGTGCATTCTAACGCCCCAGCCGACAGGGCGGTGGATTAGTTTGCTATTAGAGTAATATATATTTTTGGAACACATTGCCCAATCAAATAAAAAAACTACAATAGTGTTAAATTGGATGATTTCAGAAATAATGGTAAAGGAATTAATTACGGGGCTATTTTTGAGGGGAAGTATAGAATGAAATATATAAGGTCCTCGCCAACTCAGCGTATGAGTAGCACAGGGATCTGTGCAGTAAAGTAAGGAGCTGATAGTAGGTGTGGCGCTCCACCTCAGATGCTAAAAAAACAATCTCCTTGGTCTAGCGCTATTGAAAAGGGGATAGACTCCCTCTCTGACTGGCTGATACCGACTTTAGGCCGCCCCGACGACTTTACTTACTTTTATAGAATGAAATACTACAGAATTTGATCTGTTTATAGATATCTTCTTATTATAATGGAGATTGTGTGATTTTCTGTCTGTAACTGAAACTATTACTACTCAAGTCACAATTCCCTTAGTTATTGACATCACATTCTCCATGATTTTATTTTAATGTTTTTAATAATTAATAAAATTGTTTTACATTATTGATACTGTTAACCATATCTACATACGAATAACATGCAATTATATTTGTATATACAACAAAATAGCGGTTTACAGTGTGAACGGGAAGGCTAATTTGCATATTGATATTAAAAAATCGAATTTAATAAATATGTGCTCATTGTTATTGATTTCTAACTGTTTGGTTTTATTTTAATGAATATAAGCAAAAATCTCTTCAATGAATCTTAAATGAAATCCATTAACAAGAAAAAATAACTAAGTTTATTCTTACTTCCTCTTTTAACTAAATACTTACATTAGAAAAATAGCAATGAAAGACGAGAGTGATGGAGGAGTAAGTTTCAGTTGTTCTATGTTTCAAATCTTTTATCTGCATTCTTATTTAGTTTAATTAGCCTTTCTAATTTAATATAATATTTTATTACATTCAAACTTAAATACTTGCACCCGGAGGGTGCATATATTTGCTAGTTTTATTAATATTGAATATGTTCTGTGCAAGAATTCTTTTTTTTAAAGGTTGATGTGTAAAGATAGTAAAAAAGGGAGAGGATAAAGGAGACATAACAAATGAATAAATATTAGATGTGATTGCGAGTTAAACCATTGGATATTTTTGCTAATAGAGTAATATATTTTGGGGACAAATTTCCTAATCACATAAAAAACAATAATGTAAGAAATTAAGATTAAATTGGATGATTTCAGAAATAATAGTAAAAAAAAATGAAGTTATTTTTGAGAACTATAGAATGAAATACTTAAGAGAATTTTATCTGTCTATAGATATTGTATTAATATTATATATATTCTGTGCAAGGATTCTTTTTTTTTTTCTTTTAAAGATTGATGGGAGAAGATAAGTAAAAAGGGCAGATACTTAAGGAGACATAAATAAATTATTAGATATTATTGTGTGGATTATTTTGCTAAAAGAATCTTATATTTTTGGAACAAATTGTCTAATCAGATCAAAAACAACAATAGAGTAAAAAAATTAAGATCAAATTGGGTGATTTCTGAAATAATAGTAAGGAAAAAAAATTAAGATGGCATTTTAATAAACTATTTGATGAAATGCGTAACAGAATTTTATCTGTATAGAGATATTTTATTAATATTATATATGTTCTGTGTGAGGACTTTTTTTAAAATGTTGATATGAGAAGATAGTAAAAAAAGGAGAGGCCCAAGGAGACATAAAAAATGAATAAAATATTAATTGCGAGTTAAACCATTGGATATTTTTGCTAATAGAGTAATATATTTTTGGGACAAATTTCCTAATCACATAAAAAACAGCAATAGTGTAAGAAATTAAGATTAAATTGGATAATTTCAGAAATAATGGTTAAAATGAAAAAAATGTAGAGGGTATGTTTCGGGGAACTATTCAATGAATTACTTAAACTTTTATCTATATATAATATTGTATTATTTATTATATATGTTTTGTGCAAGGATTCCTTTTCTTTCTTTTAAAGGTTGATGTGAGAAGATAGTAAAAAGGAGAGAGACTGTCAGAAATTCCATGTGAATTATCTTCCCCTGCCACTAGGCAATATACATCGCTGATGAGACTTAATAAAGTCGAAACAGTCTGTACGGTGTTCTGCATAGCGAGCCATCCTTTGCCGGGATTCACTTGTTAAGATTATTTTCTATAATTATCGAATTTTATGCGATACATGCATTATAATTGCCTTTAAGCAAAATATAAATAATAATTTATTCAACAGTGCTTCTATAAAAAAAAAACATCCAAAATCTTATTCACGTTTGTTTACTACTCAATCAACGTCCCCTTACCTACTATGGTAGAGACGTGTAAGTATTATTGACAAGGTTAATTTCGCAGGGATTGTTCGCTATGTACCGGCGGCCGAAGCGATATGGTCTCTGACTATGCCTGCTGAGGTCCCGGTTTCGATTCCTGTCGGAGGGGAGTCGTTAGTATACATCGCTGATGAGACTTAATAAAGTCGAAACAGTCTGTACGGTGTTCTGCATAGCGAGCCATCCTTTGCCGGGATTCACTTGTTAAGATTATTTTCTATAATTATCGAATTTTATGCGATACATGCATTATAATTGCCTTCAAGCAAAATATAAATAATAATTTATTATTTCTAAAAAAGACATCCAAAAATATTTATATATATATATATATAATATATATATAAACAATCATGATATATGTAGTATTTATCAGTAAATAGTACTCAATATCAACCATAGAGCATGTATATCTAAGTTTGTGTAGCGTAGATATGAAGTCAACGGTGTTGGGTCATTTACAGTTTCTCACCTAGG
>CM042175.1:14800215-14818388 GCA_023376005.1 Doryteuthis pealeii
AAAACAAATCGCTTTCTCAACTACGACCTCCTTGGCAATATACATCTTTATGTACGTCTTTATCGCCCACATCCAAACTGTGTTCGTAAACTGAGTTAGTGAGGGATATCAACGAACCTAGAAAATTGTGGGGTAATTTATGAAGAAGACCGCCTCGGTCTCCTGCCTCAAAACTTGCTACCGGTGATTGCTGGAAAACCAACCCAGCTACGATTGAAGTCCGTAGCCGAAGCAGTGTCACTTGAAAGTAAACAACCAACTTGGGGCGTTTTTTTTTGTTTTTTTCGACATTCACTTACATATAAAAAAAAAATCCAAAACGTTCATTTTTTTTTCGGTATTTTCATTTTATTTTAATATATGTTTTTCCAACAATCAATTACAAGTAAAAAAAAAATAAAAAATAAAAAAAATATTTAGATATTCTTGTTAATTTAAACTAAAAACAAGACATTAAACAAACATGATTAAAAGAAAATCTGAGTATTTAGATATTCTTTTATATTTTAATAAAATAAAAATAAAAACTCTATCTAGTCATTTTCATATCTATCTATTGCTTTGGCTACAGACTTCAATTATAGCAGGGGTTGGTTTTTCACCACTCACCGTTAGCAAGTTTTGAGACAGGAGACCGGGACGGTCTTCCTCATAAATTACCAATTGTGGTTCCCAGGCGGATACTCTGCCAACTGAGCTATATGAGTAAATTACACAAATATTATATATCTCGTTATGTAAAAATGTTAAACACTTTATTGACAGGGAAAGATTTCATAAATCGATTCATTAAATTTAAACTATATATAAAACAGGAGGAATTGGTGGTGTAAGGTTGGGGTTAGAATTCGCTAAAAAGAGCGTGTACGATAAATACAATTTCAACACCCATTGAACGGATGCAGAACAATGTAACATTTTTTTTAAATAATATAACACGTAATGGTCGTTTAGAATAGAATGAATTAATACCTTTCAGAAAAAAAAAAAAAAAAAAAGACAAAAAAACAACGTGTAAAATTTTAAAAGAAAATAACATTAAAAACAAAAAATTAAAAAATAAAACAGAAAAAGAATTAATATCTTTCAAAATATACATTATATATATATATATTTATATAAATATATATATATTTATACATATTTATATTTATATATATTTATATATGTATAAACAAAAATGGGTAAAAATTTAAAAGAAAAATAAACGGAAAAAAAAAGAAGAAAAAAATTTTAAAAGAAAATAACATTAAAAACAGAAAAAAGAAAAAGAAAAACAGAAAAAAAATTAATATCTTTCAAATATACATATATATATATATATATATATATATATATATATATATATATATATATATATATTTATATTTATATATATTTATATTATATATGTATAAACAAAAATGGGTAAAATCTAAAAGAAAATAAACGGAAAAAAAAACGAAGAAAAAGGGAATTTATGAAAAGCTTGGGAAAATAGAAAAATTACAATGTAAGTAAAAGAAATAAATAGATCGATTTAGCTACCTATCTAGCTTACTTTCATTCTCAATGATTACGTGAATTAATAAATGAGGCCCTTAAAATGTCGGATGCGTAAGATAAGGAAATACGCGATAGCGCATGCGTGAAAAGGTAAGCTAGCGAAATCTGCTGGAGACGATTGACGCGCTGGAAACGCCTTTTGTCTTATGAAAAATGCAGTTTAATGCAATAAGATAACAATAAAAAACAAAACAAAACAAAAAACGAGTCCATATATTTCTATTTTACACGTAGACAACAGAAGCTTTAAAGTCAGCAATATATTAGCGCACATTTCAATTATATACTCGCCCTGTTGTTTAGATTTCTTAAGGGTTCATATATCTACATATATATATACAACAACATTTTTCTACGTAAAGAAAAAAAAAGACTTTCACGTCTTGATTTACATTAGGGGTCTTTTAAAAATTTATTTTATTATCCGTCTGATTGTGTTTCATTATATGTTTATAAATCTATAAAAGACTTGTACATATATGGATATATTTACCTTGTCTCCTTGCATATGCTTATTCTATCGACATCTTTATCAATACCAATTAATATCTCCTGCAGTCTGTTCGTTTCCACAACGTTAGAGTTTAGATGTAAATTATATATATATATATATACACACACACATATACACAAATATATATACATGATATATAATCCAAAAGTCCAGAGAAGAAATCTTCCTTGTGACACAAGAGTTTTATTTAAAAAAACAAGTCGCAGTTTGAGAGCTCAATGTGTGCTCTTAATGTTAGTCACAGAGTAAATATCTTATTATAATGGAGATTGTGTGTTTTTCTGTCTGTAACCGAAACTATATTCCTACTCAACTCACAATTCTCTTAGTTATTGACATCACATTCTCCATGATTTTATTTTTATTTAACCTTAATTATTAATAAAATTGTCATACATTATTAATACTGTTAACTATGTCTACATACTGACAATATTTAATTATATTTATATATACAACAAAATAGCGGTTTACAGTGTGAACGGGAAGGCTAATTTGCATATTAATATTAAAAAATCGAATTTAATAAATATGTGCTTAGTATTATTGATTTCTAACTGTTTGGTTTTATTTTAATGAATATATGCAAAAATCTCTTCAATGAATCTTAAATGAAATCCATTAACAAGAAAAAATAACTGTCATTTTATTCTTTACTTCCTCTTTTAACTAATTACTTAAATTAGAAAAAATAACAATGAAAGACGAGAGTGATGGAAGAGTAAGTTTCAGTTGTTCTATTTTTTATTATACTCCCTCTGTTTCAAATCTTTTATTATACTCCCTCTGTTTCAAATCTTTTTATCTGTATTCTTATTTAATTTCATTAGCCTTTCTAATTTAATACAATATTTTATTACATTAAAACTTAAATACTTGCACCCGGAGGGTGCATATATTTGCTAGTATTAGTAAAGAAATAACAAAAGACTTAGAGATTTACCATTAGAGTCTATTTCAGGGAGCTTATATATATATATATATATATATATATATATATTATATATATATATATATATATATATATACAGTGATTGGCAATTGCCACTTCTTCACAGAAGGAGGCTATTTCTACAAATTTGGTTGTGAGCACGCAATATATATATATATATATATATATATATATATATATATATATGTGGTGTGTGTGTGTGTGTGAATTTAAATAAAAAGCACCACTGAAAGCCTTTCATTCATCTGCTCATCAGGGTAGGAATCGATAAAGTTTTTAACAGTTGAAAGTTAAATATACTGAACTATATTATCCGTCTGATTGTGTTTCATTATATGTTTTCAAATATGTATAAAAGATTTGTACATATATGGATATATTTACCTTGTCTCCTTGCATATGCTTATTCTATCGACATCTTTATCAATACCAATTAATATCTCCCGCAGTCTGTTCGTTACTTACCTATCTACAGAGATTTGATTCTCTCTTCATTATTATCAATATCCATTAAGAACTTTCTCACCGGTTCATATACAATATCACCTCTATGTGGATCTACTTCTATATATACTTCCATTTATTCATCCTTCTGGTTCAACATCAATCCATCCAGTTTTTTTCACCTCAATTTATCCATGCTTCTATCCATCTAGTCCTACCTACAGCCGCCCATTTTATTCTTTTCATCAATACTTCCATACATCAAACTGATCCTACTTCCCTCAATCAAACTATCCATCCGGTTCTTCCTCCATCCATCTGGTTCTTCATCCATCCATGCGGTTTTTCGTCCACCCATCTGGTTCTACCTCCATACTTACTTGCATTCATCCAAACTGGTTCTACTTCCATCAATACTTCAATCCTTCTGGTTCTTCATCAATCCATGTGGTCCTACTTCCATCCATCTGGTTATTCCTCCAGCCAACTGGTCCTACTCCCATCCATCTGGTTATTCCTCCAGCTATCTGGTCCTACTTTCATCCATCTGGTTATTCCTCCAGAAAACTGGTCCTACTTCCATCCATCTGGTTATTCCTCCAGCCAACTGGTCCTACTTCCATCCATCTGGTTATTCCTCCAGCCAACTGGTCCTACTCCATCTATCTGGTTATTCTCCAGCCAACTGGTCCTACTTCCATCCAGCTGGTTATACCTCCAGCCAACTGGTCCTACTTCCATCCATTCTATTCCTCCAGCCAACTGGTCCTACTTCCATCCATCTGGTTATTCCTCCAGCCAACTGGTCCTACTTCCATCTATCTGGTTCTTCCTCCACCCATTTGGTCCTACCTCCATCAATACTCTCATCACCCAATCCAATTACCTTGTATCTCCCGCCTGTCTCCTTGCATATGCTTCTTCTATTGACGTCTTTATCAATATCAATTAATATCTGCCTCAGTCTCTTCGTTACTTACCCATCTACAGAGGTTTGATTCTCTCTGTTCATTTTCATCACATTCCATTAAGATAATTTGGTTCTTATACTCTATTACCTCTATGTGGTTCTTCCATCGATCCAGTTCTCCCAACCATCCATCGATCCATACTTGTCCCCTTCCTTCCCTCAATCTGGTCTAACTACTATCCATGCATTTTACAGTTTAAGAATAAATTTATTTTTCTACATAATCGTCATTTCGGTCAATACATTTTTGTAGGCATTGTGGCAGTTTTTGTATGCTCATGTCATACTAGCTCGCCGCCATGTAACAGAGGAAGCGTTGAACCTTGACATCGTTGTAAACTCCTTACACCAATTGCGGAGGATTTTGACACCCATGCACGGCTCGCCATGCACTTTTGTCAATTAGCGATGAATTTCAATCGGTTTATAGTCTTTTACGTTCAAAAAACAAATAACTTCGTGAACTTCACACTTGACGGTAGCGGCACTCGGGAACTGGTAAGCCAAGATTGACTGTTTCAGCGAGGCAGTGCACAGGGGATAGGCGCAAGCGCATGTACAAAAGTGTTGTCAATAGCCGCACGAACAGTTTCCATTCCTCCTCATCATTTTGGAGACTCTACTTTTGGGATTTCCCTCGTATAACAAAAATACTTGTGGAGGCAGCTAGTGTAATGGTTACCGTCGTAAGAAATGGACGCGGCGACCACGAATTTAAATACTGGACGAGGTTATTTGCATTTTTCATAGGGCTAATAACCCTTGGAAAAAGTATGAATTCAACAGTCCAACTATGAATAAATAGCAGGACGGACTGGGCTCTTTAAGATTGGTAAGGAAACCAGTCTAGGAGAAGGAAAACTCTGAATTCAAAATCTATTAAAACGCCGCTCAAGAAATTGACCTAGTGTCGCATCCTACTCACATAGAGGTGTTGGTATATATATATATATATATATATATATATAGATAGATCAAAATTATTTAATTAAAGCAACTTTGTTCTATCTTGTTCCTGACTATCACCGGGTATATCTGCTAGTATAAATATACGAAAGAGTCTATATGAAAAACATTTTGCTTTTCCCTTTTAAGTTCATGAGTCGTAAATCTTCAAAACAATTTAATCTAATGAAAAAGCTATGTAATGGCTATTAAAATCCAAAACGGTTGGTGCGATGAAATGATAAAAGGAATTTTTTTTTATCCGTGGCGAAAAATTCAATCAAACAGTAAAAGCCGATAGAGAGAAGCCATTGCTGTTTGAAATTAAAAAATTATACATTTACAAATAATTTAATGTGTACATGCTTGTACATCGAAATATATAAAAAAGTTTGAATCGCCATTTATCTGATCTATAAATGTTTTTTTCTGCATCACTTCCTCTTTTCATAGTGTGATGGTATATATGAAGAAAAAAGGTTTAGAAAATGAAATAATTATCTATGTTGCTCGAGAGTGTAGTATTTGTTTAACCCTATACTGACTGCATCACTACAAATCTGGACAGTTTATGAAAAAAAGTTTTAGAAAATGAAATAATTATCTATGTTGCTCGAGATTGTAGTATTTGTTTAACCCTATACGGACTGCATCACTACAAATCTGGACAGTTTATGTTTACAATCTTTTAAGTCTATTAACCAGTTGGATTAGTTTGTTTTGTTTATTTTGTTTTACGGCATATCAACCTCAGTGGTTCATTTAATGCCGATAAAGTTTTGAAATAAATCAATTCTTAATGGATAATATATTTTTTTTATAAATACATTTTTCTATTTAACCCATAGATGGGACCCTAACAGGTACTACCACTCCGGGTCAGAGTGGACCAGGGAGCAATGGTGATGAAGGGGTGCTCCACATTCCCCAAACCTCCAAAACTGGAACCTCACCATCAGATAGAGTTTAATGTAATTCCCAGGACATGTAGACCCACAGCCACCGCCTTCTAGCACCCATATGATAGAAAGGATTGGGGCTTGCCATAAGGGCAATATGGTTGGGAAAATCATATAGGTGCTAGGGCTTGACGTGACCAGCCGATTGATCGGAGGGGGCCTCTCTGACCGACCATCTAGCCCAAGATAGGGCCAAAGTGGAATATTGCATGTCATGAACTGCTCATCCACCTGGGCTCTATCCTTAAGCATCACGGGTCGCCAAACACGGCCAACAGGTGGCCCCACTGGGAGAGTCTTACCCCTCTGCAGAGGTGCAGTCGGTGCATTCTAACGCCCCAGCCGACAGGGCGGTGGATTAGTTTGCTATTAGAGTAATATATATTTTTGGAACACATTGCCCAATCAAATAAAAAAAAAAACAACAATAGTGTTAAATTGGATGATTTCAGAAATAACGGTAAAAGAATTAATTACGGGGCTATTTTTGAGGGGAAGTATAGAATGAAATATATAAGGGCCGAGTTAGCTCAGTCGGTAGAGTGTTCGGCTAGAAACCCCAAGGTTCCTAATTCGATAGCGGTCCTCGCCAACTTAGCGTATGAGTAGCACAGGGATCTCTACGGTAAAGTAAGTAGCTGATGGTAGGTGTGGCGCTCCACCTCAGATGCTAACAAAACAATCTCCTTGGTCTAGCGCTATTGAAGAGGGGATAGACTCCCTCGCTGATTGGCTGATACCGACTTTAGGCCATCCCGTCGACTTTACTTACTTTTATAGAATGAAATACTACAGAATTTCATCTGTTTATAGATATTTTATTAATATTGTAAATGTTCTGTGCAAGAATTCTTTTTTTTTAAAGGTTGATGTGAGAAGATAGTAAAAAAAGGGAGAGGGTAAAGGAGACATAACAAATGAATAAAATATTAGATGTGATTGCGAGTTAAACCATTGGATATTTTTGCTAATAGAGTAATATATTTTTGGGATAAATTTCCTAATGACATAAAAAACAATAATGTAAGAAATTAAGATTAAATTGGATGATTTCAGAAATAATAGTAAAAAAATGAAGTTATTTTTGAGAACTGTAGAATGAAATACTTAACTGAATTTTATCTGTCTATAGATATTGTATTAATATTATATATATTCTGTGCAAGGATTCTTTTTTTTTCTTTTAAAGATTGATGGGAGAAGATAAATAAAAAGGGCAGATACTTAAGGAGACATAACAAATAAATTATTAGATATTATTGTGTGGATTATTTTGCTAAAAGAATAATATATTTTTGGAACAAATTGTCTAATCAGATCAAAAGCAACAATAGTGTAAAAAAATTAAGATCAAATTGGGTGATTTCTTAAATAATAGTAAGGAAAAAAAATTAAGATGGCATTTTAATAAACTATTTGATGAAATGTGTAACAGAATTTTATCTGTATATAGATATTGTATTAATATTATATATGTTCTGTGTGAGGATATTTTTTTTAAAGGTTGATATGAGAAGATAGTAAAAAAAGGTGAGGCTCAAGGAGACATAAAAAATGAATAAAATAATAATTGCGAGTTAAACCATTGGATATTTTTGCTAATAGAGTAATATATTTTTGGGATAAATTTCCTAATCACATAAAAAACAACAATAGTGTAAGAAATTAAGATTAAATTGGATGATTTCAGAAATAATGGTTAGAATGAAAAAAATGAAGGTATTTTTAGGAAGTATAGAATTAATTTGATCTGAATATAGATATTGTATTAATATTATATATGTTCTGTGTGAAGATTTTCTTTTTATTCTAAACGTTGATATGAGAAGATAGTAAAAAGGGGATAAGCTGAAGGAGACATAACAAATAAATGAATTATTAGATGAGAAAATTCAATATTTTATTAAAAAAAAAAAAAAAAAAAAAAAAAAAAAAAAAAAAAAAAAAAGGTCCGCAAAATGTATTATATTCTCAGAAAAAATTTTTTTATTCTTTTTATCTTACATATGCGACACGTGTTTCTGATCTGTTGTCTTCTTCAGGCATTGAATTATTATTTTGGCAGAATATGTCCGATATTTGATAGGTTGTGTGTGTTTTTGTAACTTTTCTATTATAATCATATATATATTTACCAACCCCTCCGCACGAGCAGGATGTGACACAAGGTCAATTTCTTAAGCGGAGTTTAACAGGTTTGAATTCAGAGTTTTCCTTCTCCTAGACCGGTTGCCTAACCAAGGTTAAAGAGCCCAGTCTGCCCTACTATTTACCCATAGCTGGAGGGAGAGTAGGGTTCATCATATAAATCATATAAATCATTATAAGCAATATAAATATTGTATATATTCTCTGCAAAAATCTTTTTTTTATTTCGTTATTTTTTTAAGGTTAATATATTTCCTAATCAAATAAAAAACAACAATGATGTAAGAAATTAAAATTAAAGTGGATGATTTCAGAAATAATGGTTAGAAGAAAAAAAAGGAAGAGGGTATGTTTGGGGAACTATTCAATGAATTACTTAAATTTTTATCTATATATGTTTTGTGCAAGGATACCTATTCTTTCTTTTAAAGGTTGATGTGAGAAGATAGTAAAAAGGAGAGAGAGAGACTCAAAGAGACACAAAAAATAAATAAATAAATAATTAGATATGTGTATTAACCAATTGGATTTTTTGGCTAATTGAGTAATATATTTTTTGAATTAATTGCCTAATCAGATTAAAATAAAAAAGCAGTAGTATAAATGAATTTAAGATTAATTTGGATGTTTATATAATTGAGGCTTTTGGTTTGGTTCGGTTAATATTTAATGGCATGTAACACTTTGTGAGTTATATCTAATATCAAATCTTTATATATATATAATATATATATATATATATATATATATATATATATTTTTAGCTTTACATTTCCCATCGCGTGAAAAACGCTTCATATAAACGCTAAAAAAAATTTGATTTTTAAAATCTCAACCATTTCACGACTGGTTTTTGACATCTCAACCACTTCTCATCTGATGATTGGATTACCAAGAAACTTTAAGTTATGAGTGTGAAATCATAATATCACCATTAATTATATATATATATATATATATATATATATATATATATATATATAAGTCTAAAAAGTAAAGTCTTCGGGGCGGCCTAATGTCGGTATCGGCCATGCAGCGAGGGAGTCTATCCCCTTTTAACTAGCGCTAGACCAAGGAGATTATTTTAGCGTCTGAGGTCGAGCGCCACACCTAACATCAGCTCCTTACTTTACCGCACAGAACCCTGTGCTACTCATACGCTGAGTTGGCGAGGGTGGGTATCGAACTAGGAACCTTGTGGTTTCTAGCCAAACGCTCTACCGACTGAGCTAACCCGGCCCTTTTATATATATATATGTGTGTGTGTATGTGCGTGTGCTTAATTGAAGTCGTACCTAATTTTGAAAGTTAATTAATAAATTAATTAGGTGGGCACACCTATTCAAATGTAAGGCTAAACAAATCGGTCTTCCTATCTATAGCTCTGCTGATGAGGCCTAATAGGCCGAAATGTACATACAGAGATTGATTTTTCTCGATTTGTTTAGCCTTACATTTGAATAGGCATGCCTGCCTAATTAATTAATTAATTATTAATTAATTAACTTTCAAAATTAGGTACGACTTCAATTAAGCACATATTCTCCCAAAAATTGTCGGCTAAAAAAAGTCATATCAAAAACACATCACTTGTGTATTTACTTCTCATATATATATATATATATATATTAGTAAAAAATATAGATAGATATAAAAAGTGCTCATAAATTAACCGAATAACTCGATTTTTTAATTCCCTGGTAAGTCACCTTTATTTTCATATATATATATATATATATATATATATATATATATATATTATATATATTATATAGAGAGAGAGAGAGAGAGAGAGAGATAAACAATCATGATATAATATGTAGTATTAATCAGTAAATAGTACTCAATATCAGCCATAGAGCACGTATATCTAAGTTTGTGTAGCGTGGATATGAAGTCAACGGCGTTGGGTCATTTACAGTTTCTCACCTAGGCGTCAGTTTCCCAGCGCCGCACACACACACACACACACACATATATATGATACTTCTGCCCATATCTGTATTATGCATACATATATATCTAACACATATGCGCATATATATATATGTGTGTGTTTATACATAAAATACATGTACACATCTATAGTATGTATATTATATATGTGCATATATATACTGTTGGCATTTCCCATAGCTCTAACACCCTTGGGAAAGGTATGAATCCATATATTCTCCCTCCAGCTATGGGTTAAATAGTAGGGCAGACTGGGCCCTTCAGCCGTGGGTAGGTAACCAGTCTAGGAGAGGGATAACTCTGAATTCAAAATTCCTGAGGTCGGTCGTTGATTGGGTTTGTGGCAACCCTTGATGCACCAATTCTTTCCTATCGACTGAGCCAAAAAGTGTGGATGGTCCAACACAAGCCTTCACCACTATAAACAAATCACTGTGTGGATGTTCATTGTATGAACACTCATACGTCGAAATCGACGAGAGAGTCCATCATATATATATATATATATATATATATATATATATATATATATATATATATATATATATATATACTCCTACATATGTATGTGTGTGTGTGTGTGTGAAATATTATTGCCAGTATTTTGTCATGTTCTTCAAGCATCAGTATCCGAAATCCAAACGAGCAATTTTCGCGCTGAAAATTAATGTGAATTTTAATCGTTGATATAAAATTTTCCGTATTGATTTCAACGATTAAAATTCGCATTTACTTAATAAATAACATTAGCTGTCAACCATTGCTTCTTTGTCAGAAAGATTTTCTATTTATCTTGCGAGAAGCTACGGCGGGAAAAATCTGCGTTTTATTATCATTTCATTTATTTTTTTTGTTCCCTTAAGAGGACAGAACCAAATAGGGTCATTGACTGCAACGCCATGTTTTTTTTTTTTTAAACATTTGTCGTAATTTACTTGGATTTTTTTTTTTTCCTTTTAAAAGCTTTATTTTATTTTATTTTATTTTTTTAGGTTTATATTTGCTTATGTTTTAAAAGTTTGATATTCAGAGGAATTTGCAAAAATGAAATAAAATAAAAAATAAAAAAAATAAAATTAATTGACGAGATGGAGTCGACATGTTGGTTATTTACTGCTGGGAGATGTTCATCACCGACTTCTTTATTTCCGATAAATTACGCCGGTAAGAGGGGATTTTTTTTTAATAGGGAGAAAAAAAGAGATAGATAGAAATTATATTAATAAAATATAAGAGAGAGAGAGAGAGAGAGAGAGAGAGAGAGAGAGAGAGAGAGAGAGAGAGAGAGATTCAAATAATGAGAGAGTAAAATAAAAAGACAAAGAACAAAAAAGATTGAGTGAGAGAGAGAGAGCAAAAGTCACACAGAGACTCGAAACAGCTAGAGATAGAGGGATAAGTAAAAGAGAGAGAGAGAGAGAGAGAGAGAGAGAGAGAGAGAAGAAGAGAGAGAGAGAAGAGAGAGAGGGGGGACAAAAGAAAACGTGACACAGAGAGAGGTAAAGAAAGAGGAGATATATGAAAAAGAATCGGAGAGATGCAAAAGAAAGTAAAGAAAGAGAAAGAAAGAAAGAAAGAGGTAAAGAAAAGAAAAGAGAAAATGAAAAAAGAGAGACAGAAAGATGGAAATCTAAAGAGAGAGAGAGGGAGGAGAAGGGGAGAGAGAGGGGAGCAAAGAAAAAAGGAAACAGACAGGCAAAGAGGAGGGTGATGGAAAAAAAGAGTAGGAGAGAGGCAAAGAAAGAGAATGAAAACGAGAGAGGGAGGGTGGAGGATAGATGAGAGAGAGAGAGAGGGGGAGGATAGATGAGAGAGAGGATGAGAGAGAGAGAGAGAGAGATAGAGAGAGAGAGAGAGAGATGAGAGAGAGAGAGAGAGAGAGAGAGAGAGAGAGAGAGAGAGAGAGAGAGAGGATGAGAGAGAGTGAGAGAGAGAGGATGAGAGAGAGTGAGAGAGAGAAAGCGAGGATGAGAGAGAGAGAAGAGAGATGAGAGAGAGAGAGAGAAGAGAGAGAGAGAGAGAGAAGAGAAGAGAGAGAGAGAGAAAGAGAGAGAGAAAGAGAGAGAGAAATAGAGGATGAGAGAGAGAGAGAAAGAGAGAGAGAGAGAGAAAGAGAGGATGAGAGAGAAGAGAGAGAGAGAGAGAGAAAAAGAGAGGATGAGAGAGAGAAAAAGAGAGGATGAGGAGAGAAAAGAGAGGATGAGAGAGAGAGAAAAAAGAGAGGATGAGAGAGAGAGAAAAAGAGAGGATGAGAGAGAGAAAAAGAGAGGAGAGAGAGAGAAAGAGAGAAGATGAGAAAGAGAAAGAGAGGATGAGAGAGAGAGAGAAAGAGAGGAGAGAGAGAGAAAGAGAGGATGAGAGAGAGAAAGAGAAAGAGAGGATGATAGAGAGAAATAGAGGGAGAGGATGAGAGAGAGAAATAGAGGGAGAGAGAGAGGATGAGAGGGAGAGAGAGGATGAGAGGGAGAGAGAAGATGAGAGAAGGGGGTGATAGAAGAAGAAAGAACGTATAAAAAAAGAAAGAAAAGTCGACGGCGGTGAAGATGGATGATAACAAATAAATAATATTTTACGTTGTTAAATGCCATTAAAAAAAAAGAATATATTTTGTATTTCTTTCGCGCTGAATTGTTTTTTTCTCTCCAGAAATTGATGAACGATTGATCGTCTGCAGTTTGATTCAACAACGACACAAGCAGCAGCAGCAGCAGCAGCAATGGCGACCATGTCAACTTTTTCTTGTTTTGTTTTTTTATTTTATTTTTTATTTTCCATTACTCTGCCCATTCTCAAATAATTGCTTTGGGAATCAAAATTAAAACTCAGAAAGATGTTTCCAATATTCCTATCTTATAAAACATCTGTAAAGAATACCTACATCAATTTTTACTAAAGAAAAAAAAAGGGGGGGGGATTAATTTATAACAAGCATCTTTGTTTTAATTTGCCTATGGTTATTTTATACCTTGAAGTTAGGGAATCGCGTTCATTGTACATCGACATTTACATTTTTGTGTAGTTGTTGGAGTTTTTTTTCCATTCTTCATATCGAATACGTACATACAACTAAGTATCCTCATCTTTGTTATTTGTATCTCTGTATTTTGGCGGATATGTTCTTTGGCATTCCTTACTTAAATTCTGAGTTTATCGAATACAATATATATATATATATATATATATAATATATTATATACACACTTTGGTGCGGTACCAAGTTTCTTGGTACAAGGTGATTCTAGGTGGGTCCTAATTCTCTACCAGTAGTTTGTTGTAGAGTTCAGGTTCCGTATGAGAGCTCAATGAGCCTTTTATTCCCAAATATATATATATTTATTGTATTCGATAAACTCAGATTTAAAAATTTAAAAATCACACGCACAGTACCGAGATACACACACACTCACATACATTTATATGTATACATATATGGTCATATACACAACTCCCAAGAACCCTCCCTCACATATATGAGCATTAAAAAAGAACCCATCTCAAAGGTTTTTTTTTTCACGAACAGATAGACTTGCTACTACTAATACACTCCTCTACCAGGATTTTAATAGCATTTCAAACACTCAAAAAAATATTTCAACTTCTATAGTTCTTTTATAATGCTCCCTTAAAAAAAAAAAAAAAAAAACTCTCTAAAAACAATTTCTTCAAACAAGAAATTTTCTCCTGACGATGACCTAAGGTCGAAATTAGTTGAGAATAGATAACATATAAGAAATATTCCTGTTTGTCTTATTACTTTTTGTTCATACTATATATATATATATATATATATATATATATATGTGTGTGTGTGTGTGTGTGTGTGTGTGTGTGAAAATGGAAAAGGAATTGAATCCGACAATATGAGGAAAAATGAGTAGAGAAAAGAAATGTAGATGGATAAAATGAAGAATCGACCTTCATCAGAGTGAACATTCAAAATAAATGTTCACTCTGATGAAGGTCGATTCTTCTATGTGTGCGAAATATTTTCACACACATAAACTGACCGAAACACATGTGCAAGTGATAGCGATTAAATTCATTTTATCCATCTACATTTCTTTTCTTTACTCATTTTTCCTCATATATATATATATATATATATATATATATATATATATAATATATATATATAATAAAAAATAATAATAAAGTTACAAAAACACGCACAACCTATCAAATATCGGACATATTCTGCCAAAACAATAATTCAATGCCTGAAGAAGACAACAGATCAGAAACACGTGTCACATATGTAAGATAAAAAGAATAAAACATTTTTTTCTGAAAACATAATACATTTTGCGGACATTCTTATATATATATATATATATATATATATAGTTTTTTTTCCGTAGTTAGGGTCTTTCCATGTGTGGTTTAACCAAGCTGATGCAGGTAGACCATAAGGAGAGCTCAATGTACCTAATACCAGTGAGTAAAAGGACAGAGCAAGATATTTAGTAAATGAAGAAAAACTCTAAACTTGCTTCATTACAATAATTTATTTCAACCGTATTAATACGGCATCTTCAGGTAATCACTCAGTAAGAGTCATGTTCTTGTGATTACCTGAAGATGCCGTATTAATACGGTTGAAATAAATTATTGTAATGAAGCAAGTTTAGAGTTTTCTTCATTTACTAATATATATATATATATATATATATATATATATATATATATATATATATATACTGTTGATCATTAAAAACTAAACTTTATTAAAATTTATCAATTTATCTCTACATACCTAATATTTCTGCGTCTTTTTGTAATTGTAACAGAAGGAAAGAAAAAAAAAAAGAAGACAGAACAACAAAGCAAAATTCTTATTTTGAGCAATGCACTCAGCAATTTCATAGCCCTGTCGTCTGGGGTTTTAGAATACACCGACAGCACCTCTAGGGCCATTTGCTGGCCGTGAATGACGACCCATGATGCTCAATGACACAACCCTTGTGGCTAAGCAGTCCATGTCATGCAACAATCCACTTAGGTTTGGTTGGTTTTGTTTTACGGCATATCGACCTCAGTGGGTCATTTAATGCCGATAAAGTTTCGAAATAAATCAATTCTTAATGGATAATACAATTTTTTTTATAAATACATTTTTCTATTTAACCCATAGATGGGACCCTAACAGGTACTACCACTCCGGGTCATAGTGGACCAGGGAGCAATGGTGATGAAGGGGGTTCTCCACATTCCCCAAACCTCCAAAACTGGAACCTCACCATCAGATAGAGTTTAACGTCATTCCCAGGACATGTAGACCCGCAGCCACCGCCTTCTAGCACCCATATGATAAAAAGGGGTTGGGGCTTGCCATAAGCGCAATAGGGTTGGGAAAATCATATAGGTGCTAGGGTTTGACGTGACCAGCCGATTGATGGTCCTTACTTAATCTTGAGGGGTAATCGGAGAGGCTCTCTCCTATCAGATTGGTCCCGTCGAGCCTTACCACCAGATCCTATTGCTCTTATAGCAACCCCAAATATATGTGCTAGAAGGCTGTGACTGGGGGTCTTTGGTGTCATGGGTATGACATTTACATCTAATGGTGAAGTTCCAATTTTGGAGCTCTGGCGAATGCGGAGTATCCCTTCATGGCCATTACTCCCAGGTCCGCTGTGACCCGGAGTGGTAGTACCTGTTAGGGTCCTATTTTTGGTTTAAATATAAAAAAATGTGTTTAATTGGAACCTCAACAGGGCCAAAGGAGAGTGTTGCATGTTATGGACTGCTCAGTGACCAGGATTCTGTCCTCAATTCTACCCCTCTGCTAAGATGCAGTCGATGTATTCTACAGGCGACAGGGCGGTGGGGAAAGTGGGTATCTAGCATAAGCATAAACTCCGGTTTCGACCGGGAGTTCCAGTGGCTTTGGCCCCAGACCGTAGAACTAACAACGTTGATCCCAGAGGGCGCCCCCTAAATGCAATACCGACCCTCTTGATTTAAAGTGGCAGGGCTGGGTTTATTGCCCAGTGCCTGAGGCGCCCTGTTGTGGGGGAATGCCGACGGGATCAATGCATTTTTGCACCCGCTACCCATGAGTTTCAGTTCGTGGGTGGTCCCACATTAATAGGGCCTTATGTCTGACCCGCAAACTTGGTAAATAAACTATAAGGTACCGCTAAATTTTCCTGGCAATGAGAGTGAAATTGATTAAGTAGTAAATTTGTTTATATATATCACTGACATTGACCACTCCGCTTGTAATGCCGTAAAAAAATTTGTTCCAACACTGACTCACTAAGTGATAAATATATATATATATATATATATATATATATATATATATATATAAAAACACACACACACACACACACACAAGTTTTGTTGAATTGTACAGACAATTCCTGTCGACAAGTTTTTCGTTGTTGATCCGTTCCAATTTTCGGGCCATCTTTCTGGTGTCGGGGTGTAACTGGTATAACAGTCCCCCAAAGGTTTCAAAACGAGCGCTTTCGGCAATACAATTTGCCATCCTCAGGTGGGAAACGATGGTATGATTTCGTGTCTCGTTTTTAAGGAGAACGAGTAGTAGCAAGGAATTAGAAGTGGGAGGTAATAACTACTGCAAAGCTCGCTCGAACCACTACCATTCCTACAATCTCCTACTACCAATTGTACCTCCCACTTCTAATACCTTGCTACTACTCGTTCTCCTTAAAAACGAGACACGAAATCATACCATCGTTTCCTACCTGATGATGGCAAATTGTATTGCCGAAAGCGCTCGTTTTGAAACCTTTGGGGGACTGTTATACCAGTTACACCCCGACACCAGAAAGATGGCCCGAAAATTGGAACGGATCAACGAAAAACTTGTCCGACAGGAATTGTCTGTACAGTTCAACAAAACTTGTATAAAATAAAAAATGCTGCCAAAATACACTTATTCTAACATATATATATATATATATATATATATGAGAGTAAGTAAACAAACAATGTGTTTATTTGATATGACAATTTTAGGTCGAAATGTACATTCAGGGATTGACATTTTCTCGATTTGTTTAGCCTTACATTTGAACATATATGCCCGCCTAAATTCATTAATTATTAACTAATTAATTTTCAAAATTAGGTATGACTTCAATTAAGCACATATCCTCCAAATATTGTCGGCTAAAAAAGGCCATATCTAAAATAAACACATTGTTTGTTTACTTAATTTCATATATATATATATATATATATAAGGTATCCAAATGACTGGTTGTAAGGGATGATTCTATTTGGGATCTTCAAAACCTCCCTGTATAACCATACTGCACGCTATTGTAGGTCCAAACATATAATTCATAAAAGGATTTTTATAAATCCCTAAAAAGAGCTCAATGTATAATAATCAATAAATTAGATTAAATACAGAGCAATATTTAACTTTCAAAGAGAGAAAAACTTAAACCGTCATTCCGTAATAATTTATTTCGACCAGAAACTCAACATATATATTATATATATATATATATATATATATGAAATTGATATGTTGAAAAAACAAAAGATATTTATAAAAGCATGGGATCATCAGGAGAGAATGTGCAACCGTTTCGGGGCCTTCCTCTCAACGGTTTTAAAAAGCAAATATTCCAACTTTTGACTAGCAGCGTTCTGTTTTGCGCATTCTTTCTTCTAACGGTCATTTCATCCCGTCTTATTTTTGTTGAAGACGGATCCCACATGCGGTTCCGATACAGATATTCGAGGGACCTATCTCTCTCT
>CM042175.1:14820988-14853912 GCA_023376005.1 Doryteuthis pealeii
GAAGATCTCACCACGTGAATACACCTCACGATATACAAACACTTGACAGGCTACTTTTTACAACAACCCCGTCTTAGGATTGTGTAATATATATGAAAGTTTAGTGACGGTAATATAGTCCCATAATATACATAAATATATATATTCTGTTAATCGTTAAAAAGTAAATTTTATCAAGATGTATCCATTCATCTATGAATCTATTTTAGTATTAAATATCTGCGTCTGACTGTAACCATAACAACAGGGGAGAAAAAATGGCACTTGCAATTATTTACGAAACAATTTTGTCAGTTTTCGCACAATGATGGGCGTCTCTTGCGTGTTTTGTTTTTGCTTTGTGGGGAAGACCGAATATATATGATTCAGTCTATCAATTTTGTTTTTTGTTTTATTCAGTACTATAAGACTTTCATTATTTTCATCTCTCCTTTTATTCATATCTATTAATCGTTATACGTCACTGTGTGTCTACCTATATCTCTCTCATATCTATCTATCGTAATATGTTGATCTCTTTTTAAACTTAGTGTGTTCCCCTATTTATCTCATTCAGTTTTACTATCTATCTAGCCATTTTATGTTTTTTAATTCTATATATTATATATCTATCATTATAATTTTCCTATTATTTTATTCATATCTATCTATATCTCTACTTACCACTATCTATATCTCTACTTACCACTATCTATATCTCTATCTATCTACCTATATCTCTATCTATCTACCTATATCTCTATCTATCTACCTACCTATATCTATCTACCTATCTACATCTCTAGCTCTACCTACATCTCTACCTCTACCTACATCTCTACCTATCTATATCTCTACTTACATCTCTAGCTCTACCTACATCTCTATCCATCTACCTATCTACATCTCTACCTATATCTCTATCTATCTACCTATATCTCTACCTACATCTCTACCTATATCTCTACCTATCTATATCTCTATCTATCTACCTATCTATATCTCTATCTACATCTCTACCTATCTACCTATCTATATCTCTATCTATCTACATCTCTACCTATATCTCTATCTATCTACATCTCTACCTATATCTCTATCTATCTACATCTCTACCTATATCTCTATCTATCTACTCTACTTATATCTCTATCTATCTACATCTCTATATCTCTATCTATCTACCTATCTACATCTCTACCTATATCTCTATCTATCTACCTATCTACATCTCTACTATATCTATCTCTACCTATATCTCTATCTATCTACCTATCTACATCTCTACCTATATCTCTATCTCTATCTATATCTCTATCTCTACCTATTCTCTATCTACTATCTACATCTCTACCTATATCTCTATCTATCTATCTAACATCTCTACCTATATCTCTATCTATCTATCTATCTACATCTCTACCTATATCTCTATCTATCTATCTATCTACATCTCTACCTATATCTCTATCTACATCTCTACCTATATCTCTATCTACATCTCTACCTATCAATATCTCTACCTATATACCTATCTATATCTCTACCTATCTATATATCTACCTACCTACCTACCTACCTACATCTATCTATATCCTACCTCTCTCTAATTGATTTGCACATTTCTTTTATTATTGTTTCCATGCGGACTAAATTAGTAATGATAACCTATGTTTTTTTCCCGCATTAAAATTCATTTTACAATTCTATTTAACAGTATTTCCCTTCAGTATTGTAAGAAAATGTGTCATTATTATTTGCAAGCCTTCATTATATATACATATATAAAATCCGTGTCTGTTTTTAATCGAAATATTGGGGGAAAAAATGCGGTGGCCTTATACCAGACTGTAATGTTTTTAATGACTGCATAATGATTTACGAAACATTCTTGTCAGTTTTCGCACTATGATTGCTGTCTCTTGGGTGTTTTGTGGGAAAGAACGAATTTTAGCTCTTTCACTCTCTCGCGCGCATATATATATATATATAGGCGCGTGGACTAGTGGTTAGAGTCGTGGAAAATGGGCTCGTCGATTCGAGTTCAATTCCTAGACGAAGCTGTTGGCATTTCACATAGCAATAATACCCTTGGGAAAGGTATGAATCCATATATTCTCCCTCCAGCTATGGGTTAAATAGCAGGGCAGACTGGGCCCTTCAGCCTTGGGTAGGTAACCAGTCTAGGGGGATAACTCTGAATTCAAAATTCCTGAGGTCGGTCGTTGATTGGGTTTGTGGCAACCCTTGATGACCCAATTCTTTCCTATCGACTGTGCCAAAAAGTGTGGATGGTCCAACACAAGCCTTCACCACTATAAACAAATCCCTGTGTGGATGTTCATTGTGTATATGAACCCTCAATACGTCGAAAATCGACGGGAGAGTCCATTATATATATATATATATATATATATACGCTGTTAAAATGAAAATATTTTAAATCATATTCATAGCTAATATTGAACAATATTTCGATTGATAAAAATCATAATCAGAGCTTGTTTTTAATCCGGACTCATCGAGAGAGAAGCTGAAAATAATTTGAATTCAAAACGAAAACACTGATGTTCCAAAAAGCATACAAGTCATGCGATCGTTTCTTCATTAGCACATCCGCTACGCGTTTCTCGGTCAACGACATAATGTATATCTTAGTGTAACAGTTTTTGAAAGAAGAAGACATATTTCAAATTCAAAAATAGACAAATTCTCTAAACATCAGTGTTTTCGTTTTGAATTCAAATTATTTTCAGCTTCTCTCTCGATGAGTCCGGGTTAAAAACAAGCTCTGATGATGATTTTTATAAATCGAAATATTGTTCAATATTAGCTATGAATATGATATAAAATATTTTCATTTTAACTGCATTGTGTGTTTTTATATCCTTGTATATATATATATATATATATATATATATATATATATATAAGTATAGATTTTCAGGTTCTTTCACGATGAGCCTGGTTTAAAAACAAGCTCTGATAATGATTTTATAAATCAAAATATTGTTCAATATTAGCTATGAATATACGGATTTACGCTATTATTATTATTAAAATAATCAGATGAAGTTGAAATGATGATGATAATAATAATAGGAAAAATGTAAAAATATTCCGTACACAGAGAGATTTTTTCACGACCTTCATCAGAGTGAAATTTTTTTGTTGTTTTTTTGAGCCCTCAGAAAAAAAAAAAAAAAAAAAATTCACTCTGATGAAGGTCGTAAAAAATCTCTGTGTACGGAATATTTTACATTTTTCCTATTATTATTATCATCATCATTTCAACTTCATCTGATTATTTTAATAATAATAATAACATACATCCGTATACATTTTGATAAACAGACGGAAACACATGTGTAAGTGATATCGATTAAAAGTGATATCGACTAAATTCATTTTTATCCATCTACATTTCTTTTCTTTACTCATTTTTTCCTCATATATATATATATATAAATAAAAAAAAAAGTAAAGTCGTCGGGGCGGCCTAATGTCGATATCAGCCATGCAGCGAGGGAGTCTATCCCCTTTTCACTAGGGCTAGACCAAAGAGATTGTTTTTGCATCTGAGGTGGAGCGCCACACCTACCATCAGCTCCTTACTTTACCGCACGGATCCCTGTGCTACTCATAACGCTGAGTTGGCGAGGACCAGTATCGAACTAGGAACCTTGTGGTCTCTACCGACTGAGCTAACTCGGCCCTATATATATATATATATATATATATGTTTCGGAATTTCAAAATGAGTACAACCGTCTAAGTATCACTAAGCTAATATTTACTAAGCTTTGCTTCGTCTGGCACGCAGGCCACGGGTTGCTTGCACTACCTGCTGTTATTTACTAAGCTACGCTTAGTCTAAATACAGGCCTCGGGTTTCCTGCAGTACCTGCTGTTGTTATTTACTAAGCTTTTCTTAGTCTACATATACAGGCCTCGGGTTGCCTACAGTATCAACTATTGTTATTTACTAAAAGTTTGCTCAGTCTGACGTACGGGCATCTGCTTGCTTAAAGTACATTCTGTTCGTATTTACTATGTGTTGCCTTCTAATAGTCCCTAAGTAGTAGAGGTTTTACCAAAAACTGATTTAAGACACAAAGCAAAACTCGTTTTCTAAAATTTTCTATCAGTAAAAAATAAAAATAAAAATAAGAAAAATAAGGTAATTTATGAGGAAGTGCGTCCCGGTCTCCTGCCTCAGAAATTGCTAACCCGGTGACTATTAAAATAACGTACCCAGCTATGTCGCTCGGCGGTGTTACTTGAAAGAAAACAACCAACTTAGGGCGTTAAATGTATTTTAGAGGGGAGGGGGCTTCTCTTTTTTGATATGAACAAATGGAGATGGGTGGATAGATATATAAAAACAAAGTAAAAAATGAACAAATTGAGGTAGATAGATAGATATCCATCTTCATATCTAAATAAGAATTACGACAAATTTCTATAAATAAACAAGAATTACGACAAATTTCTATAAATAAATTTCTCAACAAATTACGATAAATAAATAAGAATTACGACAAAAAAGAGAAGCCCCCCCCCTCTAAAATACATTTAACGCCCTAAGTTGGTTGTTTTCTTTCAAGTAACACCACTGAGACGACATAGCTGGGGACGTTATTTTGATAATCACCGGGTAGCAATTTCTGAGGCAGGAGACCGGGACGCACTTCCTCATAAATTACCAAAAATAATACCTCACATTTCATAAATTCTAAAAATAGACCAAACCAGACTGACCAACGCCAGATCCTAATTCAAAAATATTTCCAGTAACGAAGATTTTAGGGATATAAATTAACAAGGTGTCACAATGTATGAGCAGTCACAAATTGTGAACGTACCTGTAGATAGAATTTTAAATAAAGTTCGTTAGAATTAAAAGCACAGGTGGATAATTTTCCATACCTGTTTGGGAGTATGATTGACATAAAGATGACCCCAAATTCGCCTTCCGATAGAAAACGTGTCATAAAAACAGAATAAGTCTAGTTAAGTAGATGCGACCCGATATCGAAGGAGTGCAGACATGATTGTCGGCTCTGGTGGGTCGGTCTCCCCGCGGTAGAATCAATATGGGTAGGGCTGAAAATAACAGCTTGATCAAGAACAACTAAGTATTGTTATTAATTAAACTAGTACAAAATAAAAAACGACCTCCAGGCGATGTAAAAATAGATTTTTGAAATATATTGCCTGAGGGGTGGGAGTAAAAAATTCAATGTCAGCGAGTTTGTACCCTAAGTAAGTAAAATCCTCAAATTCATAAAAGGATTAAAAAATAAAACAATTTGAAATGTAAACTTTAAATATATATTAAAATAAAGCAAACTATATATAGATATATAATACCAGTCATGTATTTATTAAAACTTGTTTTAAAAAAACAATGAGGACTGTCTAATGTTGCATGTTCAAATTTTGAGTGTATTCATTCTATGTTATGACGATTTTGGGTAATGTGACGTAAGCAGTGACGTAATTTTTGTTACAGACAAAAACCGGAAGCGAATCTCCCAATATTAATAGATAGATGTTAAGACAATGACCAGCCCAGTCTGTAAGAAGAATCAAGAAAGAAAATCAACAACAGTAGATAGAAGTCAGCCCAGAGAAGATGCTGACCGCAGTAGAAGCGGTAATCGACAATTGAAGGAAAAAAATCGAAATAGAAAAAAAAATTAGATTGGGAGGTTTAAACACTAAACTTCATAAGTTATTCAACTACCTCGTATTTTTACTTTTAAAATTTGGTAATTTATGAGGAAGTGCGTCCCGGTCCCCTGTCTCCGAAATTGCTGCCCGGTGAATTTTAAAATAACTACCCCAAGCTTCGGGGCCACATCGGTGTTACTTGAAAGAAAATAACCAACTTAGAGCTTTAAATGTATTTTAGGGAGGGGGTCTCTTTTTGTCTTAATTCTTGTTTATTTATAGAAATTTGTCGTAATTCGTGTTTATTTATCGTAATTTGTCGTAATTCTGGTTTATTTACCGTAATTTGTCATAATTCTGGTTTATTTATCGTAATAAAAGAAAATTTTAGTATTTAATAGATAGATAGATATGAAGATAGATAGTTTTGAATAGACTGAGATAGATAGATAGACAATAGGTAACACCTATTTTACCCCGTGAAATTTACCTCCCCCCTATATTTAACACAATGAAACTTATAGAAGCTTGGGGTCGTTATTTTAAAATTCACCGGGCAGCAATTTCGGAGGCAGGGGACCGGGACGAACTTCCTCATAAATTACTAAAATTTTATTATAGTTTTATACATTTACTTGTTATTGTAATTTTAAAAACAATTATATAAAAAGATGTTTGTTTATTAGTTAAACATCGTAACAATTGCAGTAGATTGTATTTCACATTTAAATGTTAAGCTAGGTATACCAAAAAAACAAAAAGTAAACAGAAGAGGAATCAAGTAAGAACTATCATCACTATCATCTATAATATCTATATGTGGAAGCGCGTGGTGTAATGGTTAAAGTCTTGGGAAATGGACTTGTCAACCCGAGTTCAAATCCTGGACGTGGCAATTATTTCACTTAGTGCTAATACCCTTGGGAAAGGTATGAATCCTACTCTCCCTCCAGCTATGGGTAAATAGTAGGGCAGACTGGGCTCTTTAACCTTGGTTAGGCAACCGGTCTAGGAGAAGGAAAACTCTGAATTCAAACCTGTTGAACTCCGCTTAAGAAATTGACCTTGTGTCACATCCTGCTCGTGCGGAGGGGTTGGTAAATATATGTGTGTGTGTGTGTGTGTGTGTGTGTGTGTGTCTCTCTCTCTCTCTCCTCCATTATATAACCAAATCATGTTAGGGGTATATAACAAAGGGGGAATTAGAGAAGAAGAAGAGAGAAATAGAAGAGAAAAAAGAGTTAGTAAAAAAACAAACAAACAAAAACGATTCCGCGGACCAGACAAGACAATAGAATAGCAGTAGACCCGCCTTTGACAGCGCACGCTAAAGTATTAATGTAGAAAATCTTACGACGGTAACTAAACCTTATCCTCTAAGAACTTTGGAACCGATAGACAGTAAACCTTTTCAATAACATCAAAACTTTGCATTCACAAATTAATAATCACACATATCTTTTGTAACCTGTTGTTCATTAACAAAAATGATATATATGAGGTAGCGTTAACATGAAATCAACAACGCTTTGTTACTGACAGGTTTTCGCTCATGTAATTCTCAAACCAAACTTGGTTTGAAAATCGCATATGCGAGAAACTGTGAGTAACAATGAAAAACTAGTAGGATGTGACACAATGCCAATTTCTTTAGGAGAGTTTCATTGGTTAAAAATTACTCACATACACTCTGGTCATTCAAATCCTCAGTAGTTTTTGTTTTGTTTTGTTTTACGGCATATCAACCCCAGTGGGTTATTTAATGCCGATAAAGTTTTGAAATAAATCAATTCTTAATGGATAATACATTTTTTTATAGATACATTTTTCTATTTAACCCATAGATGGGACCCTAACAGGTACTACCACTCAGGGCCAGAGTGGACCAGGGAGCAATGGTGATGAAGGGGTGTTCCACATTCCCCAAACCTCCAAAACTGGAACCTCACCATCAGATAGAGTTTAACGTCATTCCCAGGACATGTAGACCCGCAGCCATCGCCTTCTAGCACCCATATGATAAAGAGGGGTTGGGGCTTGCCATAAGGGCAATAAGGTTGGGAAAATCATATAGGTGCTAGGGCTTGACATGACCAGCCGATTGATCGGAGGGGGCCTCTCCGACCGCCCGTCTAACCCAAGATAGGGTCAAAGTGTAGTATTGCAAGTCATGAACTGCTCATCCACCTGGGTTCTATCCTTAAGCATCACGGGTCGCCACCCACGGCCAACAGGTGGTCCCATCCTCAGTAGTAATATTGATTTCAATATATAAGTAAACACTTATCACTGATAAGTAAACACTATTACTGAACCCGGTTACCAACAGAAACAAAAAAACTAAAATGATATCCAAATAGATACACGCATAACAAACATACATCACAAAGAAAAAATAAAACAAAAACGCCTTCGTGTAACAATTCATGAGAGATAATGAATTGTGAACAGACCTGTAGCTATTGGATTTTGTGTAAAGTATTCAACTCTGTTACAAGATGAACTAGAGTTTAGTAGGTGGCTTATATGGAGCTTTGGATTGTTCCATTATGAACTCAGGCAAGTTCATTTCCTGAGTTCTGATTGGCTGTTGGATATCAGGGTGAGTAAGAAAATGGATAAGTACCCACTCTTCAGCCATCACTTTGCATTATGCCAGCAGCATGCAAGGACTGTATTTAAGTTACAGCTTGCCTGTTGTTCTCGTCAGCTAACTCGACGGTAGTTAGAACACCACTGTGATGGTGAGTATCATATTGTTTCTATATCTGGAGGATAACTTCTACAGTAGCTAGGAATATTTAAATTGAGGTATGTTAACATTAAAATCAGGGAGTCCGTGGAAAATTAGCGGTGACTGTTATAATCTTTTGCTCCCTTGAAAACATGCCATGACAGACACGTAAGAATAGTTTAAAGTGAGATGCGAGCCAGCTTTCAGAGAGTGTAGACGTAATTGTCGGCTCTGACAGGATCCATCTCCCCCGCGGCGGAACCAATATAGGCTAGAAGAAAATAAAACTTGATCAAGAAGAAAGTGTTGTTTTAATTAATTAAATGAAGAAACAAACAATGCCCAGATTTGAGAGAGCGTAGGTGTATTGTCAGCTCCGGGTAGATAGATAGATGATAGAAAATATTTAGGAAGTGCGTGGTGTAATGGATAAAGTCATGGGAAATGGACTCGTCGCCCCAGTTCAAATCCGGGATGTGGTAACTGCATTTCACTTAGCGCTAATACCATTGGGAAAGGTACGAATTCTACTCTCCTTCCAGCTATGGGTAAATAGTAGGGCAGACTGGGCGCTTTAACCTTGGTTAGGCAACCGGTCTAGGAGAAGGAACACTCTGAATTCAAACCTGTTAAACTCCGCTTATGAAATTGACCTTGTGTCACATCCTGCTTGTGCGGAGGGGTTGGTAAATATATATATAGAAAATAAAACTTGATCAAGCAAACCCAAGTCTTGTTGTGATTAATTAAATGAAGAAACAAGCAATGTCCAGCCCAGCCCAACAATGAAGAACAGAAGACGAAAAACCAGCAGATATGTCAACCAGATAAAATGGCGGCCGAGGAACGAGACGAGAAGCAGTCAGCAAGAACCAGCAACAAGTAAGATCCACCTTCCCTATCTCTAATATATTTCTCTCGCTATTATATACCCGAGTATGACAAGGGTATATACAGCTATACAACATTCAGCATAAAATAACCCAATGGGCTGACATGCCGTAAAACCCAACCAACCAACCAACCGAACCAGTTTATATTTGAAATAAGCGGAAGCGTCAGTGCGAGAGAGGTTAAGACTTTTATCCAATCAGACTGTCAGAAATGGAAATTATCTGCTTTTCAAAAACATCTGTAAGTCTGTGCATACACCACGTGGTCAGATTTAAACATGATTGGACAGTCTTTATTTTCTGTGTTATCGTGTCGAACCGTGTGACGACCCGGTGTGCAAACACGTCGGTTTGAATGAGTGTACGTGTTGATGCTTGTATCTGCAGAGTATGCACGTGCACTGATGCTTGTGTGTGCATACGTATTGGTGCTTGGATCCGCAGTAGTATGTGCATGAATGTTGATGCTTGTGTGTGCATGTGTATTGAGGCATGTATCTGCAGTATATGCATGTATGTGTATGCATGTGTATTGATGCTTGTATCAATTGTGTATGCATGTGTGCTGATATTCGTGTGTGCGCGTCAATTTTGCATGTGCTGTGTGTGCGCCGATATTGTGCGTATGTATATACTGATGTTTGCAGATGTTTTGGTTTACCTATCTAACGTCATATTAACCTCCGTGGGTTATTTAATGCCGAAGCCGTCATTGTATAAAACAGTAGTGGTAGTATTTAACTCATAGCTGGTGGGATGAGGGGATTCATATTTCCCAAAGGTATTAGTCTAAAAGAGGAGACGTGATAGGTCGAAACACGGTGTCTGTGGATGACTTACATTATAATATATATATATTATATATGGCGCCAACACATGGGACTTACATTATATATATATATATATATATATATTGGCGCTAACACATGGGAGGCTTGCACAGACGCCGTGCGACCTGGTGACTCCTTGTCAAACAAGGAACGTAAAGGAGTGAAAAAGAGCAACTCCAGCAGGCACCACTGTTTGCTTGCAGTGATTGTCATTCAAGAGGTGGACTGTTCAGTCACTCACACAGCTGAAGATTAAAGGGGGAAAAATGTGGACACTACGCCATCGTCTTAGTAGACGGAAGGATGCCAATCATCAAATCATCATCATCATATATTATATATATATATATATATATATATATATATATATTAGTGTGTGTGTGGTTGTATTTGTGTTCTGTTTCGTTCATATGTACTTTGGTGATAGCAATTTTCTGGCTAAGTCTTAATTCACGTTATGAATTCGGTCATTTCAGGGTGACTTAATATTGAGGCCTTGCACTAAGTAATGTTACACGGTGATTCTTAATAAACTAGTTTCGTAAATCATTCGCTAGTGTACAGAGTTGGATTGTCACTGAATGCTCTACAATTGTGACATTGAGCCAAACAATACTAAGTAAATATCTACCCGTATTTTACGTATGGTGATGGGATGCATATGTAAGAAGTAGTGGTGAGTGAGGTGAAGGGTGAGTGACAAACATTTATGAAAATAAGAACCAGAAAGAAGTCGAAGAGCGAGAGAATAACTGTTATAGGTGATATAACCTATGTACATAAATGGAATGCGCCGACGACTACTATAAGTAGCAGGGACAATTATGGCTTGGGACACAAGCAACGCGAGTTGCGACTAAGCTTACTCGCGTAGGCTTGCTGGTCCAGTGTGCTTCAGCCACTGGACCGGTTGCGTTTTCGTTAATAGCGTCGATCCCAGGCGCGCCCTTGAGGGGCAATGCCAACGGGATCGACGCAATTTTTCTACCTACCACCCATGAGTCTCAGCGTGTGGGTGGTGCCCACATAAAACGGCATTGTGCCATATCGTGTAAAAGTGGGAAACATGTAAATACCACAAGCAACGCGAGTCAGTTCGCAACTGTGTGGTCGGACGCAACTCCACTTTCTTTTCAGTAATTTCTACTCATTTTTGTTCAATACATTTGTATCCATTTTTCACCAGTCGTTTGTCTTATTGTTTTACCCTTAAAAAACCCACAACAATAACATAAACGATTGATATAATGGAATGACCCATCTTCCCTGTACCTCAGCAGTGGTGGTGTTGGTGCTAGCCACTATTTAAGCACACACAGATCACTCTGTGTGGGACTTATGTGAATGTCTCACCTCATAATAATCCCATGATCGACCACTCCGTATAACAGGTCATTTACGATTTAACAAAGATTAAGAAATGAGGTATGTAAATTAACGATTATATATATATATATATATATATATATATATATATATATATAGAGAGAGAGAGAGAGAGAGAGAGAGAGAGAGAGAATAGTGGAAAGCATGGGGCGTAGGGAGAAGAAAAGTGTAGGAAAGAAAGGAGAAGAACAAAAAGGAAAGAGGAATAAGAAGAAAAGCAATGGAGAGTAAGTAGAAAAACGAAGAAGGAGAGCAAGTGGAGAGAAGGAGGTGGGAGAGCAAAAATAAAAACAAAGAGAGGAAGGAGAAAAAACAGAGAAAAGAGAAAGTACAAAATTGAAATGGGAGAGGAAGCAGAAAAACGAAGGAGAATTAATGAAAAGAAGGGAGAGTGCAAAAATAAAAAACAAATAAAGGACACTAAGACGAACAAAGAAATGTCTACAGAGAGAAGATGAAAAGAAAGAAAACCAAGAGAGGAAGCAGTGGGACCGACAAAACAATATATATATATATATGTGTGTGTGGTGCGCGCGCAGGGGAGATGGGAAGAGAGAGAGAGAGAGAGAGAGTTAAAATAAAGAAAGAGAAAGCCTAGCTAGAAACAGAGAAACATACAAATTATATATATAAGAGAGAGAGAGAGAGAGAGAGAGAGAGAGAGAGGGGGGTAAGAAAAAAGAAAGAAAAAGTGGAAAGTCAGAAAAAAAAAGAAAACAAAGGAAAAGAAAAAGAAAAACAAAAGAAAAAAAAAAAAAAAAAAAAAAAAAAAAGAAAAAAAAGAAAGAAAAAAGAAAAACAGAAAAGGAAAAAAGAAAGAAAAAAGAAAAACAGAAAATAAAAGTAAGAAAAAAAGAAAAACAGAAAAGGGAAAAAAAAAAAAAGAAAAAGAAAAAGAAAAAGAAAAGAAAAAAGAAAAAAGAAAAAAGAAAGAATAAAAAGAAAAGAAAAAGAAAAAAGAAAAAAGAAAAAAGAAAAGAAAAAAAAAAAAAAAAAGAAAGAGAAAAAGGAAAAAGAAAAAAAAAAACGAAAAACAGAAAAGGAAAAAAAGTAGAAAGAAAAAAAGAAAGAAAAAAAAAAAGAAAAAAAGAAACAGTTAAGGCAGAAGAGAAAAAACAAATACGAAAGTAAGATTTAAAAATAACGGATTCGTCGACCAAATACAAAATCCTCCCCACTCATTCAAGTAAGTATATATATATATATATATATATATATATATATATATATATATATGGGGGGATAGTGTTAAGCAGGAGGTTGGGTATGTTATTAGGATTTAGAGTGCACGCCATATGATACGGAGCCCTAATGGATATAGTGATGTCCAGTTCAAATAAATATTATGATAGAATTCGTTGGTTGTGTATGGATGTAGATGCGTCTTTAAAGCCGAGGTGTTTTGAGTGGCACGCTAAGAAGGAAGCTGGGGGTGAAGGAGATTTATTTCGGGGGTCGAGGAATTTGTTGACGATGGAGGAGGCTGTCTAAGGAAATGCAGAACAGATTGGGGAGAGTAGGAGTGGGGAGGAGGGGAATTAGAGAAGTGGGAGGAGGTTCAATTATAGAAAAAAAAATTATAACACGACGTGTAATAGCTATGTGTCAAGAACAACTATATTACAACCATATTATTATTATTATTATTATTATTATTATCTTATTATAATGGAGATTGTGTGTTTTTCTGTCTGTAACCGAAACTATATTACTACTCAAGTCACAATTCCCTTAATTATTTACGTCAAATTCTCCATGATTTCATTCTTTTAAACCTTCAGTTATTAATAAAAATTGTTTTACATTATTAATACTGTTGACCATATCTACGTACTAATAACATGCAATTATATTTATATATATGTAGCGTTAGTTTGTGTTCGCCGGGTGGAGTTGTCTGCCCCTTTTAGTTTGATGATGCCCGCTAGGGCACCACTATAAAAGCGCCGGTTTCAAAGCCTTTCGCTCTCTTTATAGTTTTCAGCAACTACGAGCCACATGGGGTAGATTCTATCTAAACCCTCTCGTGGGGCTCCGCCCCCCTTACATTACTGTAAGTTCTTTACAGCATGGACTATCGCTAGTCTCATGTCTGTACTCTTTTATGTTATACTCTGTATCTTTCATGAATGTGTCTATCTTTATTTGTGTAACTCTGTTTACCTTATTATGAACGTGTATTCCACTGTTATCCCTGTGCTGTTGTATTAAATGTTTGTCTATTAACCTTTGTCGGAGTTATTTGTATTTAAAGCATGTTGAACTTTACACCATCCTTACATATACAACAAAATAGCGGTTTACAGTTTGAACGAGAAGGCTAATTTGCATATTGATATTTAAAATTTTATTTTAATAAATATGTGCTTGGTATTATTGATTTCTAATTGTTTGGTTTCATCTTAAGAAATATAAACAAAAATCTCGTGGATAAATCTTAAAAGAAATTTATTTACAAGAAGAAATAACTGTAATATTATCCTTTACTTCCTATTTTAACTAAATAGTTAAATTAGGAAAATTTATCAATGAAAGAGGGGAGTAATGGAAAATGATGGAATAGTTAGTTTCAAAATTGTTCTATTTTTCGATTATACCCCCTCTGTTGCAGATCTTTTTATCTGCATTCTTAGTCAGTTTCATTAGTCTTTCTAATTTAATATGATATTTTATTATATCAAAACTTAAATACTTGCACCCGGAGGGTGCATATATTTGCTAGTTATTATAATAATAATAATAATAATAATAATAATAATAGAAGCGCGGGGTATAATGGTTAAAGTCATGGGAAATGGACTCGTCGCCCCGAGTTCAAGTCCTGGACGTGGTAATTGCATTTCACTTAGCGCTAATACCCTTGGGAAAGGTATGAATCCTACTCTGCCTCCAGCTATGGATAAATAGTAGGCCAGACTGGGCTCTTTAACCTTGGTTAGGCAACCGGTCTAGGAGAAGGAAAACTCTGAATTCAAACCTGTTGAAACTCCGCTTAAGATATTGACGTTGTATCACATCCTTCCCGTGTGGAGGGGTTGGTAAATATATGATAATAATAATAATAAAGAGCAAGACCTGTGGATATACCACAGTATGATAATTTAATCATTACAAGGTTTGATTTGCTTTCTCAAGAGTTATTGCGAAATAGTTCAATATGTAAAAAAAGTATGATAATCTTGATTTAACTATCTCACTCTTTCTTTCTGTCTTTTTATATTTTCATTATGTTAGAGTGAAACAGGTTAGCGTTATCGCTTTCGCATGCTCACCCCCTTTCTCAGTATTTCCTCTACTCTTTTTTCTTTCTTATTATATTTTTCTGTGTAATATGTCCCTTTTCTCCCCTTTCTTTCTTTCTAATAAAAACAGAATGGTCCATTTAGCTGAGGTGACGATACTCATAAAAATAAGAATTCGGTGGATAAGCAACGTTAGATAATCGGGATTTACATTTTTTCCTTTCATCTTGAACGATTTAGATGGTCTTTTTTTTAACCAGAGGGTGTTGCAAGATGATAACGGTTGTACAATTAGGGAACAAGAGTATTACTATATATGATAATATGGAATTCTGCAAGAAAAACATGCCATGTTAGTGATGCATGTTAGTAGACAGAATAAAGCTACAAAATCAGGAAAATATAAGAACACTTTCAGAAAACGAATACTAAAAATACTAGCAAATATATGCACCCTCCGGGTGCAAGTATTTAAGTTTTAATATAATAAAATATCATATTAAATTAGAAAGGCCAATGAAACTGAATAAAAATGCAGATAACATGATTTGGAACAGAGGGGGTATGATTGAAAAATAGAACAACTTTGAAACTAACTCTTCCATCATTTTCAATTACTCCTATTCCTAATTTAACTATTTAGTTAAAATAGGAAGTAAAGAATAATATTACAGTTATTTCTTTTTGTTAAGGGATTTCTTTTAAGATTTATTGAAGAGAATTTTGCTCATATTCAATAAGATAAAACTAAACAATTAGAAATCAATAATATTAAGCACATATTTATTAAAATCAAATTTTTTAAGATCAATATGCAAATTAGCCTTCCCATCCACACTGTAAACCGCTGTTCTGTTGTATATATAAATACAACTGCATGTTATTTGTATGTAGATATGGTCAACAGTCTTAATGATGTAAAACAATTTTATTAATAATTGAAGTTTAAACAAAAATAAAATCATGGAGAATGTGATGTAAATAACAAAGGGAATTGTGATTTGTATAGTAATATAGTTTCGGTTACAGACAGAAAAACATACAATCTCCATTATAATAAGATTTCCGAATTTTGGAAGCAGACACCATCTAATAGAGATGAAAGACAAAGTTGACAAAGAATACCGCGAAAATCTCTAAGGAATAAATACTTGGGCAATTCCCATTATAAGACACTTTGGACCACTCTTAAAATAGACAAGAGAGGAACTCCGACAGATAGACAAAAAGACCCGAAAATTGATGACGATTCACAAGGCATTACACCCGAGAGATGATAGAGACAGACTAAATGTATCAAGAAAAGAAGGTGGAAGAGATCTCACAAACATTGAGGATTGTGTAGATTGTACAATGCAAGAACTCGAAGAATGCACTAAAAAAGTAAGGAAAGATTAAATTAATTGCAACATATGGATAAACAGAAAAACAACAAAACAAGAAAACAAATGCAAAGAAAAACAACTATAGAAATAGTTCAAGCAACAAACTGGTGAGATCCCACGCTAGAAGTCCTGGGCATGGCTAAGGGGTGACATCAAGAGGGAAACTGAATCTCTTATAATTCCAGCACAAAACAATGCCATAAGTACAAGCTATATAAAAGCAAAAATAGATAAGACGCAGCAGAATAGCAAATGTATAATGTGTGGAGACCAAGATGAAACGATTAATCATCATGATAAGCGAATGCATCAAACTTATTGGAAATTGGGTTATCTGCCCTCGACCGGAAGTCCGGACAATAGGGGGCAGAGATAGAACCCCGACTCAACAGAACAGAGTCCGCACCCGTGAGAGAAACACGACAACTCCGACAGGCAGACATCACAGAAGCAGCGACCTTACCGGAGAATTGCTGAGACAGATACAACAAAGTTAAGTTTCTTAAACCTCTATGCATACTTATATATATCCCGCCAAGAGAAATTCTCTGGCAACCTCTTACAGACATTAAAACACCAATTGTATACTCACACATTTAATACTACAACCAATAAACTGTTAACCCAATTATATACTCTATAATTGCCTTGTCTCCTTTCCTTTACGACAGAGATACTATTTCACCCCAGTATTTATGTTAAACTAGCACAAGGGGAGTACAACTCTAGGTACGACTGGGTCGAGAAAAGTTAGGAATAGGGGAGTAAGTGTAAGATTCAAGGTTATAACAATGTTATAACTTGTTGAAACGAAACAAACTCCGACACGTGGTGTTGGACACAACATTTTATATAATAAACAGCACATTTATACGACAAGATACAGTAACAATGAAATACATGTACATGAACATACAACAGTAGAGATTAAAAGACTGGAGAGTCTATACATTCAAAATCACTTACTAGTGATGAGGGGTCGAAGCCCCCAGGAGAGTTGCATAGCGTTGGGGGCAGAAGCCCCCACCGAGAAGGGTGTGACAATGTCTCTAACCCATGTGTTCGTACGAGAAGATGTAGCAAAAGAGGCAGAAGAGTTTGAACCTTGCGCTTAAATACCAGACTACCCTGGTGGCCGGCAAACAACGAAATAGGTAGAAACAAGTAAGAAAAAATTGGAATAAGGAAATAAGTGAGAAAGCAAGTAAACAAGGAGAGAAACAAGAAAAGAAGGGAGAAGAAAAGAAGGGTGGGATGAAGCAGGGAAAGAAAGCAATGACCTTTTGTGTTTTTAATTTTTATTGAATGTTTACGAAAAGGTTAAGGAAATTTGAGAAACGATGTTGCCAAATGTGTCAAACACTGGAATGGATATGCCATTTTGATTTTCCATCGTAACTCAACCAAAATGCCACATCGTAGTGTGATTTTTGCTAGCATTAAATGGTCTTTGAATTGGAATCATTTCATATCCAATTTGCAGCTTAATAATAAACTTAATAATAAACAATAATATAAGTTTGTAAGTAAAGTCGTCGGGGAGACCTAATATCAATATCGGCCAGACAGTAAGGGAGTCTATTCCCTTTTCACTAGTGCCAGATCAAGGAGATTATTTTAGCATCTGAGGTGAAGCGCCACATCTATCATCAGCTCATCATTTTACCGCACAGATCCCTGTGCTACTCATTCGCTGGGTTGGCGAGGGCCGTAATCGAACCTGGAACCTTGTGATTCCGAGCCGAACACTCTACCGGCTGAGCTAATTGTAAACTGAGCCCTATTTGTAAATGACAAAAAAACAAAAGACAAAAAAAAAAAAAGACAAAAAACATACAAACAAACCAAAAAAACAATTTTATAATTTGAATATCCAATAGGAATTAAAACAAAACCTATTGGGCATAAAATAACCCAAACGTTGACATGCCATAAAATCCAACCAACCAACCCGCAGAGGGATAGACTCAACGTATTCTAAGCCCCACCGACAGGGCATATACAATGAAGAGAAGCGTGCCGAAGGAAATATAAGAGAATATAAACAACAAACAACGAGACAGTGGAAGTTACTTAAATCACCACCCGCCCATTTTCTGACAAGGACAGACGACGTCCCCTCCACCACTTTCAGACAAGTCCAGACTCTTTTCGATTCAGTTTAGCGTCATTCAAATTCGACCGCACTGACGCCATCCCTGCTGAGACCCTGGGGTCAAAAGTCGTAAAAAAAAAAAACAATAAAAAAAAAAAAAAAAAACAGTGTTTCGTCATCTAAATCTGAAAATTGTTTTCCTATATCATGAAGAGGTGTTTTGAATAGAGATCTGATCACACCGATATCGAGTTCGGTCTTTACCGAGTGCTTCTATATCACATTGTTTGGATAACTTTAACAGCGGATTGGTTGGATTCTACGGCATATCAACCCCTATTGGATTATTTTATGTCAAAGACGTTTTGTTTTTTTAATTCTTGTTGGGTATTCAATTTTGAGTTTAAACTCATTTTGTTTTCAAACAAATATATACAACTCATTTTTTTATCTATTTAACCCATAGGTGAGACCCTAACAAGTACTACCACCCAAGGTCAGATGATTGGTTGGTTGGTTGGATTTGACGGCATGTCAACCTTTGTTGGGTTATTTCATGCCGAAGCGTTTTGTTGTATTAATTTTTGATGGTATTTATTTTTTCAAACTCAATTTTTAAACACATTTTTTAAAACTTATTTTTTATCTATTTAACCCATAGATGGGACACTAACAGGTACTACCACTCCAAGTGAGAGTGTACCTGTGATTAATGGTGATAAAGGGGTACTCCACACCCCAAAGCTCCAGAATTTAAACCTCTCCTCTAGATGCAGTTTCACATCATAGATAGCCTTCTAGCACATCTATGATAAAAAATTTCGGGGTTTGGTCATGAGGACAGTGGGATCTGGACAATCATATAGGAGCTAGGGCTTGATATGACAAGCTGTTTGATTAGAGGGGTCTCTCCGAACCGCCCATCCCGTCCAAGTAAGGGCCTAAGTGGGGTGTTGCATGTCATACTAGTCGACAAATGATTCGACTTAAAACAAATACACACACACAAAAACAAAATTTTCTGTGACTGTCACATAAAGACTCTGTGAACCCCTAATGTACATGTAAATTATCTACGAGCGGGGGGGGGGGTAGATTAAATGTTGACACAGGCAGTGAAACTGGCAGTAACGGGTGTCAACAGTTTCTCACGAGAAGTGTCACATAGTATTTAATTTATACCCAAGGGCAACAATTCATGCGAGCCAAATGATTCATAATTATTTTGCGAGTGTAAGTAAATAATTTTTTAGGATTTCCTTTTTAGATAGGCCAGAGACAACGTCTCTACTCTTCAAAGAACAGAGGCAAAAAGAGGATGATTAGGATTTTGGGAGCTGACGTGTGACACTCTACGAGCCACTAACAGACATGTAAATTATTTACGGGAGCTTTCTTGTATTTTAACAAAATATATATTGGCCCAGTCCGTGGAACTGGCAGTGACGGGTGTCAACAGTTTCTCACGAGAAGTGTCACATAGTCTTTAATTATACCCAAGGGCAACAATTCATGCTAGCCAAATCATTCATAATTATTTTGCGAGTGTAAGTAAATAATTTTGTTAAGCATTTCCTTTTTAGATTGTCATAAATTAATCTAATCAATCATTTTAGACTGAAATCTAAAACGGCTGAAACGTAAATTTAAAACAAATCATTTTAAGTGCAATCCACCGATGAATTATTTCTAACGTCATTTTAGAAAAGAAATTGCTTTTTAGTTTTGTTTATTACTATAATTAATCTTTATAAAAACACATCAAAAAGTGTTGGAGACTTGAATGACTAATCTACGACTATTAACACGACTGATACTGTCGAACTAAAGAACTTTGAAAGATTAACAAAGTTAAGCAGCAATACTGTTCAATATTTAGAAATAATTATCGGTGGATTGCACTTAAAAATGATTTGTTTTTAAATTTACGTTTTCAGCGTTTTAGATTTCAGTCTAAAATGATTGATTAGATTAATTTTATGGACAATCTAAAAAAGGAAATGCTTAACAAAATTATTTACTTACACTCGCAAAAATAATTATGAATGATTGGCTCAGCATGAATTGTTTTGCCCTTGGGTATACATTTAAAGACTATGTGACACTTTCTCGTGAGAAAACTGTTGACACCGTCACTGCCAGTTCCACGGACTGGGTCTATATATATATATTTTGTTAAAATACAAGAAAGCTTCTGTGGGTAATTTACATGTCTGTTAGTGGCTCGTAGAGTGTCACACGACAGCTCCCAAAACCCTAACTCATCCTCTTTTTGCCTCTGTTCTTTGAACAGTGGAGACGTTGTCTCTGGTCCTATCTTAAAAAGGAAATCCCTAACAAAAATTATTTACTTACACTCGCAAAATAATTATGAATGATTTGGCTCGCATGAATTGTTGCCCTTGGGTATAAATTAAAGACTGTGACCTCGAGAGAAACTGTTACCACCCGTTACTGCCAGTTTCACTGCCTGTGTCAACATTTAATCTAACCCCCCCCCCGCTCGTAGATAATACATGTACATTAGGGGGTTCACAGAGTCTTATGTGACAGTCACAGAAAAATTTGTTTTTGTGTGTGTGTTATTTGTTTTAAGTCGAAGCATTTGTCGACTAGTATGACATGCAACACTCCACTTAGGCCTTTACTTGGACAAGATGGGCGTTCGGAGAGACCACCTCTGATCAATCGGCTTGTCACATCAAGCCCTAGCCCCTATATGATTGTCCAGATCCCACTGCCCTCATGACAAAACCCCGAAATTTTTTTATCATATAAGGCTATTTATGATCTGAAACTGAATCTAGAGGAGAGGTTTCAATTCTGGAGCTTTGGGGTGTGTGTGGAGTACCCCTTTATCACCATTAATCACAGGTACACTCTCACTTGGAGTGGTAGTACCTGTTAGTGTCCCATCTATAGGTTTAATAGATAAAAAATGAGTTTTTAAAAATGTGTTTAAAAATTGAGTTTGAAAAAATTTAAATACCATCAAAAATTAATACAACAAAACGACTTCGGCATGAAATAACCCAACAAAGGTTGACATGCCGTCAAATCCAACCAACCAACCAATCATCTGACCTTGGGTGGTAGTACGTGTTAGGGTCTCACCTATGGGTTAAATAGATAAAAAAATGAGTTGTATATATTTGTTTGAAAACAAAATGAGTTTAAAATCAAAATCTGAATACCCAACAAGAATTAAAAAAAACAAAAACGTCTTTGACTTAAAATAACCCAATAGGGGTTGATATGCCGTAGAATCCAACCAATCCGCTGTTAAAGTTATCCAAACAATGTGATTATAGAAGCACTCGTAAAAGACCGAACTCGATATCGGCGTGTGATCAGATCTCTATTCAAAACACCTCTTCATGATATAGGAAACACATTTTCAGATTTAGATGACGAAAACACTGTTTTTTGTTTTTTTTTTATTTTTTTTTTTTTACGACTTTTGACCCCAGGGTCTCAGCAGGGATGGCGTCAATGCGTCGAATTTGAATGACGCTAAAACTGAATCGAAAAGAGTCTGGACTTGTCTGAAAGTGGTGGAGGGACGTTGTCTGTCCTTGTCAGAAAATGGGCGGGTGTGATTTAAGTAACTTCCACTGTCTCGTTGTTTGTTGTTTATATTCTCTTATATTTCCTTCGGCACGCTTCTCTTCATTGTATATGCCTGTCGGTGGGCTTAGAACGTTGAGTCATTCCCTCTCCGGGTTGGTTGGTTGGATTTTATGGCATGTCAACGTTTGGGTTATTTTAATGCCCAATAGGTTTGTTTTAATCCTATTGGATATTCAAATTATAAAATTGTTTTTTGTTTGTTTGTATGTTTTTTGTCTTTTTTTTTTTTTGTTCTTTTGTTTTTTTGTCATTTACAAATAGGGCTCAGTTTACAATTAGCTCAGCCGGTAGAGTGTTCGGCTCGGAATCACAAGGTCCAGGTTCGATTACGGCCCTCGCCAACCCAGCGAATGAGTAGCACAGGGATCTGTGCGGTTAAAATGATGAGCTGATGATAGATGTGGCGCTTCACCTCAGATGCTAAAATAATCTCCTTGATCTGGCACTAGTGAAAAGGGAATAGACTCCTTACTGTCTGGCCGATTTGATATTAGGTCTCCCCGACGACTTTACTTACAAACTTATATTATTGTTTATTATTAAGTTTATTATTAAGCTGCAAATTGGATATGAAATGATTCCAATTCAAAGACCATTTAATGCTAGCAAAAATCACACTACGATGTTGGCATTTTGGTTGAGTTACGATGGAAAATCAAATGGCATATCCATTCCAGTGTTTGACACATTTGGCAAACATCGTTCTTCAAATTTCCTTAACCTTTTCGTAAACATCAATAAAAATTAAAAACACAAAAGGTCATTGCTTTCTTTCCCTGCTTCATCCCACCCTTCTTTTCTTCTCCCTTCTTTTCTTGTTTCTCTCCTTGTTTACTTGCTTTCTCACTTATTTCCTTATTCCAATTTTTTCTTACTTGTTCTACCTATTTCGTTGTTTGCCGGCCACCAGGGTAGTCTGTATTTAAGCGCAAGGTTCAAACTCTTCTGCCTCTTTTGCTACATCTTTCGTACGAACACATGGGTTAGAGACATTGTCACACCCTTCTCGGTGGGGGCTTCTGCCCCCAACGCTATGCAACTCTCCGGGGGCTTCGACCCCCTCATCACTAGTAAGTGATTTTAATGTATAGACTCTCCAGTCTTTTAATCTCTACTGTGTATGTTCATGTACATGTATTTCATTGTTACTGTATCTTGTCGTATAAATGTGCTGTTTATTATATAAAATGTTGTGTCCAACACCACGTGTCGGAGTTTGTTTCGTTTCACAAGTTATAACATTGTTATAACCTTGAATCTTACACTTACTCCCCTATTCCTAACTTTTCTCGACCCAGTCGTACCTAGAGTTGTACTCCCCTTGTGCTAGTTTAACATAAATACTGGGGTGAAATAGTATCTCTGTCGTAAAGGAAAGGAGACAAGGCAAATTATAGAGTATATAATTGGGTTAACAGTTTATTGGTTGTAGTATTAAATGTGTGAGTATACAATTGGTGTTTTAATGTCTGTTGTAAGAGGTTGCCAGAGAATTTCTCTTGGCGATATATATAAGTATGCATAGAGGTTTAAGAAACTTAACTTTGTTGTATCTGTCTCAGCAATTCTCCGGTAAGGTCGCTGTTCTGTGATGTCTGCCTGTCGGAGTTGTCGTGTTTCTCTCACGGGTGCGGACTCTGTTCTGTTGAGTCGGGGTTCTATCTCTGCCCCCTATTGTCCGGACTTCCGGTCGAGGGCAGATAACCCAATTTCCAATAAGTTTGATGCATTTCGCTTATCATGATGATTAATCGTTTCATCTTGGTCTCCACCACATTATACATTTGCTATTCTGCTGCGTCTTATCTATTTTTGCTTTTATATAGCTTTGTACTTATGCATTGTTTTGTGCTGAATTATAAGAGATTCAGTTTCCCTCTTGATGTCACCCCCTTAGCCATGCCCAGCGACTTCTTAGCGTGGATCTCACCAGTTTGTTGCTTGAACTATTCTATAGTTGTTTTTCTTTGCATTTGTTTCTTGTTTTTGTTGTTTTTCTGTTATCCATAATGTTTGCAATTAATTTAATCTTTCCTTACTTTTTTAGTGCATTCTTCGAGTTCTTGCATTGTACAATCTACACAATCCTCAATGTTTGTGAGATCTCTTCCACCTTCTTTTCTTGATACATTTAGTCTGTCTCTATCATCTCTCGGGTGTAATGCCTTGTGAATCGTCATCAATTTTCGGGTCTTTTTGTCTATCTGTCGGAGTTCCTCTCTTGTCTATTTTAAGAGTGGTCCAAAGTGTCTTATAATGGGAATTGCCCAAGTATTTATTCCTTAGAGATTTTCGCGTTTTCTTTGTCAACTTTGTCTTTCATCTCTATTAGATGGTGTCTGCTTCCAAAATTCGGAAATCTTATTATAATGGAGATTGTATGTTTTCTGTCTGTAACCGAAACTATATTTACTATACAAAATCACAATTCCCTTTGTTATTTACATCACATTCTCCATGATTTTATTTTTGTTTAAACTTCAATTATTAATAAAATTGTTTTACATCATTAAGACTGTTGACCATATCTACATACAAAATAACATGCAGTTGTATTATATATACAACAGAACAGCGGTTTACAGTGTGGATGGGAAGGCTAATTTGCATATTGATCTTAAAAAAATTTGATTTTAATAAATATGTGCTTAATATTATTGATTTCTAATTGTTTAGTTTTATCTTATTGAATATGAGCAAAATTCTCTTTCAATAAACTTAAAAGAAATCCCCTTAACAAAAAGAAATAACTGTAATATTATTCTTTACTTCCTATTTTAACTAATAGTTAAATTAGGAATAGGAGTAATTGAAAATGATGGAAGAGTTAGTTTCAAAGTTGTTCTATTTTCAATCATACCCCCTCTGTTCCCAAATCATGTTATCTGCATTTTTATTCAGTTTCATTGGCCTTTCTAATTTAATATGATATTTTATTATATTAAAACTTAAATACTTGCACCCGGAGGGTGCATATATTTGCTAGTATTTTTAGTATTCGTTTTCTGGAAAGTGTTCTTATATTTTTCCTGATTTTGTAGCTTTATTCTGTCTACTAACATGCATCACTAACATGGCATGTTTTTTCTTGCAGAATTCCATATTATCTCTATATAGTAATACTCTTGTTCCCTAATTGTACAACCGTTATCATCTTGCAACACCCTCTGGTTAAAAAAAAAGACCATCTAAATCGTTCAAGATGAAAGGAAAAAATGTAAATCCCGATTATCTAACGTTGCTTATCCACCGAATTCTTATTTTTATGAGTATCGTCACCCTCAGCTAAATGGACCATTCTGTTTTTATTAGAAAGAAAGAAAAGGGGAGAAAAGGGACATATTACACAGAAAATATAATAAGAAAGAAAAAAGAGTAGAGGAAATACTGAGAAAGGGGGTGAGCATGCGAAAGCGATAACGCTAACCTGTTTCACTCTAACATAATGAAAATATAAAAGACAGAAAGAAAGAGTGAGATAGTTAAATCAAGATTATCATACTTTTTTTTACATATTGAACTATTTCGCAATAACTCTTGAGAAAGCAAATCAAACCTTGTAATGATTAAATTATCATACTGTGGTATATCCACAGGTCTTGCTCTTTATTATTATTATTATCATATATTTTACCAACCCCTCCACACGGGAAGGATGTGATACAACGTCAATATCTTAAGCGGAGTTTCAACAGGTTTGAATTCAGAGTTTTCCTTCTCCTAGAACCGGTTGCCTAACAAGGTTAAAGAGCCCAGTCTGGCCTACTATTTATCCATAGCTGGAGGCAGAGTAGGATTCATACCTTTCCCAAGGGTATTAGCGCTAAGTGAAATGCAAACCACGTCCAGGACTTGAACTCGGGGCGACGAGTCCATTTCCCATGACTTTAACCATTTTATACCCCGCGCTTCTATTATTATTATTATTATTTTATTATTATTATTATAATAACTAGCAATATATGCACCCTCCGGGTGCAAGTATTTAGTTTTGATATAATAAAATATCATATTAAATTAGAAAGACTAATGAAACTGACTAAGAATGCAGATAAAAAGATCTGCAACAGAGGGGGTATAATCGAAAAATAGAACAATTTTGAAACTAACTATTCCATCATTTTCCATTACTCCCCTCTTTCATTGATAAATTTTCCTAATTTAACTATTTAGTTAAAATAGGAAGTAAAGGATAATATTACAGAGTTATTTCTTCTTGTAAATAAATTTCTTTTAAGATTTATCCACGAGATTTTGTTTATATTTCTTAAGATGAAACCAAACAATTAGAAATCAATAATACCAAGCCACATATTTATTAAATAAAATTTAAATATCAATATGCAAATTAGCCTTCTCGTTCAAACTGTAAACCGCTATTTTGTTGTATATGTAAGGATGGTGTAAAGTTCAACATGCTTTAAATACAAATAAACTCCGACAAAGGTTAATAGACAAAACATTTAATACAACAGCACAGGATAACAGTGGAATACACGTTCATAATAAGGTAAACAGAGTTACACAATAAAGATAGACACATTCATGAAAGATACAGAGTTATAACATAAAAGAGTACAGACATGAGACTAGCGATAGTCCATGCTGTAAAGAACTTACAGTAATGTAAGGGGGGCGGAGCCCCACGAGAGGGTTTTAGATAGAATCTACCCCATGTGGCTCGGTAGTTGCTGAAAACTATAAAGAGAGCGAAAGGCTTTGAAACCGGCTTTTATAGTGGTGCCCTAGCGGGCATCATCAAACTAAAAGGGGCAGACAACTCCACCCGGCGAACACAAAACTAACGCTACATATATATAAATATAATTGCATGTTATTAGTACGTAGATATTGGTCAACAGTATTAATAATGTAAAACAATTTTTATTAAAACTGAAGGTTTAAAAGAATGAAATCATGGAGAATTTGACGTAAATAATTAAGGGAATTGTGACTTGAGTAGTAATATAGTTTCGGTTACAGACAGAAAAAAACACAATCTCCATTATAATAAGATAATAATAATAATAATAATAATAATAATATGGTTGTAATATAGTTGTTCTTGACACATAGCTATTACACGTCGTGTTATAATTTTTTTTTCTATAATTGAACCTCTCCCACTTCTCTAATTCCCCTCCTCCCCACTCCTACTCTCCCCATCTGTTCTGCATTTCCTTAGACAGCCTCCTCCATCGTCAACAAATTCCTCGACCCCCGAAATAAATCTCCTTCACCCCCAGCTTCCTTCTTAGCGTGCCACTCAAAACACCTCGGCTTTAAAGACGCATCTACATCCATACACAACCAACGAATTCTATCATAATATTTATTTGAACTGGACATCACTATATCCATTAGGGCTCCCGTATCATATGGCGTGCACTCTAAAATCCTAATAACATACCAACAACCTCCTGCTTAACACCTATCCCCCATATATTATATATATATATATATATATATATATATATATATATATACTTACTTGAATGAGTGGGAGGATTTTGTATTTGGGTCGACGAAAATCCGTTATTTTTAAATCTTACTTCGTATTTGTTTTCTCTTCTGCCTTAACTGTTTCTTTTTTTTTTCTTTTTTTTCTTTTCTTTTTTTTCTTCTTTACTTTTTTCCTTTTCTGTTTTTCGTTTTTCTTTCTTTTTCCTTTCTCTTTCTTTTTTCTTTTTCTTTCTTTTCTTTTTTCTTTTTTTTCTTTTTTCTTTATTCTTTCTTTTTCCTTTTTTCTTTTTTCTTTCTCTTTTTTCTTTTTCTTTTTCCTTTTCTTTTTTCTTTTTTTCTTACTTTTACTTTTCTGTTTTCTTTTTTTCTTCTTTTTCCTTTTCTGTTTTTCTTTTTCTTTTTTTTTTTTGTTTTTTCTTTTTCTTTCTTTTTTGTTTTTTTTCTTCTTCCTTTTCTGTTTTTCTTTTTCTTTTTCTTTTCTGTGATTTCTTTTTTCTGACTTTCCACTTTCTTCTTACCCCCCTCTCTTCTTACCCCCCCCTCTCTCTCTCTCTCCTCTTCTCTCTCTCTCTTATATATATAATTTGTATGTTTCTCTGTTTTCTAGCTAGGCTTTCTCTTTCTTTATTTTAACTCTCTCTCTCTCTCTCTCTCTTCCCATCTCCCTGCGCGCGCACACACACACATATATATATATATATTGTTTTGTCGGTCCCACTGCTTTCTCTCTTGGTTTTCTTTCTTTTCATCTTCTCTCTGTAGACATTTCTTTGTTCGTCTTAGTGTCCTTTATTTGTTTTTATTTTTGCACTCTCCCTTCTTTTCATTAATTCTCCTTCGTTTTTCTGCTTTCTCTCCCATTTCAATTTTGTACTTTCTCTTTTTCTCTGTTTTTCTCCTTCCTCTCTTTGTTTTTATTTTTGCTCTTCCCACCTCCTTCTCTCCACTTGCTCTCCTTCTTCGTTTTCTACTTACTCTCCATTGCTTTTTCTCTTATTCCTCTTTCCTTTTTGTTCTTCTCCTTTCTTTCCTACACTTTTCTTCTCCCTACGCCCCATGCTTTCCACTATTCTCTCTCTCTCTCTCTCTCTCTCTCTCTCTCTCTATATATATATATTATATATATATATATATATATATAATCGTTAATTTACATACCTCATTTTTTAATCTTTGTTAAATCGTAAATGACCTGTTATACGGAGTGGTCGATCATGGGTATTATGAGGTGAGACATTCACATAAGTCCCACACAGAGTGATCTGTGTGTGCTTAAATAGTGGCTAGCACCAAACACCACCACTGCTGAGGTACAGGGAAGATGGGTCATTCCATTATATCAATCGTTTATGTTATTGTTGTGGGTTTTTTAAGGGTAAAACAATAGACAAACGACTGGTGAAAAATGGATACAAATGTATTGAACAAAAATGAGTAGAAATTACTGAAAAGAAAGTGGAGTTGCGTCCGACCACACAGTTGCGAACTGACTCGCGTTGCTTGTGGTATTTACATGTTTCCCACTTTTACACGATATGGCACAATGCCGTTTTATGTGGGCACCACCACACGCTGAGACTCATGGGTGGTAGGTAGAAAAATTGCGTCGATCCCGTTGGCATTGCCCCTCAAGGGCGCGCCTGGGATCGACGCTATTAACGAAAACGCAACCGGTCAGTGGCTGAAGCACACTGGACCAGCAAGCCTACGCGAGTAAGCTTAGTCGCAACTCGCGTTGCTTGTGTCCCAAGCCATAATTGTCCCTGCTACTTATAGTAGTCGTCGGCGCATTCCATTTATGTACATAGGTTATATCACCTATAACAGTTATTCTCTCGCTCTTCGACTTCTTTCTGGTTCTTATTTCATAATGTTTGTCACTCACCCTTCACCTCACTCACCACTACTTCTTACATATGCATCCGCATCACCATACGTAAAATACGGGTAGATATTTACTTAGTATTGTTTGGCTCAATGTCACACATTGTAGAGCATTCAGTGACAATCCAACTCTGTACACTAGCGAATGATTTACGAAACTAGTTTATTAAGAATCACCGTGTAACATTACTTAGTGCAAGGCCTCAATATTAAGTCACCCTGAAATGACCGAATTCATAACGTGAATTAAGACTTAGCCAGAAAATTGCTATCACCAAAGTACATATGAACGAAACAGAACACAAAATACAACACACACACACACACTAATATATATATATATATATATATATATATATATATATATATGATGATGATGATTTGATGATTGGCATCCTTCCGTCTACTAAAGACGATGGCGTAGTGTCCACATTTTCCCCCTTTAATCTTCAGCTGTGTGAGTGACTGAACAGTCCACCTCTTGAATGACAATCACTGCAAGCAAACAGTGGTGCCTGCTGGAGTTGCTCTTTTTCACTCCTTTACGTTCCTTGTTTGACAAGGAGTCACCAGGTCGCACGGCCGTCTGTGCAAGCCTCCCATGTGTTAGCGCCAATATATATATATATATATATATATAATGTAAGTCCATGTGTTGGCGCCAATATATATATATATATATATAATGTAAGTCATCCACAGACACCGTGTTTCGACCTATCACGTCTCCTCTTTTAGACTAATACCTTTGGGAAAGATATGAATCCCCTCATCCCACCAGCTATGAGTTAAATACTACCACTACTGTTTTATACAATGACGGCTTCGGCATTAAATAACCCACGGAGGTTAATATGACGTTAGATAGGTAAACCAAAACATCTGCAAACATCAGTATATACATACGCACAATATCGGCGCACACACAGCACATGCAAAAATTGACGCGCACACACGAATATCAGCACACATGCATACACAATTGATACAAGCATCAATACACATGCATACAACATACATGCATTATACTGCAGATACATGCCTCAATACACATGCACACACAAGCATCAAACATTCATGCACATACTACTGCGGATCCAAGCACCAATACGTATGCACACAACAAGCATCAGTGCACGTGCATACTCTGCAGATACAAGCATCAACACGTACACTCATTCAAACCGACGTGTTTTGCACACCGGGTCGTCACACGGTTCGACACGATAACACAGAAAATAAAGACTGTCCAATCATGTTTAAATCTGACCACGTGGTGTATGCACAGACTTACAGATGTTTTTGAAAAGCAGATAATTTCCATTTCTGACAGTCTGATTGGATAAAAGTCTTAACCTCTCTCGCACTGACGCTTCCGCTTATTTCAAATATAAACTGGTTCGGTTGGTTGGTTGGTTGGGTTTACGGCATGTCAGCCCATTGGGTTATTTTATGCTGAATGTTGTATAAGCTGTATATACCCTTGTCATACTCGGGTATATAATACGAGAGAGAAAATATATTAGAGATAGGGAAGGTGGATCTTACTTGTTGCTGGTTCTTGCTGACTGCTTCTCGTTCTCGTTCCTCGGCCGCCATTTTATCTGTGTTGACATATCTGCTGGTTTTTTCGTCTTCTGTTCTTCATTGTTGGGCTGGGCTGGACATTGCTTGTTTTTCATTTAATTAATCACAACAAGACTTGGGTTTGCTTGATCAAGTTTTATTTTCTATATATATATTTACCAAACCCCTCCGCACAAGCAGGATGTGACACAAGGTCAATTTCATAAGCGGAGTTTAACAGGTTTGAATTCAGAGTGTTCCTTCTCCTAGACCGGTTGCCTAACCAAGGTTAAGCGCCCAGTCTGCCCTTACTATTTACCCATAGCTGGAAGGAGAGTAGAATTCGTACCTTTCCCAATGGTATTAGCGCTAAGTGAAATGCAGTTACCACAATCCCGGATTTGAACTCGGGGCGACGAGTCCATTTCCCATGACTTTATCCATTACACCACGCACTTCCTAAATATTTTCTATATCTATCTATCTACCCGGAGCTGACAATACACCTACGCTCTCTCAAATCTGGGCATTGTTTGTTTCTTCATTTAATTAATTAAAACAACACTTTCTTCTTGATCAAGTTTTATTTTCTTCTAGCCTATATTGGTTCCGCCGCGGGGGAGATGGATCCTGTCAGAGCCGACAATTACGTCTACACTCTCTGAAAGCTGGCTCGCATCTCACTTTAAACTATTCTTACGTGTCTGTCATGGCATGTTTTCAAGGGAGCAAAAGATTATAACAGTCACCGTAATTTTCCACGGACTCCCTGATTTTAATGTTAACATACCTCAATTTAAATATTCCTAGCTACTGTAGAAGTTTATCCTCCAGATATAGAAACAATATGATACTCCCATCACAGTGGTGCTTCTAACTACCGTCGAGTTAAGCTGACGAGAACAACAGGCAAGCTGTAACTTAAATACAGTCCTTGCATGCTGCTGGCATAATGCAAAGTGATGGCTGAAGAGTGGGTACTTATCCATTTTCTACTCACCCTGATATCCAACAGCCAATCAGAACTCAGGAAATGAACTTGCCTGAGTTCATAATGGAACAATCCAAAGCTCCATATAAGCCACCTACTAAAACTCTAGTTCATCTTTGTAACAGAGTTGAATACTTTACACAAAATCCAATAGCTACAGGTCTGTTCACAATTCATTATCTCTCATGAATTGTTACACGAAGGCGTTTTTGTTTTATTTTTCTTTGTGATGTATGTTTGTTATGCGTTGTATCTATTTGGATATCATTTTAGTTTTTTTTGTTTCTGTTGGTAACCGGGTTCAGTAATAGTGTTTACTTATCAGTGATAAGTGTTTACTTATATATTGAAATCAATATTACTACTGAGGATGGGACCACCTGTTGACCGCGTGGGTGGCGACCCGTGATGCTTAAGGATAGAACCCAGGTGGATGAGCAGTTCATGACTTGCAATACTACACTTTGACCCTATCTTGGTTAGACGGGCGCGTCGGAGAGGCCCCCTCCGATCAATCGGCTGGTCATGTCAAGCCCTAGCACCTATATGATTTTCCCAACCTTATTGCCCTTATGGCAAGCCCCAACCCCTCTTTATCATATGGGTGCTAGAAGGGCGATGGGCTGCGGGTCTACATGTCCTGGGAATGACGTTAAAACTCTATACTTGATGGTGAGTTCCAGTTTTGGAGGTTTGGGGAATGTGGGAACACCCCTTCATCACCATTGCTCCCTGGTCCACTCTGGCCTGAGTGGTGTACCTGTTAGGGTCCCATCTATGGGTTAAATAGAAAAATGTATCTATAAAAAAATGTATTATCCATTAAGAATTGATTTATTTCAAAACTTTATCGGCATTAAATAACCCACTGGGGTTGATATGCCGTTAAAACAAAACAAAACAAAAACTACTGAGGATTTGAATGACCAGAGTGGATGTGAGTAATTTTTAACCAATGAAACTCTCCTAAAAGAAATTGGCATTTGTGTCACATCCTACTAGTTTTTTCATTTGTTACTCACAGTTTCTCGCATATGCGATTTTCAAACCAAGTTTGGTTTGAGAATTACATGAGCGAAAACCTGTCAGTAACAAAGCGTTGTGATTTCATGTTAACGCCCTACCTCATATATATCCATTTTTGTTAATGAACAACAGGTTTACAAAAGA
>CM042175.1:14854012-14911512 GCA_023376005.1 Doryteuthis pealeii
CCATCTCTCTCTCTCTATATATATATATATATATGTCTTTTCTTATCCCCTTTCTCTCTCTCTATATATATATAGATACGATTTCTCCTCCCCCCTCTCTCTCTCTCTATATATACGATTTCTCCCTCCACCCTCTCTCTCTCTATATATATATAATATATTATATATACACACACACACGATTTCTCCCTCCCCCCTCTCTCTCTCTCTATATATATATATATATGTATGTCTTCCCCCTCTATCTATCTATATGTTTTTCTCCCCCTCTTCTCTATATATATATATGTCTTTCCCCCTCTCTCTATATATATATATATATGTCTTTCCCCCTCTCTCTCTATATATAATATGTCTTTCCCCTCTCTCTCTCATATATATATATATATATATGTCTTTCCCTCTCTCTCTCATATATATATATGTCTTTCCCCCTCTCTCTCTATATATATATATGTCTTTTCCCCTCTCTATATATATATATATATATGTCTTTCCCCTCTCTCTCTCATATATATATATATATATATATGTCTTTCCCCTCTCTCTCTCATATATATATATATATATATATATATAAGTCTTTCCTCTCTCTCTCTCTCTCTCTCTATATATATATATATATGTCTTCCCTCCCACTCTCCCTATATATGTTTTTCTGCCTCTCTCTCTCTATATTATATATATATATATATATATATATATATATATATAATATATATATATATATATATATATATATATAATATATATATATCTTTCTACTCCTGTCTCTCTGTCTCTCTCTATCTCTCTCTATATATATGTGTGTGTGTGTGTGTGTGTGTGTCTTTTCTCTCCCTCTTCTCTGTATATATGTCTTTTTAATCAAATTGATGAGACAAACAAATATTTCTTTTATACTATTTTTGAATTTTTTTTTAGAAAGTTTTTAAAAAAATGTTTTCAAAAGTGTTTGACAAACCACAAAATAAGGGATCGATAATGTACTGAAGAAGTGGAATGTCCATTTGGTGTGTGAAAACCATCCTCTGGTTAAAATATTTTGGATTATTTCTATTAATATTTATTAATATATACGATGACACTTCCAGAATTTTTGAAATCACATTATATGTCTCTGTGGCGAGTGCACCTGGCTAATGACATTTTAATTAGGTTGGAAGTTGTCTGTTTCAAAATATATGTGGTTAAGCAGAGATTGTGTATCTATTTATATAGGTGTTAGACACTCACATTTTATTACCTGGCTGGGCGTCCATTCCGATTTTTATGCGATATGCGCATTGTAATTGCCTTCAAGCAAAAATATAAATATTAATATATAATATATATAATACATATATAAATATATATATTAGTCTGTTCATATGCATCAACTTATTTATCTTAGTATATGTCTGTCCATATCTGTTGATTTTAATCTATCTTTCTATCTCTTTCACTTTGTTTATATCCATCTATCAATTTCAGTCTGTTTATATCGATCAGTCTATCAGACATAATATCATTTAATTTTTACCCCATAGAGAAAATGTCTCCCTTAACAAATCCTTAATAGAAAAACCATTGAACATTATAATTATACATATATCTTTTTCGTTGATCTAAGTTTTCTCTATTCTATCATTCTATCTACTCATTAGCAACAACAGTAGCTGTTGGCTTTTATTTTATTATTTATGGAGAAAGAAATTTACAAACATTATGACAAGACGAGAAACTTATCTAACTCTTATCACTTTACTGTTTTTGATATCCTTGCAGCCAGAACAAAGAAAAAAGAAAAAAGAAAAGGAAAAGAAAGGAAAAGAAAAAAGAAAAAGAAAAAAGAAAGAAAGAAAAAGAAGGAGAAAAGAAAAAAGAAGAAAAGAAAGAAAAAGAAAAAAAATAAAAAGAAAAAAGAAAGAAAGAAAAGAAGGAGAAAAGAAAGAAAAGAAGAAGAAAAAAAGAAAAAAGAAAAGAAAAAAGAAAGAAAGAAAAAGAAAAAAAAGAAAGAAAGAAGAAGACAAAAAGAAAGAAAAAAAGAAAAGAAAAGAGAAAAGAAAAAAGAAAAAAAAAGAAAAAGAAAAAGAAAAAAAAAAGAAAAAGAAAAGAAAAAAAGAAAAAAAAAGAAGAAAAAAAGAAGAAAAAGAAAAAAAAGAAGAAAAAGAAGAAAAAAGAAAAAGAAAAAGAAAAGAAAAAGAAAAGAAAGAAAAGAAAAGAAAAAGAAAAAAGAAAAAAGAAAAAAGAAAAGCTCCTTCCTCCCTCATTACCCTTCCTAAATCCTTCTTACTACTTTCTTCCGCCCTGTCGTCTGGGGCGTTAGAATGCACCAACGGCACGTCTGCAGAGGGGTAAGACTCCCTCAATGGGGCCACCTGTTGGCTGTGGCTGGCGACCCGTGATGCTTAAGGATAGAGCCCAGGTAGATGAGCAGTTTATGACATGCAATACTCCACTTTGGCTCTATTTTGGGCTAGACGGGCGGTCGGAGAGGCCCCCTCCGATCAATCGGCTGGTCACGTCAAGCCCTAGCACCTATATGATTTTCCCAACCCTATTGCCCTTATGTCAAGCCCCAACCCCTTTTTATCATATGGGTGCTAGAAGGCGGTGGCTGCGCGTCTACATGTCCTGGGAATGACGTTAAACTCTATCTGATGGTGAGGTTCCAGTTTTGGAGGTTTGGGGAATATGGAGCACCCCTTCATCACCATTGCTCCCTGGTCCACTCTGATCCAGAGTGGTAGTACCTGTTAGGGTCCCATCTATGGGTTAAATAGAAAAATTTATTTATAAAAAAATTGTATTATCCATTAAGAATTGATTTATTTCAAAACTTTATCGGCATTAAATGACCCACTGAGGTTGATATGCCGTAAAACAAAACATACTACTTTCTTTGCCGGCTTTCTCTCCCATCGTTACTCATATATCCTTTTGTCATTCTCTTCTTTCCTCTTCCCATTACTCACACATATCGCTTTGTACTTTCCATCTCCTTTCCAATTTCTTTTTCTTCTCCCTCGCCATTACTCTCATATATGCTTTTACCTTCTCTATTTCGTCTCCCTTTCTCGTCTCTATTTTACTCTCCTAACAGACTATCCTTTCACTCTTTGCCTATTTGGCTCTCATCGTTCAATCAGAAACCAACAGATAGCCTTTCACACGTCATCCCAAATTCTAGTTAATTTCAACTATTTCGCAAATCATAACTAAAATTTTCGTTTTCTTTTACACATTTTAACATTATTTTACAATGTATCTGATCTTCCTTCTACATTTACCTGTATCTCCTTATTCTCTTCCCCCATTCACCTGGTTCTTTCCATCTCTTTTCCCCTTTTCCTCTTCATCTTCTCCCCCTTACTCTCATATATTCCTTTGTCCTTCCCATCTATAGCTTCATTCATACATCCTTTGGTTCCAATCTTTCTCCTCATTCTGTTATTCTGATACACCCGCTCCTGTCCCCCTATATCATCTCGTCTGTATTTCTCTCCTTTACTCCAATACATCCCTTTGTCTTCATCATCATCTTTCTTTTCTTCTGAACGCCAATACTTTCATATATTCTCTTGTCCTCTGCTTTCTCTTCTTCCTCCATTCCGTTCGTTCTCCATTACTCTCATATATCCTTTTGTCTTTCTTTTTTCGTCTCACTCCATTATTTTTTATAGAATAATCATACTAAGTTCCAGTTACTATCGAATTAGTAAGACAAGACAACAAGTAGCTGTAACTCAATACAGATCTAACCTTGTTGCGATTCTACTAGTTAAAGAACCTATTTACCCATAGCTGGAGGGAGAGTAGTTGGATGCATACCTTTCCCAAATGTATACTATAGAATATAGACATGAACCTAATCAATACCATACAATATGATCCCCAATGATGCTAACACATTGTTAAAACCAATTACTACAGAAGTGTAAATATAGATACACAACATATTACTTTCTAACCACTAGGCATGACATAACCCCAGACTGGTTGATATACCACTAAAATCAATCAACGAACTAATTAGGTTAAAGGAAGAAAGGTAGAATAATTATACTAAGTTCGAAATTACTATCGAATTAGTAAGACAAAAGAACAAGTAGCTGTAACTTAATACAGATCTAACCTTGTTGCAATTCTACTGCAGAATGCCAGAATATTTATGAAGCCTCATAACATCATAGAAACCAAGCAGCCAATCAGGACTCAAGGAATGGAATCACCCAAATACATGAATGGATTATTCTTGAGTCCCATAAGTACCAGCTATCTTGGGCACTGGTTCAGTTGTGCTTAGCCAGTTGCTGTTGTCCAAACCAACAGTATATTGACTGATTGACTTTAATACTTATAAATATTTTTATCCTCCCCTTCGTCTTTTCCCCCCTCTCTGTCATTCCCCATTACTCTCATACATCGTTTTGTTCTTTTCGTCCCTCCTCTTTCTCTTCCTCTTACTCTCCCTCTATTACTCCCCTCAATCCTTTTGTCACCCCTTCTCCTTTCTCTTCTTCCCACATTACTCTCATACACCCTTTTGTTCTTTCCGTGTTTTTCCTCCCCCTTCTTCTCACCCCATTACTCTCATATCACTTATTTCGTCCTCCCCTTCTCCTTTCTCTTCTTCCCACATTACTCTCATAGACCCCTTTGTTCTTTTCGTCTCTTTCTCTTTCTCTTCTCCCTCTCTTATTCTCATCAATTCTTTTGTCCTCCCTTTTTTCCCCATTCCGTTAATTCCCATTACTCTCATACATCTGGAATTGTTTTCATTTCTCAACGTTTGTCACCAACGATGTCGCTTCTGGTCTTCCTAAATAAATAAAGTCTACCTCATACCAGGCTTTTTTTTTCTTGTTATATATATATATGCTTTTCATGGTTTCACTTTTGAAGAGTGTGTCTCGGATCCGTTAACAGAGTACCCCCTACCGTTCACTACTCTTTCAATCATAACAAAAAATGAAGCAAAAAGCTCTTATTATAAAACTTATCGGCGTATGGATACATATTTGGAAAGCTACAAACGACAGTAGTAATTGATAATAACTTGATGAACTAGTTCCAGGCTAACAAGAATGGAGGGAAAAGAAAAGGGATAGAAAGATGAAGGATATCGGGAGTAAAAGGAACGAGACAAATAAATCGTGATTAATGGGGATGGGGATAAATGATACTAAAAATGAAGGAAAACTAAACGTTAGTAATAATATTATTCTAAGAAAAAAGTTGTAGAGAGAGAGAGAGAAAAGGGAAAAAGAGAAAATTGTGTATATCACCCTCACTACCAACCCAGGGGTCCAGGGTACGTCTGAAAAAAAAAAAACCAAAAAAAAAAACGATTTTTTTATTGGCTTCTAAGGTACTTTAAAAAAAAAGAGAGGGTGGGGGGGGGGCTAAATATTATGCAGCCTTTTCCTCAGTATTAGGGGTAGAAAACCGACTACCAAAATGTCTATTTGGATGTCAGAGAGCTATAATGAAAAAAATATGACCAGGTATATTCGGGTTTTGTCGCCCTGGTCCCCTGCCCTAAAATAAATGGACTTCTATTGATAGGTTATCGACCATATCGGAATCTGATCTCTCTGATAAAAGTTCATTTGTTTTAAACAAGATGGAGCCAGTATTATCTGCATTATTCGGACTATTGTCCCCATCTTCATTGTTATTTGTACAACGTTTCGGCCGATATGCCCTGTGACCTTCAGGTATTTCTTTTCTGACTCGGGGACCTTCTTTTCGGACTTGGGAACCTTCTTGTCGTAATCGGGAGCCATCACGGAACTTCGAACTTAACCTTTATTTAGTCCACGGGGGTATCCTGTTCTCATTCTGCTAAGCATAGCTGGGGTAGGAGTTGTGTTAATTATTTTTCTATGTTACTGCCTCTACTCAGGATTGAACCCGGAATCTAGAGATAACTGCCACTTAGAACTGCCTTAACCTAACTACCTTATCCACTAGGCCATGTGTCCGGAGGGCATATCGGCCAAAACATTGTACAAATAACAATGAAGATGGGGACAATAGTCCGAATAATGCAGATAATACTAATCATCAAGCCTCATCTCAAATATTCAGAGAAATAAGATGGAGCCATCTCAGTACTAAACGGAAAAGACCTTTTTCCATACTTTCAGTAGCAATATCTCATCTACGGAAAGCGATGTCAACATATGCATAGGAAAAGCATCGACTGTTATCTAGCACAGGCGAAAAGGGGATAAACTCCTCGCTGTTCTGTTGATACTGACAATAGGCCACTCCTAGACTTTAGTATTATAAAACTTTACTAACCTATCAAGCAAAACCTTGGTGTCACAATCTGCTCGCCTACTGAGGTTTTAGAGACTTGCTGTCACTTGACAATCCAAAAAGAGATATCCACTTATAATTGGTGTAAAATTCAATAAGGATGAAAATGGTCATGATGATAACAATTATGATAATTTATCTTATACAAAAAATGTCCGACAAAAAAGAGAAACGTGCTCTCCTTGTTTCCATGTGATCTCTCATCTTCCCGTTTATCCGCCCTTCCCCAAGTCTTCATAATTTTCAGTAAGGCGTAAAGGAAANAATTTCAAAGCGAGAGAGAAGAGAGAGAGAGAGAGAGCTAGAAGAGTAGAGATAAAGAAAAAAGATTTTAGAATAGAGAGAAGATATAAGAAAAGGAGAGACAGAGAGAGACAGAGATAAAGAAGAGAAAGAGAGATAGAAAGAGAGAGAAAAGAGAGAAAAAGCTTAGAGCTAGAGCTAGCTAGAGAGAGCAGATAAAAGCTAGAGCTAGAGCGAGAGAGAGAGAGGAAGCTAGAGCTTAAGAGAAGAGAGAGAGAGAGAGAGAAGCAGAGCTAGAGGATAAAGAAAGCTAAGAGAGAGAGAGAGAGAGAGATAAGAAAAAGCTTAAAGAGAGAGAGAGAGAGAGAAGGAGAGAGATAAGAAAAGCTAGAGAGAGAGGGAGAGAGAGAGAGAGAAGACAGAGAGAGAGAGGAGAGACATTATCGCAACAACGGGGGCTGAAAACAATCTGGCTACAGACAGGGTTGCAGCCAAGTCTGTATTGCAAAAAGAACCAGTAATAATAAATTTGATGAGGTGTCGTCTTACCACCGACCAGTGGCGAGTCGGAAAAATGAGGGGGGGAGGGTCTATCCCGTTTGAAGTGGGTGGACGGGTGGGTCACGGATTGATTTATCGGGTGGGATTCAACATTTTCATATCAGATGTGTTTGTCTTCTGATTCAAGTTTTTTCTTCGTGTTTTTCCTCTCTGTCTAGGTTTTTAGCTAAGGAAGAATTTCTAAGGGTCTCTTGATTTCGGGGGTAGGGCAGAGGTTAAAAATTGTTAAGATCTTGATATAGTACATATATATATATATATATATAATATATATATATATATATATTGGTTAGGAGGTTGATTTAGAAGGCTTATCCACCAATGCAGTGGTAAAGAAAAATAATAAACGGTAACAATGATGTTGTGTTAACCTGTATTAATTCTTGAATTTTCGAGATAATATCTCTTTTTCAAAAGATCACTGGAACTGAAGCAGTCTAGTTATGGCATTTCTTTTTAATGAATTTTTTTTTTGAAAATGATGGTATTCTATATAACTGTATTCTCGTTGTGTATGTTTAAGGTGAAGCGTTTTTGTTTGTACTTGTGTATGTCATGCACGTTGTCCATGAACATGCGTGTTGGTTGTTGACGTATTGACTGTATCCTAGCGCGGGATTGTATCGTGCATAGTATAATGCGTATTAAAAAGCGTATTTGTGTTTGGTTGGCCATGGTGATTTATGATATTTCGTGTTGGAGTAATAAAAATCAAATTTAATCATTATTATTATAGCAAATATATGCACCCTCCGGGTGCAAGTATTTAAGTTTTAATGTAATGAAATATCGTATTAAATTAGAAAGTTCTAAATAGAATGCAGATAAAAAGATTTGAACAGAGGGAGGTAAAATAGAAAAATAGAACAATTGAAACTTACTCTTCCATCACTTGCCGCTTTCATTGCTAATTTACTATTTAATATTTTTAGTTAAATAGAAGAAATAAAATGACAGTTTATTTTTCTTGTAATGGATTTCATTTAAGATTCATTGAAGAGATTTTTGTTTATATTCATTAAAATAAACCAAACATTAGAAATCAATAATACTAAGCCATATTTAATAAAACACATTTTTAATATCAATATGCAAATTAGCCTTCCCATTCACACTGTAAAACCGCTATTTTGTGTATATATAAATACAATTGATGTTATTTTATGTACATATGGACAACAGTAATAAAAAGTTGAACAATTTTATTAATAATTGAGGTTTAAATAAAATAAAAGCATGGAGAATGTGAGAATGTAATACAAGGGAATTTGACTTGAGAGTTGATATATTTCGGTTACAGACAGACAAATACACAATCTCCATATAATAGATTAGTAGTAGTATTAATGTATATATAATCAATATTATATTATTATTTATTTGTTTATTTACTTATTTATATCTAATTCAATATATATATATATATAATATTATATATATATATATATATATATATTAAGGGGGCGTTTAGCTCAGTCGGTAGAGCGTTCGGCTAGAAAACCACAAGATTCCTAGTTCGATACCGGTCCCCGCCAACTCAGCGTATGAGTAGCCACGGGATCTGTCGGTAAAGTAAGGAGCTGATGGCAGGTGTGGCGCCCCACTCAGATGCTGAAAAATCTTCCTCGCTGATGGCTGATACCGACTTTAGGGCGTCCGTCGACTTATATTATATATATATATATATATATATTACGGAATCAACATTGAACTCCTGTTATAAAAATTGGCTAAATTGGGTAAATCATTTGCCTTGATTATGCTACTAGCAAAATAGGCGCCCTTCACCGGGGTAACTATTCAATTTGTATTTGAATGTGTCCTACCTCAATAAGAGTATATATTATAAATATAAGTAGTAGGTAATTATTGAAACAAATCATTTTTCACATATATGCAATTTCAAGAAATGCAATTCAGTCATAAGCTGTATATAGTATTGAAAAAAAGTAAAAAAAAAAAAATATTTATCCATGAATTACATGAATCTATTTAATTCTAAAATATTCTAAAAATTCTGAAATAGGGTTAGGGTTAGCAGTTATTATATAACTGTATAATATGCGATTTAATGGTAGCCACATACTGTAATGGTACCAATTCAATTTTTAATGTAAGTCGTCGGGGTGCCTAATATCGGTATCAGCTAATCAGTGAGGGAGTCTATCCCCTTTCCACTAGCACTAGACCAAGGAGATTATTTTAGCGTCTGAGGTGGAGTGCCATACTACCATCAGCTCCTACTTTACCGCACAGATCCCTGCGCTACTCATACGCTGAGTGGCAAGGGCCGGTTTCGAACTAGTACGCTCTCCCTAGCATATATATATATATAGTTAACAATTAATGGTAAAATGAGTGAATGGATGAAATAAGAAATAAAAGAATGAAATGAGGGGATATATGAAAGTCCTTTCCAAGGACCCTCTCCAATTATTAAACTTTTTGAAAGTGGGTCCCTGATAAGAAGTTTTTCTCATCTATATTAGCCTCCTTTGAAGCATCAAGTTAATATAATTATTCTAAAGTTATTAGAGAAGATAAAAATCCGTCTTCTTACCTTTGTAATATCTGTTGAGAATGGGTTTTTTGAATATATATATATATATATATAATATTATATATATATTATTATAAATATATAATATATATATGTCTAAATCATTGTCTGGTTAACTCCGGTGAATATTGCTACATTGTAACTATCTTGAATCAAAATTAAAACGAAAAAAAAAACGTCAGATAGTAGAATTTTTTACTTAGTTTTTTTTCAGTTGTAAAACAAAATGAAATATATCAAATTAATTAGAGAGATCAGTAAATAAATAAAAAAGATTATCTTTATTATATATTTGAAAGATTGATGATAATTTTAGAATATTTATATTTCAAATAGAATTAAATATAATAAATAAATATTTAAATGAAAAAATTACGAAAGTGTTATTTTTCCTTATATTAACATCACTAGACTAACCCGTTTAAGTTTAAAGAGGTATTACGTTTTTAAAAGAATTAAACTATATACAAAGATATATATATTAATTATGGGTATATACATTATTTAACCTGTTACCATAATCGGTTTGATTTTTAAGATCTCGACCAGGACGTTATGTTGTCTGATGGATCGTATCGATCGAAAACAGTGGATAGACCCATATTTCCCCAAAAATTATCATAGTAGGCTCTATGTTTATGAATATATATTGAGCACTTATGGAATAATACTAACGTCCACTACGCTAAATTCAGCCTCTCTCTCACACCCACAAATAGTAGTGAGCAAAAGGATTAACCAATGTTGCCAAAACATTTTATAATATAAGGGTTCAATATTTCACCGTGATTACAGAAGGCTGCATTACCGTATTTGGACGGCCATATTAAGGACCGCAAACCCCATTTCAGCAGTCAGATTCAGAAAAAAAAAGTTTCTTAGTGTATTTAAGCATATATGGATTTTGAACACAGTTTCTAGCTGCTTACATTTACACAGGCAGATAATATAGCTGTATGAAAAGCAATTTTGGCGGTATATAGGCAAACAAATTAAGCATACACAGAAATCTCAAAGCAGGAAATTAATAAATAGATGTATAAATTAATTAATAAAAACTTCAAACTTAACCTTACGATGATATAAGACGTAGGGCAATTTTTTAGCTAAATTTGGAAAAAAAAAATTGCGTCCTATATGCCGTGAAATTGACGGTTAATCTAATTTTTTAAAATTACGTCGTCGTTACTCTAAGTTTCACGAGATTAGTTGCACGTAGCATTCGTCTGATTACTAACTTTATGATCAAGTAAATTGTAGGGTATTATCCAACCAAATTAGGGCCGGTTAGCTCAGCTTATCGTTAGGCGTTTCGGTTAGAAACCCACAAGGTTCATAGTTCGATCCGGGTCCTCGCCAACTCAGCGTATGAGTAGACAGGGAACTGTGCAGGTTATAAAGTAAGGAAGCTGATGGTAGTATGGCGCCTTCCACCTCAGATGCCAAAAACAATCTCCTTTGTCTAGCGCTAGGGAAAAAGGGATAGACTCCCTCCGCTGGTTTGGACTTGATATCCGCATTTAGGCACCCTTGCACATACTTTACAACGATAGTCGCAAGGTATGGGTGAAGCAGTCCGAACAAGGATGGCTTCGAACTTAGAATCTCGTAATTCAGTAATAATGGGAATCTGCTGAGAACCAGCTTGCTAAATATTATACGACGATAAAAACAAAACGTATTCCGGCATAAAATAACCCAATAGGGGTTGACATTACCGTAAAAATCCAATATTTACATGTCGTAAAATCCAATCAACCAACGTTTATAGGATTTCAATGGAAATGAATGGTTTTTTAGTACTAATTAATAAGCTATGTACGTCCAAATTGGTTGGAGGTTACGGCCATGTTCAAACCCTGTTGAGTCATTTTAGAACGTCGGCTAGGAAACCACAAGGTTCCTAGTTCGATACCGGCCCTTGCCAACTCAGCGTATGAGTAGCACAGTGATGTGTGCAGTAAAGAGTTGTGGTAGGCGTGGCGCTCAACATCAGATTGCAAAAAATAATCTTCTTGGTCAAGCGCTAGGGAAAAGGGCGGATAGGGTCCCTCGATTGATTGGCTTGGTACAGACTTAGGCCACCCCGACGACTTTACTTACTTTACTTATACAGCTTATTGCAAAACTTACACACACACAGGATTATATATATATACAGTTAAAAAAGTAAAAGTAACGTCGGGCGGCTAAAGTCGGTATCAACCAGTCAGCAAGGGGTCTATCCCTTTTTCAATAGCGCTTAGTACCAAGGGATATTGTTTTTTAGCATCTGGGAGTGGAGCGCCACAGACCTACCATTCAGCTCCTTTACTGTTACCGCACATATCTGCTTGTGCTACTCATTAGCGCTGATTGGCGTAGGACCAGGTATCGAAAACTAGGAACCTATGGTGGATTTCTTGCCAGCGCTCTTACCGACTATATTATATATTTTGCTTGGAAGACAATTACAATGCGTATATCGCATAAAATTCGATAATTATAGAAGATAATAATGACAAGTGAATTTCGGTAAAAGAATTATTCGGTGTGAGAAGATCGCTACAGACTGTGTTTCAACTTTATTTAAGTCTCACCATTCTCTCCTAACCTTTTTGCGATTAAATGCCTACAGGGTGTTTGAGTATGCCGTTAAACAAAACTCAAACTCAAACTAACCCATAGATGGGACCCTAACAGGTACTACCACTCCGGGTCAGAGTGGACCAGGGAGCAATGGTGATGAAGGGGTGCTCTACATTCCCCAAACCTCCAAAACTGGAACCTCACCATCAGATAGAGTTTAACGTCATTCCCAGGACATGTAGACCCGCAGCCACCGCCTTCTAGCACCCATATCATAAAAAGGGGTTGGGGCTTGTCATAAGGGCAATAGGGTTGGGAAAATCACAGAGGTGCTAGGGCTTGACGTGACCAGCCGATTGATCGGAGGGGGCCTCTCCAACCGCCCGTCTAGCCCAAGATAGGGCCAAAGTGGAGTATTGCATGTCATGAACTGCTCATCCACCTGGGCTCTATCCTTAAGCATCACGGGTCGCCACCCACGGCCAACAGGTGGCCCATTGAGGGAGTCTTACCCCTCTGCAGAGCTGCAGTCGGTGCATTCTAACGCCCCAGCCGACAGAGCGGTTTTAAGTTGATTCCCCTAAGTGGTGGATAAGGATGATAGTGGCGGTTGAACTCATTTGGAAGTGTCGGGTATTGCTGACCGGGCTATTTTTAAGTTTTTGGTGCCCCCGATTGGAAGTAAGAGTGTCCTAGCTCTTTTGGGTAAAGACAGAAGGGACCGGTTTTGGTTTCGCGTTTCTTTTGGGTCGGTCTTCTCTCTTTGTGTTGAGAGGTAAAGACAACGAGTCGAAGAATTAGCAATTAAAAGTGGGCTGTGTTCTTACCGGCTTTGTAGTCAAATGATAAAAGGTGTTTGTACTCTGAAGAGTCTTTTTTGTGTCATTTGGTCATAAGTAATAGTGTTCAGGCATCTCAATTACATTATATTATAAATATGAAATATTTACATATATATATATAAATGAAATACATACATGTAGACAGGCATACATACATATAGATATCCATATGCATACACACTGACACGTGGTGTGTGTTATAATATATACATATACGTACGTACATATACACCTATCTCTCTATATATACACATACAGACACATGCACACCCACACATATATATTATAAAAAATGAAACCTACTCGGGTTACACCATAAGGATCTTCAGGGTTAAATCCACTGAATTAATCAAGGTACCGATTAATTCAGTGGATTAACCCATAAGATCCTTATGGTGAAACCCGAGTAGGTTTCTTTTATATCCATTTTTTATAATAAATGTGCTCTACTTCGTATTGAGCACTTTGTATTTGTTAAATCGCTGATATAACCCCTGAATTTTGCACCTTCAATGATCGTGCCCATTTTCACCGGTAAGCAACCTTTATCCTTATAATACATATATATACGCACACATATATACACATAAATGCTTACACATGTGGTGGTGGTACGCTTAGCGTAAAGTTTATTATCATTAGAAATGGAATCGGTGACCAGAGTTCAAATCCTGGACGAGTCTGTTTGTGTTTTACTTGGCGCTAATGTCTATTAATTCTGTTCCTCTCACCAAAGACTGGTTAAATAGTGTATATATATATATGATATATTTTTGCTTGAAGGCAATTACAATGCGTATATCGCATAAAATTCGATAATTATAGAAGATAATAATGACAAGTCAATTTCGGTAAAGAATTATTCGGTGTGTAGAACATCCTACAGACTGTTTCAACTTTATTAAGTCTCATCAGCGATGTATACTAACGATTTCTCTCCGACAGAAATCGAAACCTCAGCAGGATAGTCAGAAACCATACTGCCTCGGCCACGATACTGCACGGGACAATCCTTGTGAAATTAACCTGTCAATGACAATGATACGTCTCTTTCATATGAGGTAAGGGGACGTTGAGTGAATAATAACAAACCCGGGCCTTATGCTCTTCGGCGAAGGAAATAAGATTTTTTGGATGTTTTTTTTAGAAGCATTGTTGAATAAAGTATATATTATTATTTATATTGACAGGTTAAAAATATAAATAATAATATATACTTTATCCGACAATGCTTCTAAAAAAACAAACACCCACAAATCTTATATATATATATATATATATATATATAAGAAATAAAAGGGAGTAGGGGAAGAGAAAGAGGGAATGAGCGCGCGGAAGCGCTGAGGCTAATCTGTTTCAATCGAACATAATGAAAATATTAAAAGAAGGGAAGAAAGAAAAAAAACGAGTGAGAGAGTTAAATGTAAATTATCATCTCTTATTATAATGGAGATTGTGTGTTTGTCTGTCTGTAACCGAAACTAAATCACTATTCAAGTCACAATTCCCTTAGTTATTGACGTCACATTTACCATGAATTTATTTTTTATTTAAACCTCAATTATTGATAAAATTGTTATACCTTATTAATACTGTTGACCATATCTACGTACTATTAACATGTAATTGTATTATATATATACAACAAAATAGCGGTCTACAGTTTGAACGAGAAGGCTAATTTACATATTGATATATAGAATTTGATTTTAATAAATATATACTTAGTATTATTGATTTCGAATTGCTTGGTTTTCTCATAACGAATCTGAGCAAAAATCTCGGGGATAAATCTTAAAAGAAATCCATAAACAAGACGAAAGAACTGTAATTTTATTAAATACTTCATAATTTAACTAAATAGATAAATTAGGAAAAATGAAAGACGGGAGTGAAAGAAAATGATGGAAGAGTTAAATCTAAAGCTGTTCTATTTTTCGATTATACTCTTCAGCTTATAATTTTTTAAATAGTTCATAATTTGATACAATATTTTATTACATCAAAACCTAAATACTTGCACCCGAAGGGTGCATATATTTGCTAGTACTTTTAATATACTGAGCTATTGGTATAACTCTTAAGTAAACGTATCAAACGTTCTAATAATTAAATTATCACACTGTGGTATATGCATAGGTACTGCTTATATATATATATATATATATATTTCTCGATTTGTTTAGCCTTACATTTGAATAGGTACGCCCGCCTAATTAATTAATTATTAATTAACTTTCAAAATTAGGTACGACTTCAATTAAGCACATATTCTCCCAAACATTGTCGACTAAAAAAGCCATATCAAAACTCATCGTTTGTGTATTTACTTCTCATACTGTCGTGTAGAAAAAGTCACTAAAGAGAAATATAACCTACTTGTAAACAAAACGAAAAATCTAGGAAAGTCCGGTTGGTGTAGGGGTTACGGTTCTCGCCTAACAGCTTGACAGTCAGGGTTCGAATCACGCACAAGGCGGTCTTCCTATCTATTGCTCTGCTGATGAGGTCTAATGCGCCGAAATGTACATACAGAGATGGATTTTTCTCGATTTGTTTAGCTTTACATTTGAATAGGTATGACCGCCTAATTAATTAATTATTGATTAATTAACTTTCAAAATTAGGTACGACTTCAATTAAGCACATATTCTCCCAAACATTGTCGGCTAAAAAAGCCATATCAAAACTCATCGTTTGTATATTTACTTCTCATACTGTCGTGTAGAAAAAGTCACTAAAAGAGAAATATAACCTACTTGTAAACAAAACGAAAAATCTAGGAAAGTCCGGTTGGTGTAGGGGTTACGGTTCTCGCCTAACAGCTTGACAGTCAGGGTTCGAATCACGCACAAGGCGGTCTTCCTATCTATTGCTCTGCTGATGAGGTCTAATGCGCCGAAATGTACATACAGAGATGGATTTTTCTCGATTTGTTTAGCTTTACATTTGAATAGGTATGACCGCCTAATTAATTAATTATTGATTAATTAACTTTCAAAATTAGGTACGACTTCAATTAAGCACATATTCTCCTAAAAATTGTCGGCTAAAAAAGCCATATCAAAACTCATCGTTTGTGTATTTACTTCTCATATATATATATATATATATATATTATATATATATATATATATATATATATATACTAGCAAATATATGCACCCTCCGGGTGCAAGTATTTAAGTTTTAATGTAATAAAGTATTGTATTAAAGTAGAAAGGCTAATGAAACTAAATAAGAATGCAGATAAAAAGATTTGAAACAGAGGGAGGTATAATAGAAAAATAGAACAACTGAAACTTATTCTTCCATCACTCCCATCTTTCGTTATTATTTTTTTTAATTTAAGTATTTAGTTAAAATAGGAAGTAAAGAATAAAATGACAGTTATTTTTTCTTGTTAATGGATTTCATTTAAGATTCATTGAAGAGATATTTGCTTGTATTCATTAAAATAAATCCAAACAGTTAAAAATCAACAATACTAAGCACATATTTAATAAAATCACATTTTTAATATCAATATGCAAATTAGCCTTCCCGTTCACAGTATAAACCGCTATTTTGTTGTATATATATATAATTGCATGTTGTTAATATGTAGATATGGTTAACAGTATTAATAATGTACAACAAAATTATTAATAGTTGAGATTTAAATAAAATTAATATCATGGAAAATGTGATGTCAATAACTAAGGAAATTTTGACTTGAGTAGTAATATAGTTTCGGTTACAGACAGAAAAACACACAATCTCTATTATAATAATAATATATATATATATATATATATTATATATATGTATGTGTGTGTGTGTGTGTGTGTGTGTGTATGTATATTACTCGTACGACAAAAGAGTTTTTGACAATGCCTTAAACGCCGTGACTCACATAGATATCGTTGTGTCCAATTTAACCAGCCTACTCATGCTCTAAAGCAGTTAACGTATGGGGTGGGGCACTAATCCCGTCCGTTTTTGCAATCATTACACGCACCTGGGTGTCTAAGAAACACTATCGATGCCCTTACTTCGTTGTTACAGAGCGTCAGGTGGAGAGAGCGAGAGGGTAGCGAGGCACTTGGTGGATAACGTATGGGGAGGGTGTTCGGCTCTTGGATATGCCTTACAAGAACTGGGCAAAATAAACAATGTGTCTATCAAAGGATCTTGCCGCTACTTACTCTTACCGATTTAACATATGATTCAGGAGAGTAATATAATGCTTACTAAAACAGAGAAGGCCGTGAAAGACATTGAATATAACAGCTACCTAATGAAACTCAAATCTTTCTATAACTAAAATTCTCATTAATATATATATATATATGTATATATATATATATATATATATATATATATATATATGTGTGTGTGCGTGCGTGCGTGCGTGTGAAAAAATATGGAAGTGAATCCGACAGTATGTAATATTGTAACAATTGAAAAAACACAGGTTTTATAAACGAATAATGTTTATTTCGCCTACGCTGCAGTGTTTCAGTCTGTTTCGATAGATCTTCATAAAAAAACAATACACCAAAAACTGAAGCTTGGAGACTTTTTGTTTTCAATGATAATTTATTTTTTCCTTAGACCAACGAAAGCCCTGATAAAGGTCTATCAAAACAGACCGAAACACTGAAGCGAAGGCGAAATAAACATTGTTTATTCAATTTTTACAATATTTCATACACACACACATTTTTATATATATATATATTATATTATATATATATATATATATATATATATTAGTTGTAGAAAAAAAGTTTCTCTTTTTCACAGTTTCGGTGTTCAAGGTACACCTTCCTCAGAAGAACTGGGTAACTTTCCCGTATTCACAGCAGAATTTAAAGTCAATATCAGATATATTGAAGTCAGTCAGTCTGTCAGTCTACTATTGGTTTGAACAATGTGACTGGCCAAGCACAACTGAACCAGTGTCAAGACAACTGGTACTCATGGGAATTCAGAACAGTCCACTCATGCATTTGGGTGATTCCATTCCCCGAGTCCTGATTGGCTGCTTGATTTGTATGATCCTCTGAGGCTTCATAAATATCCTGTCATTTTGCAGTAGTCTTTGCAGCATACCAGAATCGTATTGGGTTACGACTGCTTGATGTCTTTGTCTTGCCAATTCGACGGTAATTGGAATTAGTATGATTATTCTACTATGTTATATTTTTAAAAGTGTATTTTTGCTATTCAATAACAACTAAGTATATAGCATCTAAGGAGTGAATACTACTGATAGCATGGGTTGAATACATTTTTGAAGGATTTGGAACATTTTAGAGTTGTGTTGTAATTTGTATGTTTGTTGAATTTCTTTTGGTGGCCCTGAATCCCAAAACCCCAAAATGTAATGTAATAAAAAAAAAAAAAAAAAGCAAAGAAAATTATATTTCTTTGTTTTTTTTTAATGAAATATTAAGCAACACTTATTATTATTTTAAAACTTGCAACAGAAAGATGAAAGAAAAAAGAATAGAAAAATAAGAAAAGATAGAACCCACCCCCACAGATATATAGGGGTTTAAGTATATCTAATTCTAATAACTTATACACTAACCTATTATATAAATATTCCTAGTTAATAATAAACATTTGTGTGCATACAATTATATTTTCAAGTATTTATAATACTAATAATTTGTCTGAGTGAAAGTGAAAGAGAGCGAAAAGTCAAATACTTAGACCTTGCCAGAGAACAGAGAAAACTGTAAAATGTGAACGTAAATATCGTACCAATTGTAATTTGAGCCCTTGGAATGGTCTCCAAAGGCTCGGAAAAGGGTCTGGATGGACTAGAAATCAGAGGAAGAATCGAGGCCATCCAAAGTACAGTATTGTTAAGATCAGCTAGAATACACAGAAGAATCCTGGAGACCTAAGGAGACTGTCACTCACTCCCCAGTAAACCATCGGCTAAGGCAGGTGAGAAAAAATCTGATGGAGTGAATCTATAATAATGATAATAATCCATAGTAAACAATTATTGGTTCAAGAATGTATTCTGAATACGAATATTTTTACACAAATCTATTGGATCCATAGATTGGAACCTTACAGGTACTTCCACGCCGAGACAGAGTGGACCTGGGGTAATGAGAATGAAAGACTATTTCCATTTTTCAAAATTCTAGAACTGTGGTATCAACCCTATGCTAGCGTATCTTGTATCTAAGGAGTACATGTTCCTAGTAGCATCGTTTGAGTACATTTCTGAAGGATTTGGAACATTTTAAGCTGTGATATTAGTATGTTTGTTGAATTTCTTTTGGTGGCCCTGAATCCCAAGCCCCCAAAATGTAAAAAACAGAATCAGAAAAAAAAGAAAAAAAAATACATAGAAAAATATAGAGGTTATTTCTTTGTTACTTTATTATGAAATAATAAACAAAACTTTATTATTATTTAAAAACTTGCAGTAGAAAGATGAAAGAAAATAAATAAAAAAAATGCCCAAGTCTGTCTTCAGACCGTTTCATAACTTCTGTTCGTTGAGGGACACACTCTTCCTTTGTCAATCATCAAAAGCGGGGAGAAAAGACATCACTGTAAAGTTAAACATCGCTATAAACGCGCCGTGATTACCACGACTTATGACACTTTTCCCACAGCGGCGTTCTGACGGGTTTTAAAGTTCCCTATGACGTTTAAAGGCTAAGTTGACTCTGGGGATAATTTTGGCTTCTCACTCTATGCCTATTTTACGATTTATTTACAAAAAAAGCAGAACAGAAGATAAAGGAGTGTTTAAGATTTCTTTTTCTTCACAAGAGCGATCGCAAAATACTTCTTTTTTGTTTAAAAGGATGAATACTTTTCTGTTTTTAAAGTTCAGAATATCACTGGGAATTGTAACTACCATTAAACGTACTTTATACGTACGAGTAAAATTTGTGGGGGTTTTGAGTATTGCTTTAGTAATTTAGTAATTGTTTTAGTAACTGCTTTAGTAATTTAGTATGCTTATACAATACTTATATTCATGCAGTAGTCATATATTAAGCTTTTAACCAACTTTTTGCTCAAATACAAGTTCTTTGTCTAATCCAACCTCCTTATATTTACTATTATATATATATATATATATATATATATATATATATATATATGAAAGTACGTAAATAAACACTGTGTTTATTTGATATGGCTTTTAGCCGACAATTTTTGGAGGATATGTGCTTAATTGAAGTCATACCTAATTTTTGAAAATTAATTAGTTAATAATTAATGAATTTAGGCGGGCATATATGTTCAAATGTAAGGCTAAACAGATCGAGAAAATGTCAATCCTGAATGTACATTTCGACCTATTAGGTCTCATTTCATTATAACCTTGCTGATGAGACCTAATAGGTCGAAATGTACATTCAGGCATTGACATTTTATCGATCTGTTTAGCCTTACATTTAAACATATATGCCCGCCTAAATTCATTAATTATTAACTAATTAATTTTCAAAAATTAGGTATGACTTAATTAAACACATATCCTCCAATATATATATTATATATATATATATATATATATATATATATATATATATATAGGCCTCTACGTGAACTCTGATAAAACTGAGTTCATGAGTTTCAAAAAGGAAGGAGACATCTCCACACTCGACGGTAAGCCTCTTAAGCAAGTAGAACAATTCACATACCTAGGTAGTAATATCTCATCCACAGAAATCGATGTTAATACACGAATAGGAAAGACATAGGCAGCCACAAACAAATTATCAGTCATGTGGAAATCCGATCTCACTGACAAGTTAAAGCGACAATTTATCCAGGCAATAGTTATATCAGTACTGCTGTATGGCTGCACCACCTGGACCCTAACGAAGCGCCTTGAGAATAAGCTAGATGGGTCTTACACAAGAATGCTGCGTGCGGTCCTGAACAAGCCGTGGAAACAGCACCCCACAAGGAAGCAGCTGTATGGCCACCTGCCCCGCATCTCACAAACCATCCGAGTGAGACGGACAAGGCATGCTGGACACAGCTGGAGAAGCAAGGACGAACTCATAAGCGACGTTCTCCTGTGGAAGCCAACATATGGACATGCTAGTGTGTGCCGGCCACCAAGGACCTATATTAAACAACTATGCAAGGATACTGGATGCTGCGCAGAGAACCTCTCTGGCACAATGAATGATAGGGAAGGTTGGCGAGAGATTGCCATGGATATCCGTGCTGCCTGCGCGACATGATGATGATTATATATAAAGTGTTGTTATGGGTCCAACGGGAGAAAATTAAATATTTTATAAAAAAAGGTCCGCAAAATGTACTTTAAAAAAATTATTATTTTACATTTGCGACACGTGTTTCCGATATCTTCTTCAGGCGTTAATTAACCATATTCTGTTCATATATATATATATATATATATATATATATATATATATATCATAGAAAGGAAGGAAGCACTCAACACCGTAATTCCATAAATTTATTTCGACCAAAATTGGGGCCTATATAATTCTAAGTTGATTTAATACAGCTCCCCAAAATCCAGTCTCATCAGATGGGGATCAATTTACTTTTGAAATTGCACTTCTCTAAAAACAAAAAGTAGAATTTAAAAAAATAAATAAATTCAAACAAAGACAAAAAAATAAAAATTTTTTTAACAATATAAGATTGTCACCATGGTGACAGGAAGTCGAATGAGAAAAAAAAAGAGATACATCTCAAGTTTTGGCTTCTTAGAAGTATAGTAGACAGACAGACAAATAAAGACAATGACAGAAAAAAAAAAACAGAATATTATATTAAAATATAAAAGAAGTAAATAAAAAAATTAATATTTAAACATTAGAATATAATAGATAATATAATGGTGTATAAAAAAAACTATAGATAAAAAAGGAAATAAAAAAAGGAAATGAAGATAAAGATAAAATAGTAATAATGATAATAATAATAATAATACAGTGTATCTTAGAAATCACATATAGAATCATCCCTTACTACCAAGTTTTGGATAAATCTTATATATATAATATATATATATATATATATTATATATATATGTGTGTGTGTGTGTGTGTGTTGTGTGTGTATGTATGTGTGATAATTGTGTAAAATAATTACTATTAGTGTTAAGTTTGGCACAAGGTCAAAATTATGGGAACCCAGTGAGAATCAAACTCACTAACAATGATTTGCTAGCTTCTCTTCGTTGTAGTAGTCACATACTAAGCTTAGCCAAGTCTAGACAGAAGAATGGGGCATCCAGTAAAAATCAAAATCAATGATCTGCAATCTTTTCTTACTATGTAGAGCGCCTCTGTGCAGGCATGTACTGATTTAACTAAGTTTGGCACAAGGTCAGAAGTACGTGCATCCACTGAGAATCGAACTCATTAGCAAAGATCGTATCTGTATAGTAGTCATATTCTAAACTTAGCTATGTTTGGCACACGGCCAGAAGAAATGTAGCACCCAGTGAGAATCAAGCTCACTAACAATCATTTATAATCTTCTCTTACTCTTTAGTAGTCATTTCAGATAAGTTTTGCACAAGGTCAGAAGTACGGAGCACCCACTGAGAATCGAAATATTATAAAGATCTCTTAGCCTCTCTTACAGTGTAGTTGTTATATACTGAATTTATCTAAGTTTGGCACAAGGCTCGGTGTATTGAGCACACAGTGAGAATCGAATTCCCTAACAATGATCTGCTAACCTAGTTCTTTAACTACTGCAAAAATCAAGCGGGGGGGGAAAAATAATGTGTAGTAGTCATATACTAAATTTAGTTAAGTTTGGCACAAGAGCAGAAGAATGTAGCACCCAGTGAGAATCGAAATCACTAACAAGGATCTATCTTCTCTTACTGTTTAGTAGTCAGCACAAGGTTGGGTGTACTGGGCACACTGTGAGAATCGAATTCAGTAACAATGATCTGCTAACCCAGTTCTTTAACTATTGCACAAAATTAGGCAGCCGAAATAAATACGTAGTTAACAATAAAAAATATTTAAAAAAATGTGTTTTTTTTTAATGAAAAGAACCGAATGAACTTTTTGGTTGATTGATTGGATTTTACGGCATGTCGACTCTTGAAAATATTTAAAAAATGTGTATCTTTAATAAAAAAGAACTGAATGAACTCTTTGGTCAACCCAATATAAATATAATATCTCAGAGCGAAGATTTGAAGACTGCGTGCCTGTCACGGAGTTTGGTTTTTTCGATGCCCTAGATTTACCAGAATAAAAAAGCATCCGTGCGTAAAAGACATGAAACGTTGGTCGATATTTCCAAAGAATTTGTCGCAACAAAACAAAACATTTTCACACAACGTTAACTTTGATATCGATTTTTCGTGAGAATATGAAAAAAAAAAAAAAAAAAAAAACCCAAAAAAAAAACCTTCCTATGGCCCAAATTTCCCGCCCCCATCAAATATCATTTGCATATTTGCAAGTTTAATCGCTATAAAATGGTCGAAAGAAACGTGGAAACGTCGGTTGAGTTTATATAGGAAAGAAACAAAAACTAATATGTTTAGCAATAAATAACACCTAATAAGATCCGTTTTGAAATTACCAAACCTTATTATCTTTGCTTTAAAAGAAAATTAACACTTTATAAAAAAAATCGGTTGATGTGTCTATATATATATATATATATATATATATATGAAGTAAATGGAAGTGAATCCGACAGTATGAATTAAACATTTTTAGATAACATCATTTGTTTTTTCTAAAAATGTTCATATATATATAATATATATATATATATATTATATATTATTATAATTATAATATCCGTAGATGGGTTAGCAGGTGAGTTGGAATTTGGATGATTCTAAATTGGGCCTTTCTTCCAACAGCGGAATATTAGAATTGTACAGGTCCAGTGGATTGGATTGGTTTGGTTTGATTTGTTTTACGGCATATCAACTTCAATGGGTCATTTAACGACGACAAAGTTGTGAAGTAAATTCATTCTTAATGCATAATACAATTTTGTTTATGAACTCGTTTTTCTATTCAACCCATAGATAGGACCCTAACAGTTACTACCACTCCGGGTCAGAGTGGACCAGGGAGCAATGGTGATGAAGGGGTGCTCCACATTCCCCAAACATCCAAAATTGGAACCTCACCATCAGATAGAGTTTAACGTCATTCTCAGGACATGTAGACCCTTAGTCACCGCCTTTTAGCACCCATATGATAAAAAGGGGATGGGGCTTGCCATTAGGGCAATAGGGTTGGGGCAATCATATAGGTGATAGGGCTTGATGTGACAAGCCGATTGATCGGAGGGGGCCTCTCTGACCGCCCGTCTAGCCCAAGATAGGGCCAAAGTGGAGCATTGCAAGTCATGAACTGCGCATCCACCTGGGTTCTATCCTTAAGTATCACAGGGGGCCCCATTGGGGGAGTCTTACCCCTTTACAGAGGTGCAGTCGGTGTATTCTAACGCCGACAGGACGATGTCCAGTGAAGAGATTGATGTTCAATATTATACTTGGCTAAGAAAAAGGCTTATAACCGATGTTTAAACCTTCTCTTTACCATATATATGAGTGTTGAAAAAGTGTGGTTTCTATTGAAGATATTAAAATAGTCACCAAAAGATTACCATGAGAGATATCTATATATCTATCCGTCTATCTCTTTAAATCTCTCCCTCCCTCCCCTCTCTCTATTATATATCCCCCCCCCTCTCTCCATATATATATCTCCTCCCCCTCTCTCCATATATATCTCCCTCCCTCTCTCCATATATATATATATATATATACTAATCCTATTAGAAAACCCTTGCGGAAAAAGAACCGGCAAATATTTTGTCAATAAAAAATATACTACCAAACTTAAACCTGGCGAAAAAATGAAAAAAGACCAAGTGGATCGCATCAACCGAAAATAATCGGCCATAGCATTTGGCCAAAAGAAGAAAAAAAAAGAATATATATATATATTTAGAAATTATAGATTTTTTAGGGGGATGAAAAAAAAATGAGAAACAATGTGCCACGCGTGTTGGATATGCGGAAAAGCCTACGTTTCATGCCTCTGGGTAATTCCCTTATTGGTCACCCTTCTCGTGGATATATATATATATATATATATATATATATATATATATATATATGGGAAAATGGAAATAAATCTGACGGTATGTAATAATACAAATTAAAAAAAAAACAAGGTATTCAGAGGATGATTTTATTATAGTTAGAAGTATTAAACCATTCTAAAGTGTTTCGGCTTGAATATTAAATCACGAGGACATGACGATGGTTTAATATACAAACCGAAACTTTTTTTAACGTTGGCTAATACTGTTAACTATGATAAAATCATCCCCTAAATACTTTCTTTTTTCATTATATATATGAATTTAACATTTTTGAAAAAACAAATGATGTTTATAATTGCTGACAGAAATCTGTTTCGACCGCTTTAATAGATCGGTCATCATCAAGAGCAACATATAAGAGAAAGTCGGGAATGAACAACCGTTAGAAGAAAGGGTACAAACAAAACGCTATTATTCAATGCTGGAATTTTTAAAAATGCGTGTTCTGTGTTAAAAATAAAATAAATTTTATTTTAAAAAAATCAGGAGCATTATAGTTCATAATAAAACTCAAAAGAGTTTGATGTAAAATTATATAAAAGTGTATAATGAGTATCAAAATTGTTTATGATATATTCCAGCTATTAAAAAAAGTAATTTACAAGTCCACAACGTAATTGAAGAAATATGTAAAGTTTCAAATCACTTGTGGTGTTGATAAATCCGTAGTGTTGTAGATAAAAGTCTTCAGAGGTGTAAAAATCCAGATATTTTGTTTTTTCATTAGACAAATATGAAAATAGATGGAAATTAATCCGACAGTATGAACTTAACATTTTTGAAAAAACAAATAATGTTTATAATTTTCATACATACATACATATATATATATATATATATATATATATATATATATACACTAACAGGACCCGTTCATATAACAGAGTATGATAATTTAATTATTACAATGTTTATTGCCAAAAGGATTTAGAAATAAGCGCGAATTCAAACGCATGCAGTGTCTAAGTAAAGCAGAATATAATCATTGACAGAGCATGTATATTTAAATTAGAGTAACGAAGACCTGAATTGAACGGCGGTAACTGATAGTTTCTCGCCTATTGAATTAAACGCCGTTGAATTCATGTCCCCGCTATCACACACACGCACAGATATATATATATTATATATATATATATATATATATATATAGTTTTTTTTGATTTTTTTTCCGTAGTTAGGGTCTTTCCATGTGTGGTTTAACCAAGCTGATGCAGGTAGACCATAAGGAGAGCTCAATGTGCCTAATACCAGTGAGTAACAGGACAGAGCAAGAAATTTAGTAAATGAAGAAAAACTCTAAACTTGCTTCATTACAATAATTTATTTCAACCGTATTAATACGGCATCTTCAGGTAATCACAAGAACATGACTCATGTTCTTGTGATTACCTGAAGATGCCGTATTAATACGGTTGAAATAAATTATTGTAATGAAGCAAGTTTAGAGTTGTTCTTCATTTACTATATATAATATATATATTATATATATATATATATATATATATATATATATACACACCTTTCCATCTGAGAGGGCTCACTTAGGCTAAACGGGTGGTTTGGGAGACCTCTTCGATCAATCGGCTGCTCACATCAAGCCCTAGCACCTATTGTCAACCCTACTGCCCTTATGCCAACCCCAACCCATTTTATCATATATGTGCTAGAAGATGGTGGCTGAGGGTCTTCATATCCTGGTAACACTTCATCACCATTACTCCCAAGTCCACTCTGACTCAGAGTAGTAGTACAATTAAGGTCCGATCTATGGGTTAAGAGTGAGTTTGAAAAAAAAAAATTAAAAATATGAGTACCTATCAAGAAAAATAAAATAAAACATCTTCGGCATAAAATGCCCCAGCAACGGTTGAAATGCCGTAAAATCCAACCAATCAATAATTTTCCATCTGACTATTACGAGCTACACAAGAATCTCTGGTTAACGGACTTTATTTTAGGTTTAAAACCTGCTCTTATATAATAGCATTATTCACTTCTATACAACCTTTCTTACTTACAATGTATCTCCTAATTATATATGTCATTCACAGACACCATGTTTCGACGTATCACGTCTCTTCAGTGTGGTTAGACATTTGTAGGTTACTTCCAGTCATGGAACCCAATCGATTCATCTTCAGACAGGCTCCTTAACCACTCGGCCATCGTTACCTACAAACTGGGAGGGGGATTTTAACTGATTAATACTCACATCTGTATATATGTTCAGGCCGCCAGAGTGCTCCATCCCTTTTATAAGAGAGCGTCATACACACACAAATGATATATTTGTATGTATGAACACTCATAAAAATATTTACAAATAAACTCACAAACACTTATATATATATATATATATATATATATATATATATATATATATATATATAAAATACCATTTGTGCTTTTATGTGTATTACTTTTTAGTCAAAGATTTTCCCACGTTAGCATGAAACGTCAAACACCTCAAAGATTGTCACACGATCTGGTCTGTAATCGTTTTGTCTACACTCATTTTATGTGTGAGAGACTCTTCTACTTTAGAGAATAAAGGATTGTCACATGACCTTCTCTTACAAGGAGCCCGCCAACTTAAACTAGCTAAAGTTAGTGCATATATATATATATATATATATATATATATATATATTATTATATATGTAAGTAGCGTAGTACCAGTCATAAACAATGAGGTTATGATTAGTTATGGGCGGATTGGTACTTAACCACATTCAAGTATACAAAAGAAAGAGGGAGAAAAGAAAGGATTGAAAGAGAAAGAATTGGAGAGAGAGAGAGAGAGAGAAAGAAAGAGAGAGAGTGAGAAAGAAAGAGAGAGAGAGAGAGAGAGAAAAGAGAGAAAGAGAGAAGAGAAAGAGAAAGAGAAGAGAGAGAGAGAAAGAGAAAGAGAAAGAGAAGAGAAGAAAGAGAAAGAAGAGAAAGAAAAGAAAGAGAGAAAGAAAGAAAGAGAGAAAGAAAGAAAGAACGGAAACGTTTAGAAAAATAGAAAAGACGAAATTGTTTAGAAAGAGAAACAGAAAGAAACAGAAAATAAGTAAAAAGAAAAAAAAAAGGAAAAAAAGAAAAAATACTAAGAAAAAAGTGTCCGAAGAGGGGGAAGAAAACCTGAAGAAGAGACAGAAAAAAGAAACTATGCACAGAATAGAGAACACTAACGTATACATATTTACCAACCTTTCCGCACGAGCAACATGTTACATCATGTAAATTTCTTAAACAGTTTGAATTCAGAGTTTTCCATCTCCTGTTCTGATTGCCTAACCAGGGTTCAAGAGCCCAATTTGTCCTACCATTTACCCATAGCTGGGGAATAATAATTAGATGCATACATTTCCAATGGGTATTATTTAATGCAAATGTGTGCGTTCCTATGACACTCTCGACACCCATCATTATTTGTCAGCGCCTGGTTTTCCGCACGGCATCCGGAATCTGCACCGAGTCGATTGGTGTAGGTTTATGTTGATCAGCCTACACTGATATATCCAAGTGTTTGGTTTGGTTTGGATTGGTGTGTTTCACGGCATATCAATCTCAATGGGTCATTTAATGCCGGTAAACTTTGAAAATGAATTCCTTCTTAATGGATACTCATTTTTTTATAGACACATTTTTCTATTTAACCCATAAATGGGACCCTAACAAGTACAACCACTCCGGGTCAGAGTGGACCAAGGAGCAATGGTGGTGAAGGGGAGCTCTACATTACCAGGACATGAAGACCCTCAGCTATCGCCTTCTAGCGCCCATATGATATAAAAGGTTGGGGCTTGCCAAAAGGGCAATAGGGTTGGGACAATCATATAGGTGCTAGGGCTTGCTTGACCAGCCGATTGATCTCTGACCGACCACCCGTCTAGCCGAAATAAGGGTCTAAGTGCGTGTTGCATGTCCTGGACCGTTCAGCCATCTGGGTTCCATCATTAAGCATCACAGGTCACCACCCACGGCCAACTCACACTCTCCAGACCTCCAGAATCGAAACCTCATCACTAGATGCAGTTTAACGTAATACCTAAGACAGTTGGGAGTGTCGAGTACTCCTTCATTACCATCATTCCCAAGAGCACTCTGACCCGGATTGGTAGTACCTACGAGTCAGTTTAGTGTCCTACCCGGATGCCTTACTTTTATGAGGGCTTTATTTTTCAGCAGGGAATACAGTCAATATATCTTAAGCCTCACCAACACAGCGTGAAGGGATTTTCGATTAGAGACCCTCGAGCAAAGTTAGCCTAAATGTTGCCTTTGGGATCTTTCTGTGTGCGCACCTGCCCTCCATTTCCCCAAACTTTCCTTAAGAGGTTAGCTGAGGTGATTCTCTGTGTTTCTGGGTACATTCTATTGTCACAATTAAAAAGAGGGCCGGGGTGATCTCCTCTGGGTTGCGTCAAAGCGGAGTTCGTGGAATGTTGTGTTCATTGAAAAGTTCCGGGTACGGGGATTTTTGCTGTAAGGTGAACGGGTGAATAGGATTGTCTTTTCAGTAGGATTGATTCGAAATGCTTTTGCTGGATTGCACTTTCAGTTGGAGTTCAAACTTCAATGATCAGGGGCGGGATGGGGGTGGGATGAATGGTTGAAGAAGGAAAAAAGAAGATGAAGAAAGAGAAGGAAAAAAAAGGGGAGAAATGATTCAAAAGTAAGAGAAGATGGGGGCGGATTTGAAAGTAAGAACGAGAACCAAAATAAAGAAAAAAAAAAGGAAAGATAAGAAAAATAGAGACCTCGAAAAAAGAAAAGAAAAATAAAGAAAGAAAAAATGAAGGAAGAAAGAAGAAAAAGAAAAAAGAAGAAAAGTAGAGAAAGGAAGGAAATAAGGAAAGAACAGTAACTGAAATGAAAAGTTAGGACAATAAAAGAAAGAATGAACAACGAAGAAAGAAAGAAGAAAAAAGAGAAAGAAACAACGAAAGAAAGAGAAAGAATTAACAACGAAAGAAAGAGAAAGAATTAACAACGAAAGAAAGAGAAAGAATTAACAACGAAAGAAAGAGAAAGAATTAACAAAAGAAAGAAAGAAAGAATGAACAACGAAAGAAAAGAAAGAATGAACAAAGGAAGAAAGAAAGAGAAAAAATGAAGAAAGAAAGAGAAGAAAAAAAGAAGCAAAGTAGAGAAAGGAAGGAAATAAGGAAAGAACAGCAACTGAAATGAAAAGTTAGGAAAAAAAAAAAAATGAAAGAAAGAAAGAACAACGAAAGAAAAAAAAGAAAGAAGAACAACGAAAGAAAAAAAAGAAAGAAAGAACAACGAAAGAAAAAGAAAGAAAGAAAGAAAGAACAAACAAATTAGGGAAGGATAAAACAAAGTAAGCAAAACAGAGAAAGAAAAAAAAAAGAAAAAAAAAAGAAAAGCAGAGAAAGTAGGAAAAACAAAGAAAGAGAAAGGAGAGAATAGGATTTAAAAGCAAGATCAACAAAAAGATTTTTTAAAACGTGAAAGAAAAAAGCACAAAAAAAAATTAAAAGAAAAAAGAAAGGAACAGTTCACCATCAAGGATAAAAAAAATAAATAAATAAATAAATAAATAACCCCCTTAAAAAAAAAGGCCGAATGTTGTTTTTTTCTTCTTCCATCTTGTTGATGAATTTTGATTCTGCATCAGTCGAACAGGTGCATTGTGATTTGAGATAAATGGAAAAGATTTTGAAATTCAAAAATGAAATCTTGACTAAGTAATGGAGAGAAAAAGAAACAATTTTGTAATAAGATGGATGTTCGCATAAAAATGACTACATACATACATACATACATACATACATATATATATATACATATACATATACATATATATATATATATATATATATATATATATATTGTAGTGAAAAATGAAGAATCAGCTTTTTACGTACCGACGCGCTTATCTTAACATGATATTTTCTCGAAGGTTTTCCCAGTCGGTTCCCTTTCAGGCTTATATATTTCAAGGTCAATATTTATAGAATTTCACATGAAAACTTATTGATCCATTATATTAGTTTCAGAGATAGATTTAAAATATTTTTCTTCAAATAAAATAAATTCTTTTCATTTAAGTATGCCACAACCAAGTGTGCATAAGACGCACTATTCTTTTCATATTCTTCAGCTCAAAAGTAAGAGGTACCTATGATATACGGTACACATAGAATTATTTTTTTCCGCCACAAACCTCACGATATTCGAAAGTAAGTTATATCTATCGTCCAAATTATTTGTGGGGACATGTCTGGGCATTTGCTCTAAATACTATGTAATTTTGTGTTTTAATAAGTAAGGTGTTGTAGAGATGAGATGATACCATTATGGAATAGAATGGACTGCGAGTTAGCTCAGTCGGTAGAGCGTTCGGCTAGAAACCACAAGGTTTCTAGTTCGATACCGGCCCTCGCCAACTCAGCGTTATGAGTAGCACAGGGATCTGTGCGGTAAAGTAAGGAGCTGATGGTAGGTGTGGCGCTCCACCTCAGATGCAAAAACAATCTCCTTGGTCTAGCGCTAGTGAAAAGGGGATAGACTCCCTCGCTGATTAGCTGATACCGATATTAGTCCGCCCCGACGACTTTACTTTACTTTACTTTATTTTCTTTATGAACATTGACGGTGTTAGTCTCGGTGGTCCGTTTATCCGAGCTGCCCTTCACGCCTGTGCAAATAAATCGCATGACCCAAGGGGGGTGTTTCCCATACAACACATGTCCCCTCGATTTGAAGAGACAGGGATGGGTTTATTGCCCGGTGTCTGAGCCACCCCAAAAGCGGACTGCTAAGAGAATCCACGCATATTTTGCCCGAACCATCGCATGAGTTTCGGTTCATGTAATGGTTAGTAATCAAGATTCGCAGACCATTGTTAATGAGTTCAATTCACATTGGGCGCCCTATACGTATAGCCTTGTGCCACATCTATGCTAAGCTTAGTAATAACTATATAAAGTTAATCGAGGGAACATTACGTGGTGTAATGGTTAGCAAGCTAGATTCGCATACCATTGAGAGTGAGTTCGATTCTTACTGAGCGCCCTGTATCTCTGGCGTTGTGCCACATCTGTGCTAAAACTTAGTAATTAAAGAGCACGTTACATGGTATAATGGCTAGCAAGTTAGATTCGCAGACCATTGATGGTGAGTTCGATTCTCATTGGGCGCTCTGTGCTCCTGGCCTTATGCCAGAAGCTTAGTAGATAACTCTACAAAGTCAGTCCATTTTATCTTTATCGTACATATCTTTATTTTCTTTAATTATTCGTTTGAACTTTCTTTTAGTTGTAAATACATATCAATAATTTCTCCCTTACCTATGACTATGATAATAAGGAATTCGTTTTAGGTTTTCATTGATGGTTTATGTTTTGTTTGTTTTACGGCATATCAACCTCAGTGGGTCATTTAATGCCGATAAAGTTTTGAAATAAATCAATTCTTAATGGATAATACAATTTTTTTATAAATACATTTTTCTATTTAACCCATAGATGGGACTCTAACAGGTACTACCACTCCGGGTCAGAGTGGACCAGGGAGCAATGGTGATGAAGGGGTGCTCCACATTCCCCAAACCTCCAGAACTGGAACCTCACCATCAGATAGAGTTTAACGTCATTCCCAGGACATGTAGACCCGCAGCCACCGCCTTCTAGCTCCCATATGATAAAAAGGGGTTGGGGCTTGCCATAAGGGCAATAGGGTTGGGAAAATCATATAGGTGCTAGGGCTTGACGTGACCAGCCGATTGATCGGAGGGGGCCTCTCCGACCGCCCGTCTAGCCCAAGATAGGGCCAAAGTGGAGTATTGCATGTCATGAACTGCTCATCCACCCGGGCTCTATCCTTAAGCATCACGTGTCGCCACCCACGGCCAACAGGTGGCCCCATTGGGGGAGTCTTATCCCTCTACAGAGGTGCAGTCGGTGCATTCTAACACCCCAGCCGACAGGGCGGACTATGATAATAAGGAATTCGTTTTAGGTTTTCATTGAGAAATCTGGTATGTTTTGGTGATTATAGTGCGAAAAGGTTTTATGGAAAATAGATTATTGTAATATTAAGTGGATCCCAAATGGAACTAGTTAAGTCACAAGATAGGATAGAGATAACCAGCCCCCCCCATTTAAGCCTTGTGCAAAATTTGTATTACATAGAAACTGCCCAAATGTATCTTTAAACCTTAATGCTTAAAGATTTGTATGTTGTATACCCTTTTCTTACTTCTGGTCGGCTTTGGTTCTATCTTCTAACATCTTGGTCTGGTCTCTTCTCAGGTCTGGACTTTCTTGGAGACTTCGGGTCTGGTTTCTGTTAGGGATTTCTCCTTATCAGAAGCCCTGTGTCATTGTTAGTTTTTAGGTAATAAACAAGACTTCGATTTACTTTGATGTTACTTTATTTGTAAATCCCAAAACCAGACATCTGCGCACATCCTACGAGCTCGGCCCCTACTTGCTCTGAAACTTACTATCTAAACTGGAAGACAGGGTATTCTATGCCTTCCGGTTCCCACGATTTATCCCCGGAAGGCAAGGTGAGAGTGAGGTCAAGCGTTGTCACTCATCCTTCAAGGCCGTGGGCTGCACTAATCGCCATTATGTTTCTACACTACCTTATATAAGTATTAGGGATCCAATAATTATGTAACATGTAACCTCGATAAATACATGTTTAACAAAATATTCTAGAATTAAATAATAATAATATTATTATGATGGAGATTGTGGGTTTATATGTCTGTAACCGAAACTATATTTGTATACAAGCCACAACTCCCTCTGTTATTTACATCACATTCTCCATGATTTTATTTTTTATTTAAACCTCAATTATTAATAAAATTGTTTTACATTATTAATTGTTGACCATATCTACATGATATTTACCGCGTACCCCACTTGTACGGGTCAGGCACAAAGTCCCTATTAACGTGGGACCACCCACAAGCCGAAGCTCATGGAGTGGCAGGTGAAAAAATTGCGTCGATCCCGTCGGCATTCCCCCCCAAGGGGGGCGCCTCAGGCGTTGGGCAATAAACCCAGCCCTGCCCCTTTAAATCGAGGGGGCAGGTGTTGCCTGGGGGGATGGCCCCCTGGGATCGACGCTATTAACTTGTAAAGATCCAGGGCCGAAGCCACTGGACCCCCGGTGTTGACCATATCTACATACTAATAACATGCAATTGTATTTATATATACAACAAAATAGCGGTTTACAATGTGAATGGGAACGCTAATTTGCATATTGATATTAGAAATTTGATTTTAATAAATATATGCTTAGTATTATTGATTTCTAATTGTTTGGTTTTATCTTATTGAATATGAGCAAAAATCTCGGGGATAAATCTTAAAAGAAATCCATTAACAAGAAGAAATAACTGTAATTTTATTCTTTACTTCCTAATTTAACTAAATAGTTAAATTAGGAAAATTTACCAATGAAAGACGGGAGTAATGGAAAATGATGGAAGAGTTAATTTCAAAGCTGTTCTATTTTTCGATTATACCCCCTCTGTTGCAGATCTTTTTATCTGCATTTTTAGTCAGTTTCATTAGCCTTTCTAATTTAATATGATATTTTATTATATCAAAACTTAAATACTTGCACCCGGAGGGTGCATATATTTGCTAGTAATAATAATAAAACTAGATTGTGCCAAATTTTTATTAATATAATGCAATACGTATTCATACTATTTTAACCCAACAATTATACACGAGAATTTTAACTATCAACGCTAGAGATTCGAGTTATAGAATTTGGAATGGTATTTTAAAAGAGGAAGTGTTAAGTTTTGAAAATTTAGATCACATAAAAAGTTTCTAGAATATGGTGACAGTCGTTGTGCTTTGAGAATTAGTATAAGAGAGGAGAAGGAAATAAAGAATAATATGGCATTCATAAGGTGGGGCGCACACACATTCACATATACGTGTTATTTGTGTTGAGTAAAATATGATGAATGAGCTTAGCCTCGGGGGTGGGGGGCGTTTCCTGTCTCAGCAGCACCTATACCATCGTCTTAAAGAAGCAGGGTCATGCCAGATGCCTGATATTATGCCGACGGAGCTAAGCTATTTTAGCACCTAACCCCCAACCGTATATTCGAGCGCTGGGGATGTTTCGGTTAAAAGCAACCTTGTGCCTCACTGTCTATAGCAGATAGATAAGAATTGGACAGACAGAGACACACAATTACAGACAGATTTACATGTAGGGTCACGAGAGCACAGACAGACAGATTTGCATGTAAGGACACGCGAGCACAGACAGACAGATTTGCATGTAGGGACACGTGAGCACAGACAGACAGACGGACGGGTAGGTTGGCTGGCTGGTTGGTTAGATCTTACGGTATGCCAACACTTGTTGGGTTGTTTTATGCCAAAGACGTTTTGTTTTATTCGTTCTTGATAGTATTCAATTTGTTAAAATACATTTATTCAAATACATTTTTCCTATCTAACCCATGGGGCCCTAAAAGGTACGACCCCTCCGGGTCAGTATGAACCTGGGAATAATGGTGATGAAGGGGTACTCCACACTCCCCAGAGCTCCAGAAATTAAACTTCACCATTAGATGCAGTTTAACGTAGTACTCAGGACAAACAGATAGGTAGGTACATACATACACACACACACACACATATATATATATATATATATATATATATATATATATATATATATTATAAAGGGGGGCACACTGACAGAGTAGTGGAATACAGCAATTGAGCTACGGTAATGTAAGGGAGCTGAATAGAGAGCAAAGAAGCTAAAGAGATAGAGGAGGTTAAGTGTGTCGAGAGAGAGAGAGAGAGAAATAGAAAAGGAGAGGGTAGAGAGAGAAGAGAAAGAAAAGGAGAGAGAGAGAGAGAGAGAAAAGGAGAAGAGAGAGAGAGAGAAGAGAGAGAGAGAAAAGAGAGAGAGAGAGAGAGAAAAAGGAGAGAGAGAAGAGAGATAAAAGGAGAGAGAGAGAGAGAGAGATAAAAGAATAGTGGTGAAGGTTGAAGTACCTAGAAAACTGGAGACAAAATCGAAGAGAAAGTATTTTGCTTGTCCTTGGGAAAAATGTATGTTATAATAATAATAATGATAATAATAATGATAATAATAATGTCTTTCGGTTTTTAATGCCGACGCATGCGCAGTTCTTGTCAACATCAAACTACGAAGCTAGTAAAAGCAAGGAAAAAGCCCCCCACCCAAAAAAAAAAAAAAAAAAAAAAAAAAAAAAAAGAAAGAAAGAAAAAGAAAAAAAAAAAGGCCAATATTGATGACACGGAGGAAATTGTTTCGGATTTATTTAGTCTTGATTTCTTCCTGCCGTTGTCATCTCAGTCAGTTTTTGATATTTATTGATCCAAAAGATCAGCTCATGTTTTGCAAAGCTCACAAAAATGTTGGTTTGTTATTCTATTATATATTCTTTTGTTGTTCAGCTTGTAAAGAGAGAGAGGGGGGAGAGAGAGAGTCCAGCGTATCGATAGAAAGGGAAAGAAAGAACGAGGTTAAGTTTGCAGAGAGAGAGAGAGAGAGAGAGAGAGAGAGAGAGAGAGAGAGAGAGAGAGAGAGAGAGAGAGAGAGAGAGAGAGTGTGTCGATAGAAAGGGAAAGAAAGAATGAGGTTAAGCTTGCAGAGAGAGAGAGAGGGGGGAGAGAGAGAAGGAGAGAGAGGGGGAGAGAGAGAGAGGGAGGGAGGGACAGAGAGGAGAGAGAGGGGGAGAGAGGGAGAGAGATTGTTAAGCGTACCGCAATAGAGGAGGAGAGAGAGAAAAATATGTAGGGTTGAGAGAGAGGGTTAAGCGTGGAGAGAGAGGGTTAAGCGTGGAGAGAGACGGTTAAGCGTGGCGACAGAAAGGTAGAAAGAAAATGGGGATTCAGCGTAGAGAGTGAGAGAGAGAGAGTCAACAGCGTCGATAGAAAGGGAAAGAAAAAAAAGAGTTAAGCATGCAGAGAGAAAGAAATAGATAGAGAGAGAGAGGGTAAACGTACAGAAAGAGAGAGAGATAGGGAGAGGGTTAGACGCACAGAGAGAGAGAGAGAGAGGGGAGGGAGAGTGTGTCCATGTGTGTGTCCACAAAAGAACGTCACATATGAGTTCGTCCTTGCTTCTCTATAAGTGTCCAGAATCTCTGTTCATCTTACTTGTATGTTTTGTGTGATAGAAGGTAAATGGTCGTCCAGTATACATTTACATTATTTAGTATAAGTTTAATTTTGGATACGGTTCTATCGAATAGGAGACATTTTTAAACAGATCTATTGTTTATTAAACAGACCCATAGATAGGTCTCTAATAGGTACTACCACTCTGGGTCAGAGTGAAACTGGGAGTAATGACAATGAATGGGGTACACTAATTTAGTGTCATACCCAGGATATTCTGCCTTTTTATGGGGGATTTTACCCCTCTACGAGCGAGATTTCTATATCTCTTTTTCTCTTTAAGAGTTATAGAAAGAAAGAAATAGATGTAGAGAGAGAGAGACAGACAGACAGACAGACAGGGAGAAAAAGAGAAAGTGAGATAAAGAAAATTGAGAAAGTATAATTTGGTGAAAAGATTTGAAGTCGTCAGGGTGTCCTAAAGTCGGTATCAGCAAGACAGTGAGGGAGTATATCCCCTCACTTTATTACACAGATCCCTGTGCTACTCATACGCTGAGTGGGTGAAGGGCCGGTATCGAATAAAGAACCTTGTGATTCCTAGCCGAACACTCTACCGACTGGGCTAAACCAGCCCCTATTGAGAAAATATAATTTGGTGATATGATACGAAGTCGAGTAAAGAATATACCCCCCCAAAAAAAAAGAAAAAGAAAAGAAAAAAAGAAAGCAACAAATAAACCAGAAACAAAACCATGAGGTGGAGAAAAAAACACACGCACAAAAAAAGTGATAAAAACAGGGGGGGGGGGCTAAAACACAAAAATACAAAAAGCTATAATGGGAGTCGTTGTCGGCTGGTGTTTGATCTCAGAATAATATCGATCGTTTTATTTTTCTTTAAGAGATTCGGTGCAAAATATTTTGCTTATGCTTCGATTACCAGACAGACAGACAGACAGACAGGCCGGCCGACATTGAATTACGCTCCCAACGATTATATGACATGACATAATTCTTCCCCAGAAGAGAAATAGAATGGCAGTCTATATCAGTAATTCTCAATCGGGGATCATTCTAGCAAATAAAAAAATAAATATTTAATCATAAAAATACAATAGGAATTTTAAACATCGATCGGCTAGTGGTGGGAGTATCCACCACAAATATTGTATTCAAAACACTGAGAAGTCACATTAAATAAGGGACCACGGATATATAATTGTACTAAGAAAGAAAGCATTGTTAGATATAGAGTAGATAGATGTGTACAAAATACGGACATTCCGGAGTTCCCAATTTCTTAAAAAGTATTTCAAAAGGTTTATAAAAATGGAAAATTATCTTTTTACTATTATCTGCGTTATTCGGACTATTGTCCTCATCTTCATTGTTATCTGTACAACGTACCAAAATGTCTATTTGGATGTCAGAGAGCTATAATGAAAAAAATATGACCAGGTATATTTGGGTTTTGTCGTCCTGGTCTCCTGCCCTAAAATAAATGGACTTCTATTGATAGGTTATCGACCATATGGAAATCTGATCTCTCTGATAAAAGTTAATTTGTTTTAAACAAGATGGAGCCAGTATTATCTGCATTATTCGGACTATTTTCATTATTATTTGTACAACGTTTCGGCCGATATGCCCTCCGACTTCTTCAGGTATTTCTTTTCGGACTCGGGAAACCTCCTTTTCGGACTCGGGAAACCTCCTTTTCGGACTCGGCAGTAACATAGAAAAATAATAAACGCAACTCCTACCCCAGCTATGGTTAGCGAAATGAGAACAGGATACCCCGTGGATTAAATAAAGGGTTAGGTTCAAAGTTCCGTGATGGCTCCCGACGAGTTAGGAAAAGAAGGTTCCCGAGTCCGACAAGAAATACCTGAAGAAGACCGGAGGGCATATCGGCCGAAACATTGTACAGATAACAATGAAGATGAGGACAATAGTCCGAATAACACAGATGATACTAATCATCGAGCCTCATCTCAAACATTCAGAGAAATATCTTTTTACTGTTTTCTTTTATGTTTAATATAATGAACAATTCCAAGTTTATGTGTTAAAAAAAAAAAGATTTGTTACATATAACGTAAGTTTTTATTGTTTTAGATAATTTTTGGATGAGTTGTTATTAATTTTTATATATTTCCTGCCAAAATATAAAGGTAGAGACATTTTCTATGGTTAGTCCTATTTGATATTTTTACCACATTACCATCAGCAGCAGCACCAGCTGTTGTCAGCACAAGAGATACACATTTGTGGTGTTTAACGGCTTCTGTATATAAAAAAAGACATCACTTTTTATTTCAAAAATTATTTTCAATATTTTTTTCACAAGACTATCAAAATTTAATTTCATTATTTTTAGCTATATATTTTGATACAATCTTTTATTTAATTGAATAAATACGGTTTTGTCAGCCAGTGAATAGGATAATTTATATTACATTTTTAAATTTTAAAACATCTCTACAATAAAGAAATACAAAAGTAGACAGGTTGAACTTTTAATATCACGTTTCTTAGAAAATAAGCTTGTTACATAATCTATGCATAGATTATTGTCAACCCCCTGTATTTCTGAAGGGGTGGCCCCTTTTCATATCACGGGCGGGACTTTCCATGGAATATTACAGAAAGCCCGCGAAATACGTGAAGTCACGTGGACCTGGTTGGCTCTCAGTTTCAGCTTGGACGTCAGGCAATAAGGCCTATCTGCCCTAGCTGGAACTCACCTGCACACGCGCGCTATGTTTAGTTAAGTAAATAGAGGTTTAAATAAATAATATGGTTTTGTGGTTGATGAATGTCTTGGCAACAAGACTGACCTAGAAGAAGAAATGAATCAAGGACGACCAACCAGCAAGAACAGAGAAATAGAAGAAGAACGTAAGATACCAAAGATGAGCAGAAGAATAATAAAAGTAAAGAAAGGGTATACAACAAGCTAACAATTAAAAAACGAGAAAAGTAAGGATAATTTTTTTTGCGAGCCGCATCCCCAAAGACCTACTGTATGGTGAATTAGCAGAGGGCATCCGACCGTTAGGGAGACCACACCTGCACTTCAAAAATGTCTGCAAGATGGACATGAAGACATGCCACATCGACACCAACACATGGGAGGCTTGTGCAAAAGACGTGCGACCTGACGCCTCCTCGTCAAACAAGGAATGAGAAGGGGTGAAAAAGAGAGGAGAGTAGCCGCCACAGAAAAGAACCAAAAGGAAGGAGAGAAACAGCAACTCAAGCAAGCATCACTGCACCAGAGACTGCCATTCAAAAATTGGTCTCTTCAGCCACTCACGCGGTTGCAGATAAAAAGATTTTAAAAAGTGGACACTACGCTATCGTCTTTAGTAGATGGACGGATGCCAACAACAATAAGTTTCACAATGTAAGACGTCCTATTACCGACTTTACCAAACTATCGACTTTTTTTTCTTTTTTTTTTTACAAAAATTTCGTCATTGGATCATCTTTCCAAAAATGTAAAATCATTTTCAGAAACCGTAAAAAATTACGGAAAAACTTATTGTTATCATATATATATTTATCAACCCTCCGCACGACAGGATACGACACAAGGTAAATTTCTTAAGTGGGTTCAACAGGTTTGAATTCAGAATTTTCCTTCTCCTAGACTGGTTTCCTAGCCATGGTTAAAGAACCCAGTCTGCCCTGCTATTTACCCATAGCTGGAGGGAGAGTAGGATTCATACCTTTACCAAGGATATTAGCGCTAAGTGAAAATGCAATTACCACGTCCAGGATTTGAACTCGGGGCGACGAGTCCATTTCCCATGACTTTAACCATTACACCACGCGCTTCCTACTGTTCATCATATAGGGGATCAATTGCGAAACAAAGAAAAAATAATCAGCCTTTTTAAAAAAATTTAGATTAGAGATTTATTTAGAATAAAAGATCTTCATTATTACTTCATATGAAATTGTTTGTGTAAACTGACGAGCGAAAGCGAATTACACTCGGCGCTGCCCGACCCGTGCGAAATTTGCATATTGAATATTTCTCTATTTTTTTTTTTTTTAGATGAGGCTTGATAATTAGTATTATTTGTATTATTCAGACTATTTTCCTAATCTGTACAACGATTCGGCCGAATAAAGGGTTGGGGTCAAAGTTACGTGATGGCTCCCGACTCCGATAACAAGGTTCCCGAGTCCAAAAAGAAGGTTCCCGATTTCGAGAAGGCTCCCGAGTCCAACAAGAAATGCCTGAAGAAGACCGGAGGGCACATCAGCCGAAACGTCGTACAGATAACAATAAAGATGAGGACAATAGTACAAATAATCCAAATGTAGCTAATATGGAAGAATGATACAAAAGACAGAAAAAAATGATAGATGCAAAGATGAAGGATTCAAGAAATAAATTGATAAATAAATACGTAGAGAAATAAATAAATATAGAAACAAAAATAAATCCACTATAAAGGAAAAAGAATATGATATGAAAAGACAGATGAGGAGAAAAGTAGATAGACCGAGAGAAATGAGAGAGTAATCCGACTATAAGCCACTTCTCACGACGAGGAGGTTGCGAGTTCAATCTGCACTCTCTCAACCGCTACACTGCCCCCTCGCGTTGGCCAAACATATATGGACGTGCTTAGTTCTTCGAGAGGCAGGGAATCTTCTAGTCTATATTATATACTGAAAGTTTTATTAAAATCTGATTATTAGTTGATTTTTTTGAAGAGTTTCGTGTTACCCTCCCCCTTTTTTACAAGGCGTGTGAATTCGTACATCATTAATAGAAGAAAAAACCTAAGTATAGTTAAGAAGCTTAGTGAAGGGTTACTCAAAAGAGAGCTTTAGATTTTCGATAAAGTATCAGATATTACGTTCAAAACGTCAAGAGGTCGCATTTTAGAAAAAGGGACCACAGATATAGAATTGTACCAAAAGAAATAAAAATTGATTAATATTTAGAAAGAGAAAGAAGACAATATAAGAATAATCAAGAAGATTAGTGAAAGGTTACTCAAATAGAGGTTTAGACTTTTTATTAGATATGTCCAAAAAGTCGAGATGTCACATAATAGAAAAAGGGACCACAGATATAGAATTGTACCAAAAGAAATAAAAATTGATTAATATTTAGAGAGAGAGAGAAAGAGAAAGAAGACAAGGCAATATAAAAATAATCAAGAAGCTTAGTGAAAGATTACTCAAATAGAGGTTTAGCCTTTTGATCAGATGTCCAAAAAGTCGAGATGTCGCACAATAGAAAAAGGGACCACAGATATAGAATTGTACCGGAAAAGGAAAAAAAAAAAAAAACAAACAAACTATAAGAATAGTCAGGAAGTGAGTAGGAAATTTTTTTTTAAAAAAGTAGAAATTAAACAAAGCCATCTTGAAAAACATTAAAAGATAAAGTAATCTTATAAAAAAAATTAAAAATTAAAATAAAATTTGAATTAGAAAAATTTTTTTTTCTCTTTTCTTTCTCTTATTGCTAATGAGCTTTCCAAAAGCGAAATAATTAAAAATGTCAACACCGATCAGGAGAAACAAAATGGTTAAAAAAAAAAAAACAAAAAAACAAACAGAAAAATATTCGTTTGAAAAAATTGATTATAAAAGTTTTAAAAACAATATGAGTGAAGAAAAAAATTAGAGTCACTAGGTCCTGAATATTGTCGATTCGAACTTCTCACTTATTTTTATATTATTTTTAAAAAAATACATTGGAAAATACCAGCGTTGAAAACACACTTCTACACATACATAGGAAAAGCCAAGTTTTCCCATACGTAGAAATTAAAAAAGAAAAATGGCGGACGAGAAAAATTAAAACAAAAAAAGCAAGGGAGAAAACTCTGCAAAGAAAAATTAAACAGTAAGAATTGAACAAGGAGTAGTTGTAATAATAATAATAATAATAATAATAATAAAAAAGAAAGAAAAAATGACAAGTATTTGATTTTTGTGAATTGATTTGTTGTAGAAATTGAATTTTTTTTAAATCAAAGAAAGAAGAAGATGAGAAAAAAAAAATTAAATGAACAAGGTTCGTTTGGAGTAGGAAAGAATAAGAAAGTTGAAATTACCCGGCTTGCAAGTTGTCTTCGAATTCAAACGTTCTTTTTCTCCTTCTTTATTTCATTCATTTATTTATTCACTCTTTTTTTCCTTTCTTCTCTCTTTCTTTCATTCATTCATTTATTTATTTATTTATTTGTATATTCTTTCTTCTTTTCTTTCTTTGTGTGTGTATCTTGGTTTAAGAGTGTATCTCAATTCACGTGCATGCTCACGTCCGCACGTAAACGACCACTGAAGCGCGCATGCCCATTTCGTACGCGCGTGTTATTGAGTGCGCATGCCTGTACCGGCGTACGCGCATGCGTGTTGGTATGCATGAGTGTGTCAGTGTGAATAGCAAGGATGTGGCAGGGGAGGTGGTGACGAAAGAAAGGAGTGGCGGGAGTTCGACTAAGTGCTCTTTTCGTTAGGCCGGTGTTTCTGACATCTGAGACAAGAATTCTCGATTTTTAAAAAATCATTATATATATATAGCAATATATATATATATATATATATATATATATATATTATATATATATATATATATAGCAAAAGGAGTGGTGGGAAATTGAAAGAAAAGCCAGAAAGCACAAGATCGAAGTCTAATCAGCATTTTTCTCATCGATAGTTTACAAAATACACACATTGGCATAAGGATGCGAAAGCAAGCATGTATACATTACTTAATATGGGAGAAATGTGAGGAGGTTAATCCGACAGTATGTGGAGAAAGGTAGACAAACACGGAATGTTATGGAAACTGGATGTTTATTGTCGACGATGCAACGTTTCGGTTTATTAGACCATCTTCAGGACTTTCCAGACTGTGGCACCACCATCCACCATTCTAACACTCCCCATCTAGAGAGAAGAAAATCTACTATCCCCCCCCCCTACTGACAACCTTCTGTTTCAGCATTTTGAGAATGTCCATCATTGAAGCAAGAACTATATCCAAGTCCTGAAGATTGTCTAATAGACCGAAACGTTGCATCGTCGACAATAAACATCCAGTTTCCATAACATCCCGAGTTTGTCTACCTTTCTCCACATTACTTAATATATACATTAATATATGAGGTGCGTGGTGTAATGGTTCTCAGAAAATGCACTTGTCGACTCGAGTTCAAATCCTAGCCGATGCTGGTTGCATTTCACATTACGCTTATACCCTTGGGAAAGGTATGCATTCAGTTACTTTCCTTCCATCAGCGGGTAAATAGTAAGACAGAATAGACTATGGCTAGGTAACCAGTCTAGGAGAAGGAAAACTCAGAATTAAAACCTATTAAAACTCCGCTTAACTTGTGTCACACCGTACTCGTGTGGAGCGGTTAGTAAACATCGATATATATCAATATATTGACCCCTCCCCCAAAAAAAACTCTCATATAATGCCCGTAAAAATGACGTGATTATTTTTTGTGTCATCGGCTTTTTTGTAAAGAATTAAACTTAAGTATCTGTGCGCTCTTTCCAGACTCCAAACATCATAAAATTACCAGTCCACTGAACAGCAGCCCATCAACCAGGATTCCAGCCTCTACCAATGTAATAGTAGTGGTTGTTTTAGTTCCTGTCATATTTTCAAAAAAAATAAACATATCCTGGATATTCTGACCCCGGCGCAACACCTCCCCACTTCTACATTGGATCAAGATATTCGTATGCAGTATCTGTTTCATACAATTGTGCCCCATTAAAATATCTGTAAAAAAAAAAGCACTTGCATTGATCCGGCCAGGTGGGGCATCATGAAAGAGGCGCACAGACACTCTGAAAGAAAAATTAATGTCTCCTTTCCTGGTTCGATACCGTCCCTCGCCAACTCAGCGTATGTGTAGCACAGGAATCTGTGCGGTAAAGTAAGGAGCTGATGGTAGGTGTGGTGCTCCACTTCAGACGCTGAAATAATCTCCTTGGTCTAGCGTTAGTGAAAAGGGGATAGACTCCCTCGCTGTCTGTCTGATACCGACTTTAGGCCACCCCGACGACTTTACTTTACTTTTACTTATTTAAAATATTAAATGCAAAAAAAAAAGAAAGAAAATAAAGAAAAATCCATGTTGTTACTCTCTAAATTTTACTTTTTAATTATCTTCACGAATACAAATCAAATCTTTATTATTTTTGCTCAAAAAGCAATATCTGGTGATAGTGAATGTATATATATATATATATATATATATTTATTTATTTTGTTGTTATTTGTTTTATTTTCGTGGTTTCCCCCGGATGTTGTTACTATCTAAATTTCATTTTTTGATTATCTTCACGAATATAAATCAAATCTTTATTATTTTTGCTCAAAAAGCAATATCTGGTGATAGTGAATGTATATATATATATATATAATATATATATATATATATATATATATATATATATATATTGTTGTTATTTGTTTCATTTTCGTGGTTTCCTCCGGATATACATACACACAACTACCCTTTATAAATATATAGATTGTCGTTGTTTTATTTACGTAGTTTTCCCCGGACATACATACACACAACTTCCCTTTATATATGCATAGATAGATAGAAGGCTAAACAGTGTGGGGCATTCAAATTTAGCAATAGAGCTATATTCTTTACTTCTACCTTAATACGTACAATTTTGTATATCTGAAAATACCGCTTACTGTTTAAGATTCCTTGCTTTGCTGACATATCTCCATCTCTTTCTCTTCTTACCTCCTCGAGGCCCCATACAGGTTTTCTGTCAGCCTGTTGCTGCAAATTATTAAAATGTCCAAAACAAATGGTTGCACTCATACGAGCATTAGCTGATGTGTGGGTTTAGTGGTAAAGACCCCAACTTATACGCACCTACGTCCTCGAAAATAACCGAATATGGCCGAAAGTTCCTGTACTCGGACTACACTATCAGAGACTACTGGACAGTTTTTTAAAAAATTACCTACACAGTTGCGACATCTCGTTCGCCACCAACAAGAACAGCTCTATAAAAAGATATATATATATATATATATATATATATATATATATATATATATATATATATATATGTGTGTGTGTGATGATAATGGACACTCCCGTCGATTTTCGACGTATGAGTGTTCATACAATGAACATCCACACAGGGATTTGTTTATAGTGGTGAAGGCTTGTGTTGGACCATCCACACTTTTTGGCACAGTCTATAGGAAAGAATTGGTGCATCAAGGGTTGCCATAAATCCAATCAACGACCGACCTAAGGAATTTTTGAATTCAGAGTTATCCATCTCCTAGACTGGTTACCTACCCAAGGCTGAAGATCCCAGTCTGCCCTACTATTTAGCCCATAGCTGGAGGGAGAATATATGGATTCATACCTTTCCCAAGGGTATTAGCGCTATGTGAAATGCCCATATATATATATAATATATATATATATATATATATATATATATGAAGTAAATGGAAGTGAATCCGACAGTAAATCATCGATTATAGTCCGTCCTTGAGTATAATACGCAGGGGATTTTTAGGGGGCTGTACCTCTGAAAAAAAAAAAAAGAATGCGTCGGAATAAACATTGCCGAACAGTATATAGAGACTCGGACATTGCTTAGAAAATATTTTTCATTTTTAACCTCGTATATAGTACGCACTAGGGATTTTGACCTTTAAACTTTGGGAAAAAAAGTGCGGATTATACTTGAGGATTTACGGTATGTTTCTTCGTTTTCTCTCTCTCTCTCTCCGTCATCGTTCTTTTCTCTCCTTCCCGGTCATTCTTATTCTCTCTCTCTCTCTCTCTCTCACCTACCCCTATGTCTTTCATCTTTTCTTCCTCTTCGTCATCCCCATCTCTCTCTCTCTCTCTGTCTCTCTGTCTCTCACCTACCCCTATCTCTTTCATCTTTTCTTCCTCTTCGTCATCCCCATCTCTCTCTCTCTCTCTCTCTCTCTCTCTCTCACCTACCCCTATCTTTTTCATCTTTTCTTCCTCTTCGTCATCCCCATCTCTCTCTCTCTCTCTCTCTCTCTCTCGTTTGTTAAGCGTATGTGTGCAAGGATGGACTGATATTTATTAATTTCAAGACCACATGGATGAAAAGAATGTAATGCGCCAAATTTCAAAGTGGGGAGAATGTGCTACCCTTGAAAATCAGTATTCGACAATTTGATTTTCACTAAATTTCAAAATCGGGCTACAGGGTAATATGCAACTACCCGTGTGCTCGGGTTTGGACGCATACACGTGTCCGTTCATCCGTGTGTGTGTGTATATGCGCGCGCATTTATGTATGTTCAACTGTGTGTGCATATGTGTATAAGTGTGTGTGTAAAGTGTTCATCCGTGTGTACATAGGCGTTTCTATGCATTCGATGTGTGTACATATGCAGGAGAGTGTTTTCGTATGAGTGCATGTGTGTGTTTGCATATTCATGTATGAAGTAGTCAAACAGTGTGTTTGAAATGGCAAAGGCCGACAATTTGTGGGAGATTATGTGCTTAATTAAAGTCATACCTAATTTTGTTAATTAATTAATTATAACTAAATGAATTAGGCGTGCATATCAGTTTAAATGTAAAGCGTAAACAAATCGAGAAACAGTCATCTCTGTATGTACATGTACACACAGATTACTTTTTCTCGATTTGTTTACGCTTTACATTTAAACTGATATGCACGCCTAATTCATTTACTTATAATTAATTAATTAACAAAATTAGGTATGACTTTAATTAAGCACATAATCTCCCACATATCCATGTATATGTATGTAAGTGTGTGTGGTTATGTCTGGTAAGATTGATATGTCTGTATATTTTTAAACATATCCACACACAGGCCTGTGTATTAACATTATTATACAGGTGTATAATATTTAATATCAGCATTATTATACAAGTGTGTGTCCGCGACAGCAAATATTAATTTCCCAAGAATAGGTGTGACGCAGGTGCGAGAACTTGCCACCCGTCCCTTTTCGCCACTTATTCTATCCCCTTAACTCCCCCCTTCCAAACTGTTAACATTCATTAAATCCAAGTCTGCATTGTCTGCAAGTGATGTTATCACACGGAGAGACGGATGAACAACTCTCATTAAATCACGTGTTTAAATCACGTGTTCCCGTCACAACAACAGCAATGAAGCTTGAACAACGAGGGCTGCGGTTGGGGGGGGGGTCCAATTTTGCTTCCCTAACAATAATCTCAATCCAAGTGATTTCAAATTACAGAACCAACACAGCTGAGAATTATCTTTGTTCTAATCTTGCTATTATTCACCGCCCTGTCGGTGGGGCGTTAGAATGCACCGACTGCACCTCTGCAGAGGTGTAAGACTCCCCCAACGGGCCACCTGTTGGCCGTAGGTGGCGACCCGTGATGCTTAAGGATAGAGCCCAGGTAGATGAGCAGTTCATGACATGCAATACTCCACTTTGGCCCTATCTTGGGCTAGACGGGTGGTCAGAGAGGCCCCCTCCGATCAATCGGCTGGTCACGTCAAGCCCTAGCACCTATATGTTTTTCCCAACCCTATTGCCCTCATGGCAAGCCCCAATCCCTTTTTATCATATGGGTGCTAGAAGGCGGTGGCTGTGCGTCTACATGTCCTCGAAATGACGTTAAACTCTATCTGATGGTGAGGTTCCAGTTTTGGAGGTTTGGGGAATGTGGAGCACCCCTTCATCACCATTGCTCCCTGGTCCACTCTGACACGGAGTGGTAGTACCTGTTAGGGTCCCATCTATGGGTTAAATAGAAAAATGTATTTATAAAAAAAATTAATTATCCATTAAGAATTGATTTTTTTCAAAAGTTTATCGGCATTAAATAACCCACTGAGGTTGATATGCCGTAAAACAAAACAAACCAAACCAAACCAATACTATTATTCACTAAATAGCCGTCCGCCATTCCGTACTATGAAGACTCCGTGTTGTATATCGATATGTTGTATACCCAACATCGGGTATATAAACAGAGAGAGTTCATCTCGTGAGAGAGAGAGAGAGAGAGAGAGAGAGAGACAGACAGACAGACAGACAGACAGACAGAGACTTATTAGAGATGAGATTATCCTACTTTATAACTTGTTGCTTGTTGCTGATTCCTGCTGCCTTCTCTGGCCGCCATTGTATTATTTAGTTGAGTTCTCTAGGGGTTGATTTCTTCAATTTTCTTTGCTAATTTTTCTATCTTCTGGGCTGGTCTGGGCTAGACATTGTCTTGATAATGTACAATTAACACTTAATTAAATAACAAGACTTTAAGTTTGCTTGATCAAGCTTTTATTATTTATCTAGCTCATGATTTAATTCCGCGCAGATGAGACCGACCCCAGAGCACGTCTAAGCTCTCTGGAAGTCGGGTCGAATCTAAATTCTAACTAACTAACTAACACGTGTCTGTCATCGCGTGTGAGATCCGCGCTTGCTCAGAGTCAAGCGTTAACAACAGTCCCGTAATATTCCCTGATTCTAAATCTGAGACTTCAATTTAATTCTAGCTACAGAGTCTGTTCACAATTCATGAACTGTCATGAATTGTAACATCCGTCATTATTAGCACTATTTGGAATGGAGAGATGACGTGTCCACGTTTGTTACGTTCTGGCACTCATTTCCGAATGGAGTTATGCTGTGTTGATAGTAGAAATATCTAGTATACTTATCTCTGTACCGATATTACATTGGTAGAGGCTGGAATCCTAGTTGTTGGGCTGCTGTTCAGTTGACTGGCAATTTTATGATGTTTGGAGTCTGGAAACCAACTTGGAGAGCTGAGGGATATCTTGTGCCATTTAGGGGTTTTAGTAATAACACAAGGCCACTTCTTTTTCTCTTGAGAATTTTATGTCCCTCAAAATCACAACTGCTGAGAGCACATTCTGCCAGACTCAATCAACATTCTTACTGCTCACTCCTTTTCTCTCCACTTCGTCACGTCTCATCGGCCCGTCCAATGAAACTCGGCCAATTTTTGGAATTGGAAGCTCAAATTTTGAGGATTGGCTAACTTTATCATAATTCACACTTAGACAAAATTTCAGAAAAATTGAAGGGGGCGGGTGATATGGCCTGGATGATTTGACATGAATAAGAGAAAGAAGAAGAAAAGAAGGAAATGAAAGATTTAAAGATAGAGACGGTCAAAAGGACTAAAGACTGAATAGATAGAAGAAAGAAAGAAAGAAAGAAAGAAAACACGAAAAAAGAATGAATTGATGAGAAGAAACAAAGAAATAAATAAAGAACAGAAGAGAGAGAGAGAGAGAGAGAGGAGAGAGAGAGAGAGAGAGAGGAGAGAGAGAGAGAGAGAGAGAGAGAGTCAAACATACATACATGATTACATACATATATACAGACAGACAGAGAGACAGAAAGACAATCAGAGATGCATAAAGACAGACAGACAGACAGAGATGAAACGAAGAAAGATTGGCTGTTTGAGGGTTAAAATCTGTGAAGCGGTTAAAGTTAATAAAGAATCGTGAAAAGAGAAATGAAAGAGAAATGAAGGGTAAAACCTAGAAAGCGTAAGCTGACACCGTTTTTCTATTGAGGAATGAGGAACCATATCTGATTCACCACCCAACCGTGCCACGCCCTTGACGTAGGGGGATCTGAACCCGAAACAAACCAAAACCAATCAAATTAAAATCAAAATTGAATTAAATCAAATACGATAAAAAAGGGAAAAAGGAAAAAAAAAAAAAAAGAAAAAGGAAAAGACCATCTCCCATAAAACGGACACATTTTCGTTTAATCTCATACAAAATCACGTTTAAACGAGAATACATTTTTAAATATTTATTTATTTTATTCATTTTTTATTTATAAAAAAAATTCTCTTATTTATTTATTCATTTTTTTCATTTATGTATTTTTATCGATTTTTTTCTTTTAGCTAACCGAGAATTTAAAATCTTATTTCTTCCCCGCAGGATAGGAGCTAGCAATGACTGGGATATATGTGTCTGAGGATTGCGCATTAGAACGAACTGGGTAACGTTATATTCCATGTGAAGAGGTTTGTGTCTATTCAGACTTTTTATTTTATTTTAGAGAATTTTCTCTTACACACATCATATCATTAGTCCGTTTTTCAGTGTGGATTTTTTCATGCTTTCTTATACCTCAACTTACGTCGTTAATTGTTTCCAGTCGAGCAACGATTTAAGTCGAAATAGCCATTATCTAGATGCAATTATAGAGCGCCGACTAGGAACCACGAGGTTCCGGGTTCGAATCTCTTGTAATCGCAGCACAAGACAATGCCATAATAACAAATTATATAAAAGCAAAAAAATGATAAGACGCAGCTGATTAGAAAGTGTTGAATGTGTGGAGAAAAGGAGGAAACGGTCAATCATGTTATAAGCGAACACAGCAAACTGGCACAAAAGGAGTACAAAACTAGGCACGTCTAGTGGGAAAGGTGATTCACTAGGAATTGTGCAAGAAATTAAATTTTCACTATACAACTATATGGTTTATGCACAAGCCTGAATCTGTCTTGAAGAATGAGATGCTTAAAATTCTCTGGGACTTTGAGATACAGATGAAACACCCAATCCCGGCCATGAGACCAGACCAAGTATTAATTAACATGAAGAGGAGAACTTGTCATCTCGTGAATTTTGCCGTCTCGGCCGATTACCAAGTGAAAGTAAAAGAAAGCGAAAAGATAGACAAATACCTGGACCTTGCTAGAGAACTAAGAAAACTGTGGAACATGAAGTTGAAGGTCGGAACAATTGTAATTGGTGTCCTTGAAAGCTAGTATTGATTAACAAACAAAAAAAAAAAGAAAAAATTGAAAAGAGAAATTGTCAACTGATAGACTTTGCAGTTCCAGCAGATCACAGGGTGAAGATGAAAGGAAACGAAAAGATAGACAAACACCTAGACCTCGCAAGAGAACTGAAAAAAAAAACTGTTGAATATGCGGGTGAAAGTGATATCAATTGTAATTGATGTACTTTGAACGGTCCCCAAAAGCTTAGAAAAAAGACTAGAGTAACTGGAAATCTGTGGAAGAATTGAAACCATCTAGACAACAGCACTGTTGAAATCAGCTGGAATACTCAGAAGAGTCCAGGAGACCCGAGGAGACTTGTTGTCACTCAAACTCCGGTGAAAGACCATCAGCTAACGCTGGTGTGAAAAACTCATATTTTCTGAGATGTCAATAATAATAATAATAATAATAATAATAATAATAATAATAATAACGGATCACCTTATCCCAGCAAGAAGGCCAGACCTAGTGTTGATAGACAAAAAAGAAAGAACTTGTCAACTGTTGGATTTTGCAGTGCCAGCAGATCACAGGGTGAAGCTAAAGGAAAATGAAAAAATGGACAAATATCTGGACCTTGCCAGAGAACTGAAAAAGTTATGGAATATGAAAGTGAAAGTGATACCAATTGTGGTTGGTGCACTTGGAACAGCCCCAAAAGGATTAGAAAAGGGTTTGGAAAGTTTGGATATCAGAGGAAGGATTGAAACCATTTAGAACGCTGCACTGCTGTAATCTGTCAGAATACTCAGAAGAGTCCTGGAGACCCGAGGAGACTTGCTGTCACTCAGACTCCAGTGAAAGACCACCAGCTAACACTGATGTGAAAACTCAAAAGGAGTAAATAATAATAAAGCTGTGAAATATGAAGGTCAAAGTGATACCAATTATAGTTGGTGCACTTGGAACGGTCCCAAAAAGCTTGGAAAAAGACTGGAGAATCTAGAAATCAGAGGAAGAATTGAGACCATCCAGAATACTGCATTACTGCAATCGGTTAGAATACTGAGAAGAGTCCAGGAGACCTGAGAAGACTTGTTGTCACTCAGACTCCAGTGAAATACCATCAGCTAATATTGCTATGAAAAACTCTAAAATAATAATAATAATAAGCATCTCAGGAAATTCTGCGGAAGTGACGATACAAGTTTGGACAGGTCATCCCCTCCACACTGTAAAAAGACGATGTTGAAGGGAAGGGTCAAATAAAATAACCTAAATATTATTAATGAATGATTGATGATAGCCATGTTTATTTAAAATTGAATTTGTTGCCATAAAACAAGAGATTGCTAATAAATAAGCTGTCATCAAACAGTGTTTATGATGCCAACGTATAGAAATAGCAGAAACAATAAAACAACCCTCCTTCAGCCAAAAAATAAAAAATACCCCTCAAAAAAAAAAAAAAAAAAAATATTAAAAAAAAAAAAAACATGAATAAGAAAAACAAAACAAAACATAATAATAAAAATTAAAAACCCAAAAAAACCAAGAAGAATAAAAAAATATATATTTGGGGGGGGAGTAGAGTTTCGTTTTTTCTTGTTCCTTCCTCGATTTAGTCACTTCAGACGCGACGACGAGACTGATTACGTCATCAATCAAACTTAAGAGCAGAGGAAAAAAGACCTTAATTGGTTGTCGTGATAGTTTGTCGGGTGCGTGTTTTATCGTATTATAATGGAGATTCGGTGGCTGTCAGTCACCGAAAGTACGTCACTGCCCACGTCACAATACCCCCAGGAATTGCGTTAGTTTATCAATGAGTATTTAATTTACAGTCAAATCATTAATAAATAGAATGAATTTTATTATTTAGGACTATTTTAATAGAGATTTGGTCTTTGTCTATAACTGAAACTACGTCACTGCTTACGTCACAATATCCCAGTAATGCGTATGTTTATCAATGAGTATTAATTTACAGTCAAAATCATTAATAAATAGAATACAATTTTTATTTATTTAGGACTATTTAATAGAGATTTGGTCTTTGTCTATAACTGAAACTACGTCACTGCTTACGTCACAATTCCCAGTAATTGCGTATGTTTATCAATGAGTATTTAATTTACAGTCAAAATCATTAATAAATAGAATACATTTTATTTATTAGGACTATTTTAATAGAGATTTGGTCTCTGTCTATAACTGAAACTACGTCACTGCTTACGTCACAATATCCCCAGGAATTGCGTATGTTTATCAATGAGTATTTATTTTAGTCAAAATCATTAATAAATGAATAATTTATTTATTTAGGACTATTAATAGAGATTTGGTCTCTGTCTATAAGTGAAACTACGTCACTGCTTACGTCACAATATCCCCAGGAATTGCGTATGTTATCAATGAGTATTTCATTTATAGTCAAAATCATTGATACATAGAATCAATCTTATTTATTTAGGATGTCTCTATGAAAATCCGAGCTAGATTTACCTCAAAACAGCCCATGTAATTAGTGCGTTTAAAATCCTGCAATGTGTCTTATATATCACTAAGAAATAAATGTTTTCATAATGAATGATGTGGTTAATTTCTGGTTTTAACAAAACCGGATTTAATAATTAATTTCTTGGTGTTATTGATCGTTAATATTGTTTTATTCTCCAACTTATTAAAATCAATCCTTTAAATGATTTTATATAGAAACCAATTAAAATATTATTAGAATAAGTGCAATCTTTTTATATGCGTTCTTATTTAATGTCGTTAGTCTTTCTAATCTAATATATTTTATATATAACTATGGTAGACCTATTACTTTTTTCCACTATAACTATTACTAATATTACACACACACACACACACACACACACACACACACACACACACACACACACACATATATATATATATATATATATGAGAAGTAAATACACAAGTGATGTGTTTATGATATGGCTTTTTTTAGTCGACAATTTTTGGGAGAATATGTGCATAATTGAAGTCGTACCTAATTTTGAAAGTTAATTAATTAATAATCAATTAATTAGGCGGGCATACCTATTTAAATGTAAGGTTAAACAAATCGAGAAAAATCAATTTCTTAGATTTTTCGTTTTGTTTAGAAGTAAGTTTCTAAACAAAACGAAAATTCTAAGAAAGTCCGGTTGGTGTAGGGGTTAAGCTTGACAATCGGGTTTCGAATCACGCACAGGGCGGTCTTCCTATCTATAGCTCTGCTGATGAGGCCTAATAGGCCGAAATATACATACAAATATTGATTTTTCTCGATTTGTTTAGCCTTACATTTAAATAGGCATGCCCGCCTAATTAAGTAATTAATTATTAATTAATTAACTTTCAAAATTAGGTACGACTTCAATTAAGCACATATTCTCCCCAATATATATATATATATATATATATATATATATATATATATATATATATTAATCCTAATAAATCAGGTCTACCAACAAAATATATATATATATATATAGAGAGAGAGAGAGAGACAGAGAGAGAGAGAAGGGGAGAGAGAAAGATATTATTCATTTAGCTCTTATTTATTTTTGTTATCAATGTGTTATTTAATTATCTACTTATTTCTTCGATTCTTGCTCGTTTGATTCACCCTGTAAATAATGCCGCTCTCCCGTTTTCGGTGTTATGATATATGAATTATTTGTATTATATTCGTTAAATGCAAAGATCGCGCTGTTTCCTCGTCGATACCTTTGCCTTCCTTGGCAAAACCCGCACCCCCCCCAAAAAAAAGACCCCCTCCTCTCCCCACCCAACCCCCTGCCACGATGTCGCACAAGAATAAACACTTGAAAATGGAAGGAATTCCCTGTCTTTGAGAATAGTGACAGTCGTTTCCTCTCTTTCGTCGACGCCCCCTTTTTGCAGGCCAGCGTGAATGATCGATGCTTTTGCCGGAAATGGCAGAACAAAAAAAAAAACAAAAACAAAAAAAAAAAAAGAAAAGAAGAAAAAAGAAAAAAAAGAAAAGTGTAGGGGGGATCAAGAAACAAGCTAGAAAACGTTATGAATATAAATATGTGTAAGGTCTTCGGGCACATTGATATTTATATGGGTCATGTGGCACTGGAAATATGTTTCCTATGGGTCGACAGAAGATATTAATAGAAAATGTTTGTCTTAATTTGAAAAAAAAAAAGAAAAGAACAGAATAGGATCTCCTGAAGGGAAGTAAGGTTCTTCCCCCAAAAAAAAAATACAAAGTCCCCCCCCCCCAAAAAAAATAAAATAAGTGTATCATACGTAAACTATAACGGATGATGATGCTCCAATTCCGGGAATCTGAGAAATATGGGGTAACCTTTTACTGCTGTTGTTACATAATTAATAAGTTGCCTATTAATTGTGCAAGGAATGGTTTAACTCAGTCAGTAGAGCGCCTGACTAGGAAACTCAAGGTTCCTGGTTCGATACCGGCCCTCGCCAACTCAGCGTATGAGTAGCACAGGAATATGTGTGGTAAAGTGAGGAGCTGATCGTAGGTGTGGTGCCCCACTTCAGACGCAAAAACATCTTCCTTCGTCTAGTGCTAGTGAAAAGGGGATAGACTCCCTCGTTGTCTGGGATTTTATGACTTTAATCCACCCAACAACTTTTATTAATAGTGTACGTATAGTAGGAAAAAAATTACACCGTCAATATCCGGTTGTTTTAACAGACGGTTTTTAGATTTTAAAAAAATTATAAAACTAACCCCTAACCATAACCCTAACCCCTAACCCTAACACCTAACAAACAAACGGATATTGACGGTGCATATGAAAAATATCATTTCTTAATCGAGATCAAAAAGGTGTGCCTAAAGGTAATATGGTCCCGATAAAAACTAAAATAAAAGAATACTTATTGACCTCCTCGTAACATAATACTGTTTGTTTAATGTTCTTTTATAGACAAAAAGATTACAATCATCCGATGAGTCTTCCTATAAAGGACAATGTAGGGTGAAGTTAAAATGAAAGGGGTGGGTTAAATTTTTTAAAAGTTGGTGGTGGGAATGATTATAAGTGTGACGGCAACACCCAGGCAAGGAATGAGTAATGACAGAGCCAACTGGTGAAGACACTTTTATTTAAAAATACGGGAATGCTGTCACTTGTCCTCCTGTTTCGCAACTGGTCTTCAACGTGAAACTACAATAGAATACAAAGGACTATGTAGTTTCTCTAATACACAACTAATAAAATTGAAAAAGGAGGAAAAGTTTGTACGTTGACACTAACCTTCTTATCTCCTCAGTTCCTGCCTGCTAAAAGAATTGAAAACTAGCGCCACACGCACATGTGATTTTACCGGTATCGAACGGTGCTTGTGTTGTATACCCTTTTCTTTACTTACTTCTATTCTTCTT
>CM042175.1:14914012-14919012 GCA_023376005.1 Doryteuthis pealeii
TGACCCACTGAGGGTGATATGCCGTAAAACAAACCAAACCAAACCAAACCAAACAAAACCTGGCAGAAAATAATTATCTTTATTTATACTAGCAAATATATGCACCCTCCGGGTGCAAGTATTTAAGTTTTAATGTAATGAAATATCGTATTAAATTAGAAAGTCTAATAAGAAGGCAGATAAAAAGATTTGAAACAGAGTGGGGTTATATAGAAAAATAGAAATGAAACTTACTCTTCCATCACTGCCGTCTTTCATTGCTGAATTTTACTTATTTAACTATTTAGTTAAATTAGGAAATAAAGAATAAATGACAGTTATTTTTTTCTTGTTAATGGATTTCATTTAAGATTCATTGAAGAGATTTTTGCTTATATTCATTAAAATAAAACCAAACAATTAGAAATCAATAATACTAAGCACATATTTAATAAAATCACATTTTTAATATCAATATGCAAATTAGCCTTCCCATTCACACTGTAAACCGCTATTTTTTTGTATATATAAATACAATTGCATGTTATTTGTATGTAGATATGGACAACACTAATAAAAAGGTGAAGCAATTTTATTAATAATTGAGGTTTAAATATAAATAAAATCATGGAGATTGTGATGTAAATAATAAAGAGAATTGTGACTTGTATAGTAATATAGTTTCGGTTACAGACAGACAAACCCACAATCTCCATTATAATAAGATACAACCATTAGGACCAGGTTGAGATCCAAGATAATCTTTTGAGTAACAGTAATATAGTATCCATAATTTCATATTTCAGGTTCTGCTATCATTCTATACATACACTTATCTTATTACTGTCCTTCATTATATATACGAGCAAATACATGCACCCTCTGAGTGAAAGTGCTAATGTATTTTAAAAATATTGTATTAAATTAGAATGGCTAATGAAACGAAGATTTGAAAAAGATGGCGGTATAATAAAAAAATAGAACAACTGAAACTTACTCTTCCTTCACTCCCGTCTTTCATTGTTATATTTTCCTAATTTAACTATTTAGTTAAAATAGGAAGTAAAAAAATAAATTAATTATTTCTTCTTGATAATGGATTTCTTTTAAGATTTATCTCCGAGATTTTTGCTCTTATTTAATAAGATAAAACCAAACAATTAGAAATCAATAATACTAAGCATATATTTATTAAAATCAAATTTTAATATCAATATGCAAATTAGCCTTCCCGTTCACATTTTAAACCGCTATTTCGTTGTATATATAAATACAATTGCATGTTATTAGTATGTAGATATGGTCAGCAATATTAATAATGTAGAACAATTTTATTAATAATTGAGGTTTAAATAAAATAAATCGTGGATCATGTGACACTGTAACGGGATTGGGACTTTAATAGTAATATAGTATCGGTTACAGACCGACAATCACACAATCTCCATTATAATGATACACACACACACACACACATATATATATAAGATTAAGATAATTTACTTTAGAAGCATTGTTGAGCAAAGTATATTATTATTTATATTTATTTTGCTTGAAGGCAGTTACAATGCGTATATCGTATAACATTCGATAATTAAGAAAATAATCATGACCAGCGAACTCGGCAAATATCCACCCTACATAGAACATCGTACAATAGCTGCTTCAATAATAAAATTGATCTAGCGGGAAATATGACTTGACGGCAATAGAACTGGAAGAGCTCGGATTCAGGGACCGTCTCGTCTCGTCTCTGTAAAATCTTGACGGTTGGGCTAGTTAAGTCAATTTTAGGGTAGAAGCATTTTCTACCCTGTGTTAAATACAGACTGACAAGCAGAGAGTCAGTAGTGAACACACACATGATACAACACACAGCTGACTGTATTCTGTCAGTGATAATAAATAAAACAAATATTGTTATGTGTTAAACATATTTCTCTGTTTTATTATCAATTTGTAATTCCTACATCTTGGGATGCTCAACACTTCCCGGATCTCCAGAACCTAAGTCTCACCACTGGATGCAGTTTTGTATCGAACGCAGACCACCCCCTTTTGGGGGGGGATATTATCACTCAGCAGTGTATTCTAAACCCCGTTGGCAGTGTTGTTTTTCTTGTAGAAGCTAATTTTTTTTCTAAAAGAGTTTTATGGTCTCCTATTGTGTATCAGTGACCACCAACAGCCCTACGAGGGACATTTAACACATTCAGAGCGTCTCCAAGGACCCTTCCTGAAACAATCAACAAAACTAGAGGCACGTTAAAAACAACATATTTTTTTCTTTTTCTATTTTACTATATTAGCGATACTCGAACAAGCATCTTGTGTATTAATGTTAGGGGACGATTTCGTAAATAAAAAAAAGGAAAAAAAAATGGAGGGAAAAATGAAGAAAAAAATGAGAAAAAAAAAAAGAAGGAAATAAAAGAAAAAAGAAAGACACAGAACAAACACCGAAAGTCGTACAAAAACAAAATTTAAACGAATACATTAAAAAAAAACTACAAAAATACCGGACACTTTTTTTTTTTTTTTTTTTTTTTTGCGAAAGAAAGAAAGAAAAAAAGATGCCCCGAAAAAAAAAAACTAGTTAGGGGACGATTCGTGAAAAAAAAAAAAAAAAAAAAAAAAAATGGAAAAAAAAATAATGAAAAAAAAAAAAAAATTAAGACACAGAACAAACACCAAAAGTCGTACAAAAACAAAATTTAAACGAATACATAAAGAAAAGACTCTACAAAAATACCGAACACTTTTTTTCTTCTTTGAAAGAAAGAAACAAAAAATCCCCCCCCAAAAAAAAAAACAAAAAAACAACCCCAAAAAACTAGTGAAATACCGAAGCCTATTGGCAAGCAGACGATGTCGAAAGAATCGGAAATGTCATTTATCAAAGCATTTGCTCATTTGGCTGTTGCAAAATCTATGAACGGACATTTGTATTTGATATTGCAGAAACCCCTCCCGACTCTTCAAGAAAATGGCGGCTCTATTCCTCGGGGGATTTTAAGAGTTGAGGAAGAAGTCGTTCTTGGGCAAAGGTATTTCTTCGTGTCATTTTATTTCTTTATTTACTTTTTTTGCTCTATGTCATAGGAAAAAAAGGAGGGAGGAATACGGCAAATGATGGGGGTACAACATTTTTTTTTTAGTGGCGGGTGGTGATGAAGAGAAAGAGAAGTTGAAATGTATGAATAGAAAGGAAAGAAATGAAAAACATAAGAAAGAGAATAGAAACTTCCTTCTATATATATATATATATATATATATATATATATATATATATATATATTTATATATTATATTGGTTTATTGGTTTGTTAGTTGGTTTTGAAGGCTATCACAATAAAAGTGTAAAGAAAAAAGAAGGTAACTATGGTGTTGTTTGTTAACCTGTGATTTATTCTCAATTCTTAATATTTCGGGATAAAAAATCCCTTCTACAGAAGAACAGCCACTAGCAACAACTTCAGTTCTAGTAATCTGCTTTATAAGGGATCTTTTATCCCGAAATATCAAGAATAGAGAATAAATCACAGGTTAACAAACAACACCACAGTTACCTTCTTTTTTCTTTACACTTGCATTGTGATAGCCTTCAAAACCAACCAATAAACCAATATAAATTCAATGCTTCAAGCAAATTATAAAACCCTTATATATATATATATATATATATATATATATATATATATATATATATGAAGAAAAGTAGACAAACACGGGATATTGTACTGGGTGGATGTTTATTATAGGTAGTGATGTCAACGTTATAACTTTTTCCTATCAGACCTTCTTCAGGACAGAGGCAGAGTTCTTGTATTGAAGGATGTGGTTCTCTTATTGACAAGATTTTCCGGTTGTGATTGGGGAAGGGGTGGTCAGCTGCTAGTGCCTACTCTAAATGTTTAGGATAGTAGTAGGAATTTACATATATATATATATATGTGTGTGTGTGTGCTTTGGGGAAAGAGAGAGAGAAAGAGTAAAACAGAGTGAGAGAGAGAGAGAGAGAGAGAGAGAGAGAGAGAGAGAGAGAGAGAGGGGGCAAAGAAAAAAATATATATAAAGACAAAATTAATAATGAACTCATACACATAAGCGTGAAACTGTCAGTCACTACTCTGCATCCTGATAGATCTCAATTTCTATCAATTCAATTACAAAAACAAAAACAAACCAAATGGATAATTCAATTTAATTCACACAAAAAGGCGTACGCATTCTTCGACTAATTCCCAAACCCAGATAGCGGTTCATCAAAAACAAACGAAAAAAACCCTACCTTCCCAAACCCGCTATTGATGAACCCCTGAGACAATGGACAAAAAAACCCCAACACCAAAAACAACAAGTCAAATGACCACCCAAACGACACCACGTGACCCCAAAGAAAAGAACACAGGTAGGTGAAAGAACAGTCAGTTTAAAAGAAACCTTTGACGAAAAGGGAAGTACCTCGACAACCCTAAAAATTCACACTCAATCATATATATATGTATATATATAATAAATAAATAATGCACAGACACATGTTTCCAAGTTTCACCTCTCATCAGTGTGGCTACACTTTAACAGCTATCTCTAGCCGGGATTGAGACCTGACTGAATTTTCGTCTGTCATGTCTCTTACCCATACGGATATTAGCGAATATGTAATTGATACATTTCTAAGCGGAAATGAATTCACTAAAGTCCTCTAACTTTGCAAACAAAGTGAGGGTTAGCTATACGCCAGACGGTGAATTTACAATTAAATCCATATTTGGAGAACTCAACCAACTGGGAGTATTATATATATATATATATATATATATATATATATATATATATATATAATGTTTCACACATTATTCGCAGAATATGTGAATGTGTGTGAGATCCACTGGCGTGTACACATAACCTTTTGCAATGTCAATAAACACACATACACATTCATAACAACACCACACACACACGCATAACCTTTAATCCAATTAAAAATACATACTATGTCTATAAAACTTTTTGAGATT
>CM042175.1:14924012-14949012 GCA_023376005.1 Doryteuthis pealeii
AGTTTTTCATTCTTCCTTCGCTTTTATTTTTTTCTTCATTCTTCAATTATTATTATTATATTATTATTATTATTATTATTATTATTATTATTATTATTATATCTGTTTGTCTTTTCTTCTTATTCCTTTCTCAGCGCTGTTTTCTTGCAGGAACAGCCAACAATAAATCTTCAATGTCTACCGGAAGTTACATCCTTTAGCCCAGCCAAAAGAGAACCCGGATGAGAATACTTAAAGATGTCTTGTCCAGAGAAGACGGAAAGCATTCTTTGTGCTTGTACTGTTTAGATGGTGAGCGGGTAGGGGGCAGGGAGCGATGGGGGAGAGAAGGGGGGCACTGTAGACTTGTAGACCTGCCAACGACCGGAGAACAGGCCGGTGCCGATGGTGCGAGCCAAGAATTTTCTCGGGTGGAAATAATTCGACAGTTAAAGGATGGTCGACAAGTGACACCGCCAGAAATCGTACAGTTTGAGTCAGAGAATAAATGTACCAGAGCGCATGCGTGCAACCCCCACCCCAAACACAATACGCATACCAGCCTACAAAAATAGACTCATAGATCTATGGATTAATATATATATATATATATATATATATAATATATATATATATATATATATATATATATATATATATATATAAGGAAAAATGAGTAAAGAAAAGAAATGTAGATGGATAAAAATGAATTTTATCGATATCACTTTTAATCGATATCACTTACACATGTGTTTCGGTCTGTTTATCAAAATGCATACGGATTTACGTTATTATTATTATTATTAAAATAATCAGATGGAGTTGAAATGATGATGATAATAATAATAGGAAAAATGTATAAAATGTTCCGTACACAGAGAGATTTTGACGACCTTCATCAGAGTGGTATTTTTATTTTTTTGAGTTGGAGACAAGAATAGAATTTCAAATGTTCGAAAAAAGAGTATTTTAAAAAATCGTTATGTGGCCGTTAGGGGGCGTTAAAATTTTTTGAAAGTTTTGGTGGAAGGGTATAATTTGTATTGCAAAGATTGAAATGTTATTAGTAATCATAAAACTTGTTGATGTTTGAATGAAATGTGTTTTCATGTTATTGTTTGGGGTAAGAAAAAAGAAGGAAAGACAAAAGAAATTGGTGAAAACCGAAAAGAGTTAACCCCTCAAAATGTGCGAATGGGTCAGGTAAGGAAATATGTGTTAAATAATGAATTGAAATTTAAAAAAAATGAAATGTTAAATAAAGTGATGTGGTGATATTAATTTAAAAAATGTTTGGAAAGAAAAGAAACAGCATAAAGATCAGATTTTTTAGATTATTTAAGCTAGAAGTATATATATATATATATATATATATATATTATATATATATATATATATATATATATATATATATATATATATATATATATGTAGATGGCGACATTGGTTTTATATATTGCTCTGTCTGTCATATCTTCTAGTATCTAAATCTCCCCACCAAAAAGATGATCGAATTTTATAGATACTAGCAAAAATATGCACCCTCCGGGTGCAAGTATTTAAGTTTTAATGTAATAAAATATCGTATTAAATTAGAAAGGCTAATGAAACTAAATAAGAATGCAGATAAAAAGATTTGAAACAGAGGGAGTATAATCGAAAAATAGAACAACTGAAACTTACTCTTCCATCACTCTCGTCTTTCATTGTTATTTTTTTTAAATTTATGTATTTAGTTAAAAGAGGAAGTAAAGAATAAAATGACAGTTATTTTTTCTTGTTAATGGATTTCATTTAAGATTCATGGAAGAGATTTTTGCTTATATTCATTAAAATAAAACCAAACAGTTAGAAATCAATAATACTAAGCACATATTTATTAAAATCACATTTTTAATATCAATATGCAAATTAGCCTTCCCGTTCACACTGTAAACAGCTATCTTGTTGTATATATAAATACAATTGCATGTTATTACTATGTAGATATGGTCAACAGTATTAATAATGTAAAACAATTTTATTAATCATTGAGGTTTAAATAAAAATCAAATTATGGAGAATGTGACGTAAATAAATAAGGGGATTGTGACTTGAGTAGTGATTTAGTTTCGGTTACAGACAGATAAACATACAATCTCCATTATAATAAGAGATGTGCATGTACTTATTTACACAATCCCTCCACACGAGCAGGATGTGACACAAGGTTAATTTTAAGATAATTTTAGCAGGTATGAATTCAGAGTTTTCCTTTTCCTAGACTGGTTACCATGCCAAGCATATACATATACTTACCAACCCCTCCACACGAGCAGGATGCGACACAAGGTCAATTTCTTAAGCGGAGTTTAACAGGTTTAAATTCAGAGTTTTCCTTCTTATAGACTGGTTACCTAGCCATGGTTAAAGAGTTCATTCTGCTCTGCTATTTACCCATAGCTGGAGGGAGAATTGGATTCATACCTTTCCCAAGGGTATTGGCGCTATGTGAAATTCCAACAGCTTCGTCCAGGAATTGAACTCGCGTTGACGAGTCCATTTCCTACGACTCTAACCATTAGACCACGCGCCTCCATACCAAGCATATATGTCGTACAGGGCCAGAAACAGAGAGGAACTAGTTGGTAATGAAACGTTTATATATGATTTCAAGTACATCCACTTATTGCCCTATCGGCTGGGGAAGAAGAATCCACCGACTGCACCTTTGCAGAGGGTTAAACCCTTCCCAATGAGGTCACCTTGTGGGTTGTGGGTGGTGACCCATTATGCTTAAGGACGGAATACTGATGGCTGAGGATCCATAACATTCAAAGTCCCCTCAATTTGCTAGTTACGTTAAGCCCTATCACCCAGATGATTGTCTCGACCCTATTGCCCTTATGGCAGAACTTCAACCCTTTTTTATCATAAATGTGATATAAAGCGGTGACTGAGGGTCTTTGGTGTACTGGCTATGACGTTAAACTTATCATACTCTCATAGTGAAGTTCCAATTTTTGAGCTCTGGGCAATATGGAGTACTTCTTTATCGCTATTACTCTGAGGTCCACCCTGATACAGAGTGGAAGTACCCGTTAAGGTCCCATCTATGGATTAAATAGAAGGAAATGAGTTCACAAATATGTTCTAAAAACTGAGTTTACATTTTTTTCAGTAACCATCAAGAATGAATAAAACAATGTCTTTGGCATAAAATAACCCAACAACGGTGAACATGCCATAAAATCTAACCAACCAACAATTCCATTTAAGTCAAAGATTTAATTTTCGGAGACAAAAGAAGAACTCGATCTCTTTCGTCGCCTTGCCAGCTAACGTGCGTTTTGCAGACCTTGTGAATCAAGCCGTCCATACAATATAACGTTTGCATTATTTCGTGCCAAACTTACCAGAACACACCACCATTTTGTGAGCGGTAAAGCGGTCTAGAGTTTGAAAAATGAGGTTGTTTTTGCATCTGAGGTGAAGCAACACACCTACCGTCAGCTCCCCACTTTACCACACAGATCGAAGTTGTGCTACTCATACGCAGAGTTGGTGAGGGTCAGTTTCGAACCCGGAACCTTGTGATTCGCTAAGCGGATGCTCTACTAGCTAAACCAGCCATGGTGGGACCATGTAATACTTATAAAACAAAACAATCAAAACACAAGATTGAATTCAGCATTAATTAACCCAACAAGGTTTGATATATCATAAATGTAACCAACGTATTAAACGCAGCGAAGAAGCCTAGTGTTTAAGAATGAGTTTTAAAAAATTGAAAACTCAACAAAAATGAATAAGAGAAAAACGTCTTGGCATAAATATCACAACAAGAGTTGACGTGCCGTAAAATCCAATCAACCAAACTATTTTTGCTGAGAATGCAATCTGTGCATTTTAGGCCCCCACTCCAACAAGAGAAGGGGGAGTAAACCCTACCAACCAGTCTGATTACTGGATACACTTTTGTATCATACCCAGGACAACCTTTTTTGCTGGGGGTACCCTTTAAGGGTTCAATCAGGGTATTCTAGACCCCACAGACAAGGTGATATTATCATTCGTTACTTGAAACCATGCCCGTAAAAAGAAATAAACAAAACACAAGACTGAATTCGGCATTGAATAACCCAGCAAACTTTGAGGTGTCATAAAGGCAACCAACCTATCATACGACATGAAGCACCCCATTGTGTGTTGGGTTTCCCTCAACTGAACACAGAATATGCTTGCAAACAAAACAAACATGCAGTCCCACAGACAGGGTGATATTATCATTAGTTACTTGAAACCCTGCTTGCTAAATGAAATAAACAAAACACAAGACTGAATTCGGCATTAAATAACCCAACAAAGTTTGACATGCCGTAAAGACAACCAACCACTCAAAGCTCCCACTGTGTTGGGTTTCTCACAAATGAACACAGAATGTGCTTGAAAAAAAAAAAAAAAAAAAAAGACTAATTTGGCATTAAATAACCCAACAAGGTTTGAGGTGTCGTAAAGGCACCAGCATATTATACAACATGAAGCACCCATTGTGTGTTGGGTTTCTCACAAGTGAACACAGAATGTGCTTGCAAAAACAAAAAACAAAAACAAAACAAACAAAACAAGACTGAATTGGCATTAAATAACCAACAAGGTTTGAGGTGTCGTAAAGGCGACCAGTGAAGCACCCCATTGTGTGTTGGGTTTCTCACAATGAACACAGAATGTGCTTGCAAAAACAAAAACAAAAAAAACAAAACAAAAAACAAGACTGAATTCGGCATTAAATAACCCAACAAGGTTTGAGGTGTCGTAAAGGCGACCAGCATATTATACAAACATGAAGCACCCCATTGTGTGTTGGGTTTCTCACAAGTGAACACAGAATGTGCTTGCAAAAACAAAAACAAAAACAAAACAAACAAAACAAGACTGAATTCGGCATTAAATAACCCAACAAGGTTTGAGGTGTCGTAAAGGCGACCAGCATATTATACAAACATGAAGCACCCCATTGTGTGTTGGGTTTCTCACAAGTGAACACGGAATGTGCTTGCAAAAACAAAAAAAAAAAAAACAAACAAAACAAGACTGAATTCGGCATTAAATAACCCAACAAGGTTTGAGTGTCGTAAATGCAACCAGCCTATTATACAAACATGAAGCACCCCATTGTGTGTTGGGTTTCTCACAAGTGAACACGGAATGTGCTTGCAAAAACAAAAACAAAAACAAAACAAACAAAACAAGACTGAATTCGGCATTAAATAACCCAACAAGGTTTGAGGTGTCGTAAAGGCAACCAACCTATTATACAAACATGAAGCACCCCATTGTGTGTTGGGTTTCCCTCAACTGAACACAGAATGATGAAAGGGATCAACTGATGAAGAAAATTACATTAACACAACCAGATAAGTAGTTTTGCTTTCCATGTGACCGTTAACTTCATAATATAAAAGTGGGTTTGGTTATCACTGAGTGATCAATATTTCTTGTCGGGTGGCATATCTAAGCTCCACTGACTTATCCTGAAAAATATGCTGGGGTAGGTATTTACCCAACCCATTCAAAAAGAGAAAAAAAGTTTCTAAAAAAAAACACACAGAAAAAGACTGTTGCATAGTGCCTTCTTTACCGGCACTAAATAGGTATATGTTATATACTGGTCTTTTCACTTACCAAATCTATATAACGTTATACACCTTTCTTACTTCTTATTCTGGTCTTCTATTCTTCTGGCCAGCTTTGCTTCTGATCGTCTATCATCTATCTTGGTCTGGTATATCTTCTAAGGTCTCGTCTGGGCTTCTATTGAGGATTCCGGGTCTGGTTTCTCTTGGGGTTTCTCGTTATCAGAAGCCTTGTGTCATTGTTAGTTTTTAGTAATAAACACAAGACTTCGATTTATGTTGATGTTACTTTATTCCAAATCCCCACCCAGACAATCTGCGCAGATGAGGCTTACATGTTGCTAGCTCGGCTTCTAAGTTCTAACTGACTCTTACTTACTTAGTATCCTTAAACCGGAAGAGGGCCTTCTATGGGGTTCCGGTTCTCACGATTCTCCCCAGAACGCAAGGTGAGATCGAGGTCAAGCGCTGTCACTCACTCTCAAGGCCATCAGCTATACTAATCGCCATTATGATTTCTACAATACCTTATAAATGTATTAGGGATCTACTAACTATGTAACAAGACGTGGAGAATGGAAAAACAGAAAAAGGGGGGACAAAATAGGAAAAGGAGAGAGAGAGAGAGAGAGAGAGAGAGAGAGAGAGAGAGAGATAGAGAGAGAGAGAGAGAGAGATAGAGAGAGTCGCTATATACCGTTCAAAAAGAGAAAAAAGTTTTTTGACATCCATGCATGACTCGCCATACACTTCTGTTAATTGGCGATTAATTTCAATCGATATAATCGTAGCACTACTATGCTTCTACAATGATGGCTGGCGAGATAAGGGGGTTCATACATTTCCCAAGGGTATCAGCCGAGAGTGAATGCAATAGGGCTAGTGTAGTTAGAACTCACTGTCTACGATGTCCCAATCCAGCACGTTAGCCATTACGTCACGGGAACTCACCCCAATTATATGCTAACAAGGAGCTCATGATAATTTTTTAAAAGTCTTTGCCTACCAAATTCCTCCCATGACTGTACCAAATTTTATTCCCAGCTATGGGTTAAATATTACCATTACTGTTCTTATACAAGTATGACTTTTGCAGTAAATAACCCACAGAGATTGATATGCCATTGAATAAAGAAAACAAACCAAACCAGAGTTTCAATGTGTATATATATATATATTCAAAGAATGAATAAAGGAAAGAAAGTAAAGAATGGATGATAAAGGATAATTTTAATCAATATCACTTACACGTGTTTCGGTTAGGAGTTTATCTATGTGTACATTATTCCAACTATTACTATTATTAAATAAACAAATGAAATAAAATAATAATAATAATAGAAAAAATGTAAAAATATTCCGTACATAAAGAAAATTCGACCTTCATCAGAGTGAATCATTATTTGAAAAGAAATTTGTATACGGAATATTTTTACATTTTTTCTATTATTATTATTTCATTTCATTTGAACAGGGCGGATTACTTTTGATTTGGTACCGTGAAAACGTCAGTACGTAACAGTAGTAGCATAGATTGGCTTTCTATAAAAGTTATTTTCTCAATGATGCTAAGTTAATATGTGATCAAAAATATACCTACCTTGAATAAACGGATGAAGAGAGTGGAATGTTTTTTTTACTCACCTGTAAAGATAAAAAAGATAAAAGAAGATGAGACAAAGTTGCAAATTTGACAAAAAAAAAAAACAAGAACTAAAACAAAACAAAAAGCTGCTAGACTGCAACATGTTTGTGAGTTTGAACTTCATTCGCGTTATTCCTTTCAGTCACACACTGATACCCTTGGGAAAGGTATGTACATCCCCAGCTATGGGTTAAGTAGTACCACTGTGGCGTTACTTTCGTATTTGCCTGGAGAGTTGTCTGCATGTTTAGTTCGCTGGTTCCCGCTAGGGGCCGTTTATATTTAAGCGGCTGGTTTGAACGTCTCTTCCCCCTTTTTCCGGTTGCTCGACCCACGAGACACCACTATGGGTTAGACTCTGGTCTACCCCCCTCTTGTTGGGTCTTTGGCCCCGCCCCTTACATTACTGTAAGTGATTCACACAGCATAGACTATTTCTAGTCTCATGTCTGTGGCTTTTATGTTTATCTTTTTACCTTTCATGAATGTGTCTTTATCTCTACTTTTGTATGTATGTTTATGTACACCTCTATGTATCACGTACCCTGTTAATTCTTGTGCTGTATATAAAATGTTTTGTCTATCAACCCTTGTCGGAGTTTTATCTTCAAGTATTATCACTTTGAATCTTACACCACTACTGATCTTCTACAAGAATGGTTCTGGCATTAAACAACCCACTAAAGTTGACATGCCATTAAAACAAACAACGTTATATGGTTATTAATTAAGAAATTATCTTAAACAGGAGCTATAGCTGTTTGATAATGTCTCAATTCTATTGCCCTTATATCAAACCTCGCTACTCTTTTTATCATATATGTGCTAGAAGGCAGTAGCTGAGGGTCTGAATGTCCTAGGTATGATGTGAAATTGCATTTTGTGATACTTTATAGTTTTAAATAGACTGAGCCGGGTCGTTATTTTAATAGTCACCGGGTAGCAATTTTTGAGGCAGGAGACCGGGACGCACTTCCTCATAAATTACCGAATAAATCTACATAGATGCATTGAGGAGGGAAAACAAAACGTCTCTCAAAAGTATTTGAACAAAAAGGCGTCAATTACTGCACACATGTTACTACCGTGGAATATTGTCGGATTCAGATGTATAGCGAGGGTGTATATCCCCTTTTCACTAGCGCTAGACCAAGGATATTGTTTTTTAGTCTGAGGTTGAACATAAAACGATTCAGTTGAAATGATATATGAATAAATGTTAATTTATGAGGAAGTGCGTCCCGGTCTTCTGCTTCAAAAATTGCTACCCGGTGACTGAATGCATGTTACTATCGTACTAATGTTGGATATTGTACAAACGGAAATAGAAATTTCCGGTTAGATTTCATATATCATTTCAACTGAATAGTTTTATGCTCAACCTCAGACTCAAAAACAATCTCCTTAGTCTAGCGCTAGTGAAAAGGGGATATACACCCTCGCTATACATCTGAATCCGACAATATTCCACGGTAGTAACATGTGTGCAGTAATTGACGCCTTTTTGTTTAAATACTTTTGAGAGACGTTTTGTTTTCCCTCCTCAATGCATCTACATAGATTTATTCATATATCATTTCAACAGAATCGTTTGACGCACTCATATAACAAAGTTGATTGATACTTTTGGCAATATGCAGCATTGTATCGTCGAGCCTCGTTTTGGAAGTATCGTATTATTCATATTTGCAATTGGCTTTGAACTTGATTTACAATGGCGTAGACAAAGATAGGTCAGTATTGATCTGAGGCCGCGATTAATTGCTAATAGGTCCAACGAAGGAAACGGAAGGAGTAAGATTTTCTGGCCAGTGAAATAGACACTACAGTAAGTAATAAATACAAGATGGCTGGTGATATTAAAAAAAAGTATTTCACGAGTTGATCATCACTGTAAAGCAGGGGTGTCCAGGTATTTTGGAAAGTCGGCCAAATTTGATTCAACGAGGATGCCCCAGAACCAATATTTTCTGGTATTTTTAACCAGAAAATTACAATCGTCCTGTCGACCGGGGCTATAGAATACGCCGACTGCACTTCTGTAGAGAGGTAACCCCAGTAGCTCATCTGTTAGTCGTGGGTGGTGATCCGTGATGCTTAAGGACGAAATCCAGGGGGCTGACCAATCCATAATATGCAACGCTCCACTTTGACTCTTACTTAGTAGGGGCGGTCGGAGAGTCCCCTTACGATCAATCGACTGATCACGTCAAGCCCTAGCACCTATATGATTGTCCCAACCCTATTGCTCTTTTGAAAAAACTCCAACCATTTCACACGTCTAACAAAAATGTAAATATTAACATACAATGAACACGATTCCATAACCTGTAGGCATAAAATAACCCTAGACGGGTTGGTTTGGTTAGGTTTGGTTTGGTTTGGTTTGTTTTACGGCATATCAACCTCAGTTGATCATTTAATGCCGATAAAGTTTTGAAATAAATCAATTCTTAATGGATACTCAATTTTTTATGAATACAATTTTCTATTTAACCCATAGATGGGACCCTAACAGGTACTACCACTCCGGTTCAGAGTGGACCAGCAAGCAATGGGGATGAAGGGGTGCTCCACATTCCCCAAACCTCCAGAACTGGAACCTCACCATCAGAGTTTAACGTCATTCACAGAACATGTAGACCCTCAGCCATCGCCTTCTAGCACCCATATAATAAGAAGGGCAAAAGAGTTGGGGCAATCATATAGGTGGCAGTGCTTAACGTGACCAGCCGAGTGATTGGAGGGAGCGTCTCCGAATGCCCGCCTTGACGGGTTGACATATCCTTAAAATCAATCAATTAATCATTAAAATTTATAAACCTAAGAAGATAACTTTTATTGAACCAAGTGCACTTGAAAGTGAGATTAATTTTTTGCGAGAAGGCATCTAAACAAAAAGAATAGCATTATGGGATTGTGGTTTGATTAGACGAGGATGATGAGACAAAGCCATAGCAGAGACAATATTTGAAAGAAAAAGAAAAAACAAAAAACGAAACCCAACGAACAAAAAGGTATTTGAACGTTTGATAGAAATAATTATAACTTATATAAATATTTAGAGAATATAATTTCTTTTTCATCTTCAAAAGAACCAATTGATATACTCGCCTTTCTTAACTGATCAATACTTTCTGCAACTTGCAATCGTCGAGCCTTGTATTCAAAATATCATATTATTATATATAAAGTTATAGTTTCTGTCTGTTCATGAACCTCTCCTAGACTGCTGGGACCAGGTATCCAATAGGCATCCCAGCTGGGAGCTGTTTTGAAAGGAACACATTTGGCCTCTCTCCAGTTTGTTTGTTTACAAAAACAGATGATTTTTTTTGCATTAGAATTTCACTGTAAGATTTTTTGAAAGTTTGTTCATGTATATTTACAATCCAAATGCTCGTTTTTATACTAAAATAGTTTTCGATTTTAATTGAAAAAAATAGTTATTTCATGTTGTTGTGTTAATTCAGTAGGATTTCTTTTTTAAATATGAAACTTTAAAAGAAAGACACGTTTTTATATTAAAAAAGTTTATTCAATCAGAAGAGAAATGCAGATATGTTTATTTAAATGAAAATACAGTTTGTATTTACAAAATATGATCTATGTTTATTTAAATAAAAGGATGTTGTCGGAAATGGTATCACACAATTTATAAAGTTTATTTTCAATGAGCCTCTCTTACCACAACCGGAAGTGTACGGTGAAAAGCAAAAGGTGTTCTTTTCAAAACAGCTTCCAGCTATTGGATACCTGGTCCGACTTTTGGAGATAGACACCTGTTATTTAGCCATGTCTTTACATTGACGGTATATACTTACGTATTCCCGCCTGAACTTACTACGTATTCTTCTGGGTATATCCGTCGAGACATAGACGGTATATATGTGAGAGAAATACCCGTGGCTGCATTTCTCATACTTAATTTTAATCTTTAATTATCTTTTCTGTAGTTCTGTTGTATCACTTCTTACTGTTTGTGACGGAGAACGAGTACTACTAATTTAGAAAAAAGAGTAAGACATTGTCTTGCCTGCCGGAGTCGAACCCGAGCCCTCCGGAATGCAAAGAGACGGCAGTCAGCGATGAAGCGCTTTGTGAACGACCCAACAAAGAAATTGATTATAATCCAACAAAGAAACAAAACTAAATGGGAGTTGCGATTTTTCAGCTGCTAAAATATTTTGACGACGACGGCTTTTCAGCTGCTGGTCGAAGACGAAGACGAAGGCTGTGTTGACCAAAAGAAAGTTTGGCCTGCGAGAAGACGGTGAACTCGCTTCTTTTTGGTCCCCCTCGGCAGGAACTTGTTGACAAATATCTTTTTCCCTCCACCTCTATTTTTTTCTTCTATACTATAGCTTCTGTCTTTCTCATTAGGCTGAGTATATATCTTCTGGGTGGCTTTCTGTCTATCGATCTGGTTCTGACCGTTGTCGAACCGTAAACTTCTCGTTTGTCCTCCTTTGTTTGGTTCGAATTAATCTATTCTCTTATTAAAAAACGTTCGTGTGGTCGACGTCCTTTTCGACCCGCAACAAGTGGTCAGCCCCGACGAGACGTCCATCGACCACGTGTTCTATACCAGTATATTTCCAGCCTTACAGAATGACCTGTCCGTCGACCACGACTAATGTCATCTTCCCGGCCTGCAATACTACACCAGCATATTTCCAGCCTTCAGAATGACCCGTCTGTTGACAATGACCAACATCTTCCCAGCCAGCGATATTGACAACTAAACCATTAAAGAAATCATCAACTATACTGTTATGTGGTAGATAAATACTTGCGTATTTGTTCAACTTTGTCTGTCCTCCTTCACTTGGTTGTGTCGTTCAATTCGTTTTTTTTCCTTTTCAAAACTGTTCCTGGATCGACGTCCTTATTGGCTCTGCCACACTGTTTTCGTAACTTGTGTTTTCTTCCTAAGATGCTGGTTGAAATGCCCTGGTTGACTTTTGTTTTAGTGACCAACTCAAGACAATTATTTTAGAGAATTCACATTTTATTTCTTTTTCTTAAGTCCGTACCTCAAACACCCGTGTTATTTACTAAGATTAACTTAGATGTAGCACAAGGCCAGAGGTATGGAGCTCCTAATAAGAATCGAATTCACTATCAATCATCTTCAAATCAAGCTTGCTAACCATTACCCAACCCTCTATAATGTATACAATCGGCGTAGTCTAAGGTCCTTGTCGACTTGATGGTATAGCAATTGTTTTTAAACTTGTTCCACTATGACAAAAACAAAGAGGTTCAATATCGATTTGAGGCTATTTATTGATAATTGTAAGTCTAAATAAATGAGTGCACATTTGGGGTGGGGGGTCACTATTTTTATTTATTCATTTACTTATCTATTTTTGTCTTCGTTGTTCGTTAAAAGTTGATTGGAGGTCATGAAGAAAGACAACAACCAATTATTTCGTAGCCAGAAGAGGACGAACTGGGATTTTTCATGTTGCATGCAAACTTCAGTTTCGTAGTCTTTGGTTTTGCAAGACTTTTTTTTCTTTCTTTCTCTCTTTGGTTCAGTTTTTCAGATGTGGAGATTGTCTTTATGCACATATATGAGGATTTATTCATTGTCTCTCTCTCTCTCTCTCTCTCTCTCTCTCTCTCTCTCTCATACTCTCTCTCTCTCTTTCTCACACCACACACACACACACACACACTCACTTTCTCTCTAACACGTACACACACACACACACACACACACTCCCTCTCTCTCTCTTTCTCTCTCTCTCTCTCTATCATACTCTCTCTCTTTCTTACACCACACACACACACACTCACTCTCTCTCTAACACGTACACGCTCTCTCTCTCTCTCTCTTTCTTTCTCTCTCTCTCTGTGTTTCTCTCTCTCCCGTATGGTGATCAAGTTAATTCTACTTTTTGCTCTTTTGTAAGTCTCTCTCTCTGTCTGTCGCTGTCTCTCTCTTTCTTTCTCACACAGACACTGACACACACACACACACTCTATCTCTCCCTCTCTAACACCCCCCGCACACACACACACACACTCTCTCTCTCTCTCTCTCTCTCTTTCTCTTTCCCGCAAGGTGTTCTAGTTAATTCTACCTATCGCTCTTTTGTAAGCCTCTCCTCTCTTTCTCCCCCTTTCTCACTCTCTCTCTATCTCACGCCCCCCTCCTTCTCTTTCTCTTACTCTCTCACTCTTTCTCTTTCTCTTTCTCGTTCTCTCTCTCTATCCCTCCCTCCCTATCTCTCAAGTAAGGCGTTCTTGTAAATTCTACTTTTCTTGAAGACACCCGTCTTTTTGCAACTCAGGTTGCAATACAACAAACAAGCCGCATTTAACTGATAAGAACTGTTGCATGATGGGATTTGATGGCTTCCGTTTTCTGTGTCTCGTTAACTCCATTTTTATTATATGTACTGTCGAAGGATGTACTTTATTCGTTTGTATTATTCATTCTTTCACAATTTATCTAAATCCCTCTGCTCATATCTATCTATTTATCTGTCTATCTATCTCAGTCTATTCTTGTCTATCTATCTATCTATCTATCTATCTCAGTCTATACGACACGATAGCCTTACTATACTAATACACGACAGAATTTCATGGCATAAAATGGGTTTTGCTTTTTTTCTTAGACTGATTTCTTTGTTTTACGAAATTGATCGGTTGATTTGTTTCATGGCATATCAACCCTTTACGAATCAAGTAATTTTTATAGACAAAAGACTCAGTTTGCTTACAGTACCTGTTGTTGCTTAAATGATCACTCATCTAAGTATTGAACAGGCTCATCGCTGCTTAACTTGATAATCTATCGAAAACCGTAGCTTTCAGCGTGGCCGTAATAGATTAAGTTAGTTGGTTGGTTGTTTTGTATTACAACCTATTTCGGGTCATTTACTGCCAAATCAGACCATTTTTATAACCAAAGGACTCAATTTCCTTATAGACCGGCTGTTGCTTAAGTGGTCACCCAATAGGCTCATCGCAGCTTAAATTTGATAATCTAGCGGAACCAATACTATCAGTGTGACTCGAAAGTAATCCATCTTCTTAAGTTCAATAATATATTCTATCTTCTCTTTTCCTTCTCTTCTTTTTTTTATTTCTCTTTATGAATGTACGCTTTCTTCTTTTTGTTTTCTTCCTTCCTTCCTTCCTTCCTTTCTTTCTTTCTTTCTTTCTTTCTTTTTCTCTCTTCTTCTCTTTTTTTGTTCTGTTTTTCTTTCTTTTTTCTCTCATTTCTCCTTTTCTTCTTCTTCTTCTTCTTCTTCTTCTTCTTCTTCTTCTTCTTCTTCTTCTTCTTCTTCTTCTTCTTCTTCTTCTCGTTTTATTTTCTTCTTTCCTCTTCTCTCGTTTCTTCTTTTTTCTTTCTTCTCTCATTTGTTGTCTTTCTTTTCTCCCCTTCTTCTTGCTTCTTTTTTTCTTTATTCTTCTTTATGAATGAGCATATTCTTATTTTTGCTTACTTTAATATTTCTTTCTTTCTTTCTTTTTCGCCATTTTAACTTCTTCTTCTTCTTCTTCTTCTTCTTCTTCTTCTTCTTCTTCTTTCTCTCTCTTTTTCTCTCTCTCTCACACACATACCCTTCTCCATCTCTCAAGTACAGATCTCTATCTCTTCACTCTATCATATCCCTTTTTTTATCCAGACTGTACTCTCCTTCACCGAACTCTCCCTTCTTCTTCTTCTTCTTCTTCTTCTTCTTCTTCTTCTTCTTCTTCTTCTTCTTCTTCTTCTTCTCGTTTTATTTTCTTCTTTCTTCTTCTTCTTGTTTCTTCTTTTTCTTTCTTTTTTCCCCTTCTTCTTGCTTTTTTCCCTTTATTATTCTTTATGAATGAACATATTCTTATTTTTGCTTACTTCATTCTTTCTTTCTTTCAACTTTTTTCTTTATCTTTTTCATCATTTTAACTTCTTCTTTCTTTCTTTCTTCTCTCTCTTTCTCTCTCTCTCTATCTCTCTCTCTCTCTCTCTCTCTCTCTCTCTCTCACACATACCCCTCCATCTCTCAAGCACATATCTCTGTCTCTTCACTCTATCATATCCCTTTTTTATCCAGTCTGTACTCTCCTTCACCGAACTCTCCCTTCTTCTTCTTCTTCTTCTTCTTCTTCTTCTTCTTCTTCTTCTTCTTCTTCTTCTTCTTCTTCTTCTTCTTCTTCTTTCCTCATCTTCTTCTCTTCTTCTTCTTCTTCTTCTTCTTCTTCTTCTTCTTCTTCTCAAGTCTTTTTTTTCCTACCAGATATTCTCCTTTTTTTTTCTTTCCCCATATTTTCTTCCTGCTTTAATTTTGACGCATTTCACTAACGTTCGCCATTTTTTTTTTCTCTTTTACTCGAAGCAATCAGTTTCGATTCGATAAGCAAAATGCATGCATCTTTCTCTAAATTCTCCAATCCCCATGTGGCTCTTTTTTTCTTCCCTTTTCTCTTTGATCTCTCTTTCCTTCTCTTCCCCTCCTCCTCCCTTCTCCTCCCCTCTTATCTAATCTCTCCCCACCCCCCTCCTATTTACCATTCATTAACTAATCCCCATTATTTCAACATTTTTCTCCTTAATCACATCAGTTATATTATCACGCTGAACTAATAAAATCGACAATTGTTATTTTCTTTTCACGGATATTAATTTTAAGGAGTGCGCAGATTTGCAAATGAATTTAAGATCCCTCTCCTCCCTGTCACCATTACATTTTTTATATACTCACGGAATTTTTACGGTATAAGAAACTGATGGGTCCCCATAGAATTGTAAACAAGCGATTTCTTTCTTTCTTTCTTTCTTTCTTTATTTATTTATTTATTTATTTATTTTCTCTTCATTTAAAAATTTCATACCTTATATTCTCCTTTCTTGGGCACCTCACATGGTGTAATGGTTAGCAAACTAGATTTCTGGATTTTGTTAGTGAGTTCGGTTCTCACTGGGTGCCCCGTACTTCTGGCTTTGTGTCGCATCTAAGCTTAGTAAATAAATATATTCTTCTTTCTTTCTTTCTTTCTTTTATCTCAATTTCAAAATTGGACATCTTATATTCTTCTGTATTTCTGTATTTCTTTCTTTCTTTCTTTCTTTCTTTCTTTTCTCTTCATTTCAAAATGTCATATCTTATAATCTTTGTTTGTTTGTTTGTTTTTTTTTTCTCTTCATTTCAAAATTTCACATCCTATATTCTTCTTTCTTTCTGTCTTTCTTCTTTCTTTTCTCTTCATTTCACAATTTCATATCTTATGTTCTTCTTTCTTTCTTTCTTTCTTTCTTTCTTTCTTTCTTTCTTTCCATTTCCAAATTTCACATCTTATATTCTTCTTTCTTTCTTTCTTTCTTTCTTTCTTTTATCTCAATTTCAAAATTGGACATCTTATATTCTTCTGTATTTCTTTCCTTCCTTCCTTCTTTCTTTTTTTCTTTTCTCTTCATTTCAAAATTTCATATCTTATAATCTTTCTTTCTTTCTTTCTTTCTTTTTTCTTTTCTCTTCATTTCAAAATTTCAGATCCTATTCTTCTTTCTTTCTTTCTTTTCTCTTCCTTTTAAAATTTCATATCTTATGTTCTTTCTTTCTTTTTTCTTTCCATTTCAAAATTTTACATCTTATGTTCTTTCTTTCTTCTTTCTTCTTTCTCTTCCTTTAAAATTTCATATCTTATGTTCTTCTTTCTTTCTTTCTTTCTTTCCATTTCAAAATTTTACATCTTATGTTCTTCTTTCTTTCTTTCTTTCTTTCTTTTCTCTTCCTTTTAAAATTTCATATCTTATGTTCTTCTTTCTTTCTTTCTTTCTTTCCATTTCAAAATTTTACATCTTATGTTCTTCTTTCTTCTTTCTTTCTTCTTTTCTCTTCCTTTTAAAATTTCATATCTTATGTTCTTCTTCTTTCTTTCTTTTCTTTCCATTTCAAAATTTTACATCTTATGTTCTTCTTTCTTTCTTTCTTTCTTTCTTTTCTCTTCCTTTCAAAATTTCATATCTTATGTTCTTCTTTCTTTCTTTCTTTTTTTCCATTTCAAAATTTCACATCTTATATTCTTCTTTCTTTCTTTCTTTCTTTCTTTCTTTCTTTCTAATTTTAAGGAGTGTGCAAATTTGCAAATGAATTTAAGATCCTCCCTCCCTGACACTGTTACCTTTTTTATATACTCACGGAATCTTTACGTTATAAGAAACTGATGGCTTTCCATAGAATTGTAAACAAGCGCTAAAGTGAAGTGGTCGTGGGGTGTGAGTAGATAATGGTGCGTAGAAATTTTCCTAGATTCACTGCTAACGTGGGTAGTTGGCTGGTTGGTTGGATCTTATGGTGTGTTGTAAATAAATATCAATAACTTTCCCTTCCTTCACAACTATGTAAACAGGGGATTAAATTTAGGTTTTCATAGAGAAACTGGTTACTTTTGGTGATTGTAGTGAGAATAGGTATTATGGTAAATGGATTATTGTGGTATGAAAATTGCAAATGAATTTAAGATCCTCCCTCCCTTGTACCGTTAGCTTTTTTTATATACTCACGGAATTTTTACGTTATAAGAAACTGATGACTTTCGATGATATTGTAAACAAGCGGTAAAGGGAAGTGGTCGTGGGGTGCGAATAGATAACGGTGCGTTATGATTAAAAAAAAAATTGCTTCTAATGTGGTTGGTTGGCTGGTTGGTTGGATCTTATGGTGTGTTGTAAATAAATATCTATAACTTCCTCTTCCTCCACGACAATGTAAATAAGGGATTAGTTTTAGGTTTTCATAGAGAGACTGGTTAGTTTTGGTGATTGTAGTGAGAAAAGGTATTATGGTAAATGGATTATTGTGGTATGAAAATTGAAAATGAATTTAAGATCTTCCCTGTCCCCTGTTATCGTTACCTTTTTATATACTCACGGAATTTTTACGTTATAAAAAAACTGGTTGCTTTCCATAATATTGTAAACAAACGCTAAAGTGAAGTGGTTGTGGGGTGCGAATAGATAACAGCGCGTTATATTTTTTTAGATTTGCTGCTAATGTGTTTGGTTGGCTGGTTGGTTGGATCTTAGGGCATGTCAACCCTTGTTCAGCTATTTTATGCCAAAGACGTTTTTTATTCATTCTTGATGGGTGTTCAATTTTTTAGAATTTTTAAAATGAATTTTTTGACAATATTTTAAAATCATTTTTTCTAATAAACTCATAGATGGGACTCTAACAGGTACTACCAATACGGATCAGAGTGGGCTTGGGAGTAATTGTCAGGTAACGTGTCTCTATTCTTCTGATATCTGCTTCTATCGAGTTACTGGTTATTTTTCCATCATAGTTTTCTTTTTTTTATCGGGGTTCTCTTTTCCATTATTTCTTTCTTCTTTCTTTTTTTCTTTCTTTCTTTCTTTCTTTCAACATCCCACCTTCTTTGCTGTTATCTTTTTCCCTCGTTTTTAAAACTTCATATTTTATATACTTTTCATCTTTCTTTCTTTCTTTCTCATCTTTCTTTCTTTCTTTCTCATCTTTCTTTCTTTCTTTCTTTCTTGCTCGCTTTCTTTCTTTCTTTCTTTCTTTCTTTCTTTCTTTCTACATCCCCCCTTCTCTGCTGTTATCTTTTTCCCTCGTTTTTAAAACTTCCTATTTTATATACTTTTCATCTTTCTTTCTTTCTCACTTTCTTTCTTTCTTTCTTCATCTTTCTTTCTTTCTTTCTTTCTCATCTTCTTTCTTTCTTCTTTCTTCTTTTCTTTCTTTCTTTCTTTCTTTCTTGCTCGCTTTCTTTCTTTCTTTTCTTTCTTCAATGTTGTTTTTTCTAACTTGTTTAAAACTTAAAAAGAAATTGCATGTACTTCTCGTTTTTCTTTGTTTGTTTGTTTGTTTCTTTCTATGTCTCTTTTCCTATGTTGTCTTTTTTCCTCCTCTTTGAAATTTTACATTTCATATACTTATAACTTTCTTTCTCTCTTTCTTTCTCTTTCTTTCTCTCTTTCTTTATATATCTTTTCTGTGCTTTTCTTTTTTCACCCTTTTTAAAACTTCATATCTTATATACATCTCATTTTCCTTTCTTCCTTCCTTCCTTCCTTCCTTTCTTTCATTCTTTCTTTCTTCCTTTCTTTCACTCTTTCTTTCTTTCCTTCTTTCTTCCTTCACCCCCCCCCATTTTCAAAATTTCACATCTTATATGCTTTTTTTCTTTCTTTCTTTCTTTCTTTCTTTCTTTCTTTCTTTCTTTCTTATCCTATCACTTTTCCCTTGTCACGTCTGGTTCCTTCAGAAACATCCGTTTTCCTCTCAATGAAAAAAAAAAAAACAAAAATAAAAACATTAAAAAAAAACAAAAAAATACAGCAATAAAAGTAAATAAGATAAAATAAAATTCAGGGTGGGGGGGGGTAGGTGTTATCCCCAAACTTCTTGCCCCTCCCAAAATGGCGGCGGTCACGCCAACAATACAAAAAACAGACACGCACACATATGCTGGGAGTGGTTCCCTTGCAGACGGCTGACGTTGGTGTCACGCGAGGCGACAGAAGGCGTCTTCATTCACAGAAGAGCGCTTGTCAGATTCCAGGTTTTTTGACATCTTACGGGGGGCACCAGGCCCCGAACCGGCACCCCCCACCAAAAGACAAAGATCGTTTTGGCGGTGTTTACTTCTGTCTGAGTATCACCAGTCAAGATGGAAACCAGGGCGAACTTGATAGTCTCAGTGAGCGAATCTGACCCGGTGGGGTAGTACCCGTTAAGGTCCCATCTATGGCTCAAATAGATCTGTTTGAAATACTGGATAAAGATATGTATAAACATATACCTTTATACAAAATATTAAGAACAGTTTTTTGAACCTATAATTGTCTACAAAGGATTTCCATATTATTATAAATAGATCTTAGAAAATTATTCGTACGAGAAACCATATAACTAGGTACAAAATATTAAGAATAGTTACTTGAACCTATAATTGTTCACAAAGGATTATTTTATTATTATAAATAGATCTTAGAAAATTATTCGTACGAGATACCATATAACTTGGTACAAAATATTAAGAATAGTTACTCGACCCTGTAAATATTTCAAAAGGATTATCATATTATTACGAATTGCTCACAAAGGATTATTTTATTATTATGAATAGATCTTTGAAAGTTATTCGCACGAAAAACCATATACCTTTGTACAAAATATTAAGAATAGTTACTTGAGCCTCTATATCTTCACAAAGGATCACCATATTATTATGAATAGATCTTAGAAAATTATTCGAACGATAAACCTTTGCAAAGGATTACCATATTATTATGAATAGATCTATTTTAAAAAGAAGAGTATTGAATAAGGATACGGGTAACCATATAACTGTATAAAACATTAAGAATAGTTACTTGAACCTATAATTGTTTACAAAGCGTTATTATATTATTATTAATAGATCTGTTTAAAAATTATTAGTATTAGATAAAGATACGGGAAACCATATAACTTTGTATAAAATATTAAGAATAGTTACTTGAACCAATAATTGTTCACAAAGGATTATTTTATTATTATAAATAGATCTTAGAAAATTATTCGTACGGGAAACCATATAACTTGAAATACTGGATAAAGATATGTATAAACATATACCTTTGTACAAAATATTAAGAACAGTTATTTGAACCTATAATTGTCTACAAAGGATTTCCATATTATTACAAATAGATCTTAGAAAATTATTCGTACGAGAAACCATATAACTTGGTACAAAATATTAAGAATAGTTACTTGAACCTATAATTGTTCACAAAGGATTATTTTATTATTATAAATAGATCTTAGAAAATTATTCGTACGGGAAACCATATAACTTGAAATACTGGATAAAGATATGTATAAACATATACCTTTGTACAAAATATTAAGAACAGTTATTTGAACCTATAATTGTTACAAAGGATTTCCATATTATTATAAATAGATCTTAGAAAAATTATTCGTACGAGAAACCATATAACTAGGTACAAAATATTAAGAATAGTTACTTGAACCTATAATTGTTCACAAATGATTATTTATTATTATAAATAGATCTTAGAAAATTATTCGTACGGGAAACCATATAACTCGAAATACTGGATAAAGATATGTATAAACATATACCTTTGTACAAAATATTAAGAACAGTTATTTGAACCTATAATTGTTTACAAAGGATTTCCATATTATTATAAATAGATCTTAGAAAATTATTCGTACGAGAAACCATATAACTTGGTACAAAATATTAAGAATAGTTACTTGAACCTATAATTGTTCACAAAGGATTATTTTATTATTATAAATAGATCTTAGAAAATTATTCGTACGAGATACCATATAACTTGGTACAAAATATTAAGAATAGTTACTCGACCCTGTAAATATTTCAAAAGGATTATCATATTATTACGAATTGCTCACAAAGGATTATTTTATTATTATGAATAGATCTTTGAAAGTTATTCGCACGAAAAACCATATACCTTTGTACAAAATATTAAGAATAGTTACTTGAGCCTCTATATCTTCACAAAGGATCACCATATTATTATGAATAGATCTTAGAAAATTATTCGAACGATAAACCTTTGCAAAGGATTACCATATTATTATGAATAGATCTATTTTAAAAAGAAGAGTATTGAATAAGGATACGGGTAACCATATAACTGTATAAAACATTAAGAATAGTTACTTGAACCTATAATTGTTTACAAAGCGTTATTATATTATTATTAATAGATCTGTTTAAAAATTATTAGTATTGGATAAAGATACGGGAAACCATATAACTTTGTATAAAATATTAAGAATAGTTACTTGAACCAATAATTGTCTACAAAGGATTATTATCTTCGAATATAAATCCAATGTTCGTAATTTTTGTACAAAAAGCAAGAACCGATGATATTTAATTTGTATATAATTACTTTGTCGTCAATTTTTTTTTATCTTCGTTGTTTCCTCCGGACATACACTCACACATACATACACACAACTGGTCTCTATATATTTGTAGATAATTTACTATAATTGGATATATTTTTCAAAGCTAAATTACAGTTATTATAAGTTAAGTGATTAGGTATTTTTATCGGTAACTTTTTTTCAAAGCTAGATTTATTTCTAAATCTATCGGTTAATAGGTACCTCTGATAGAATTCTGAAAACGATCTGAAAAACTGTCTCGGCCTCCTACCCTAAAAAAAAAACGCTAGGTGGTGTTAGCTTAAAAAATTTGTCGATAAAAACGCCTTCAATGAAATAGTTAGATATTCTTATTTATTTAAACTAACAACAAGACATTAAACAAACATACATAAAAGAAAATCTGAGTATTAAAACAATCTTTTATATTCTAATAAAAAAATGTCAGGTAAATTTTAATTAAAAAAAAAAATTTATGTAAAAGAGTCGTTTTTTTTTTTTGTTTTTTTTTTTTTTACCACAGGTTCAATTTCTTTGTTGATATTTTTTAGCAGAATTCTATATTCATGGTTCTTTTACTAAAAAGCTCTCGCTTCAAAACTTATAAAAATTTTCTGATATAATTATACAAACTTATCTTTATAGAAAAAAAAGTTAAAAATCGTTTTTTGTCGGTTCATTTTTCCATAATTCATTGAAGGCATTTTTTATCGACAATTCTTTTTAAGCTAACACCGCCTAGCGTCTTTTAAGACAGGAGGTCGGGACGGAACTCTGCGAATAGTACCATATTTTTTAATTGAAGAACATTGAATTCTTATATCTGATCAACTAACATTGCCCTCTCTAGACGTCTGGGCTGTCAATTAGCAGACAAAAAAAAAGCTCCATCAGAAATTATCTCAACAAATTCAAACCACTTAAAATTCCAATACGCCGAATTCTTGTCAAAAACACCTGCAATAGTCATAAGTATATACGAATATATTCCCAAAGGTAAAAACAAGTAAGTAAAGTCGGCGTAGTGACCTATTGTCAGTATCAGTCGAACAGCGAGGGAGTCTATCCCCTTTCCGCTAGAGCTAGACCAGGGAAATTACATTTGCTCAGGTGGAGCGCCACACCTACTGTCAGTTTTCTACTTTACCGCACAGATCAGATTATTCAATCTGTGTTACCTTTGCGGTGGGTTGGCGGGGACCGGTATCGAACTCGGGACCTTGTGATTCGTAGGCGGGTGCTCTACCAACTGAGCTAAACCGAAATATTAACAAATCACAAAAAACGTTTATTGTTTATCGTCAGTGATGTTTACATCATTTTAAACTTGGAAACATATATATATATATATATATATATATATATATATATATATATATATGATTTCTTTCCGGCGATAATCATACATTAAGAGAAAGGAAATGAATCCGACGGTATAAGTTTAGATAAAAGGATATGAAAACACACAATGGTGTTAAAGTGAAAATATTTTATATCATATTCATAACTAATATTGAACAATATTTCGATTTATAAAAATCATCATCAGAGCTTGTTTTTTAAACCGGACTCATCGAAAGAGAAGCTGAAAATAATTTGAATTCAAAACAAAAACATGGATGTTCCAAAAAGCGTTTTTACTCCGGACTCATCGAGAGAGGAACATTTTTGGGACATCAATGTTTTCGTTTTGAATTCAAATTATTTTCAGTTCCTCTCTCAATGAGTCCGGAGTAAAAACAAGCTCTGAAAATGATTTTTATAAATCGAAATATTGTTCAATATTAGCTATGAATAGGATATAATTTTTTTTCACTATGACAGCATATTGTGTGTTTACATATCTATCTATCTATCTATCTATCTATCTATATATATATATATATATATATATATATATATATATATATATATTATTTCAGTCTCGGAAGACTATAATAAAGTTTTTATGTCCCTGAAGTTACAGTGCCTCCTGTGACTGTGAAGTCCGATGTTTGATAAACATTCTCGACCACAGATGTCGCATTTGAAAGCTGTCCCTGAAGATGTTGATGTGCCGGTGCTTTCTGTCGCTGCTTTCTTCTAGACCTCTTAGCTTCATGGTGTTGCATCATATATAGTAATGACCAGTTATACCGAGTGGTCGATCACGGTGGTATTATGAAGATAGTCCTTCACATGTCCCATACGGAGTGATCTGTGTGTACTTAAATAGTTGCTAGCACCACCACTACTGCTGAGGTACGGGAAGATGATTCATTCCATTATATCATATACATATACATATATAACCATTGGCAGTTAGGGTTCGAATCAATTATATATTATATATATATATATATATATATATATATATTATTCTATTTTATTTTCTTGGTTGTTGATTCATTCGTTGAATCCTATTGGACTAAAATCACCCTTAATTTATCTATTTATTTATTTATTATTTTGTTTTTTACCCCTGTTAGATTCTCACAGCTCAAATTTTCCGTACTACTTCCATCTATCTATCTTTCTAAAATGATTCTTTTATTTCGGTCAGAACCGTTCCCAGATTTCCGACCTTCCGTGAAAAGTGGGGTCGAGGGAGAGATAAAGTTTTATTAGTCGACGATCCAAATGGAAAAAAACCCAAAAAACAACAGGAGACGTCTATGTGTTGTGCATGCGCGCACGTGCCCGAAGCACGTGTGTCAGGTCGTAGTAGAATCGTGGAATGTTCCAAACCCCGACTTTCTCTTCCATCTTTTTAAACACAGGAGGAGCTTCAAAGCAGGGCTGTGAAATCGGAACACAAAACTTTCGATTCTGACTCTTCTATTTTTCGGACCTCTGACTCCGACTCTTCT
>CM042175.1:14954012-14958085 GCA_023376005.1 Doryteuthis pealeii
AAGGTATTTACATATTCATTACATCAAGAACGTTTACATTTTTCAGGTCAGTTAACTTATCTTTGAGGTGTAACACAGATTCTCAAAGATACGTGGTTCAAAGTTAACTGACATGAAAAAATGTAAAAGCTTTTAAATAAAATTATTGGTGCATTATAATCTTTTATTCATTAATATATTAACACTCAAAATTTCATTAAATTCGGTTAATTCTCTGATTTTTGATATTTTTTTCTTTAGAGGGGTAACATACGATGGTGGAATTTAAACTCATTAAGTTCGATTTATCATAAGGGTCAAACTATGCAAAGCAAAGGAAATAACAGATATAGTTTAGACTTCTCGTTGGTTGTATTTTACGGCATGTCAGCTCTTGCTGGGTTATTTTAAGTATTGTTATATTCATTCTTGATGGGCATTCAATTTTAAAAATCTAAACTAAATTTAAAAAAAATCAATTCGTTTACTACTACCCTTCCGGGTCAGAGTGGACCTGGGAATAATAGCGATTGAGGGGCACTCCACACTCCCCAGAGCTCCAAAACGTCACCATTATATGTAATTTAACGTCATACCAGGGACACCCCTCGATTTGTAATGATTAGATAGCTTGGTGACAGACAATTACAAGTGAATTCAGTTCTCACTGAGTGTTGTTGATTATTATAGAAAACGGAAATACCGTTTCAGTTATTGTTCAAGGAAACGGAAGTATCACTTTGGCCATGTTTGATTTGTTCGAATGAAAAGGCGGAAGTGGTTATTCCGCCAGCTCAGTCAGAATCCGGTGTTGATGCTATTCGTGAGTATTTACTAAAGCAATGGTACCTTATACTTCTGCGCTTATAGGAAGCGCGTGGTGTAATGGTTAAAGTCATGGGAAATGGACTCGTCGCCCCGAGTTCAAATCCTGGATGTGGTAATTGCATTTCACTTAGCGCTAATATCCTTGGGAAAGGTATGAATCCTACTCTCCCTCCAGCTATGGGTAAAATAGCAGGACAGACTGGGACTCTTTAACCATAGCTAGGTAACCAGTCTAGGAGAAGGAAAACTCTGAATTCAAACCTGTTAAACTCCGCTTAAGAAATTGACCTTGTGTCGTATCCTGCTCGTGCGGAGGGGTCGGTAAATATATATACTTCTGCCCCTCCAACCACGATGCTAGGTTGTGCACGAGAGAAATCCCAATCTGCAAAATATTCAGTAATAACAGAAACGTTTATTGTTTTATTATCCATAAGATCAAAAAGATATCTACATTATTTTAATGTTCCAACATGTATCTATTTTTCTACATAATCGCTATTTTAGGTGCTGCATTTTTGTAGGCACCGTGACAGTTTATACATGCCCATGTCATACTATCTCACCGCTGTGTCGTTGAGGAAGCGTTGCACCTCGTCGTTGTAGATTGGTAAAAATTTTTTCTTCCGCGTCAACTGTTGACCGCGGGTGGTAAACCGATGATGCTTGAGGATGGAACCCTGGTGGCTGAGCAGTCCCAGACATGCAACACTTTACATTGGCCCTTACCAGAGGGGCGGTCGGAGAAGCCTTCTCCGATCAAACGGCTTGTCACGTCAAGCCTTAGCATCTATATGATTGTCCCAAACCTATTGTCCTTATGGCAAGCCCCAACTCACTCTGACCCGGAGTGGCAGTACTTTTTAGGGTTCCAGCAATAGGTTAAATAGATAAATACCCTTGGGAAAGGTATGAATCCAACTATTCTCCCTCCAGCTATGGGTAAATAGTAGGGCAGACTGGGCTCCTTAGCCTTAGTTAGGCAACCAGTCTATGAGAAGGAAAACTCTGAATTCAAACCTGTCACTACTAGAATAGGCTCAATCCTAATTAGTGATCTTAAGAAAAAAAGAAAAAAAAAGAAAGATTTCACTTACTCATTCACACCCTCGTTCACTTACATATTAACACACACACACACACACACACACACACACACATATATATATATTTTTATTCACTCATGCATACGCTTACATTCTCATTCACGTCATTATTTTCACTCACTAACACCCTTATTAACTCACTCACTTACGTCCTTAATAAGATTCTCACTCACTCACGTCTTTGCTCAAAAGCTCCTCATTTGCATCTTAACACACTCACATCTTAACACACACGCACACGCACACACACACACACATGCACATACACACATATATTCTCATTCTTATTTACGTCCTCACATCATTACTCACTTAAAACTATGAGTTTCTACTCCCTCATTCAGACTCCTTAAGTCCCTCACTCAAATACTTCGTAAGATCCTTACTCACTCATGTCATCTGTCTCTCTCTCTCGCTCTAGTCTCTCTGCCTGCCTGTCTGTCTGTCTGTCTCTCTTGGTCTGCCTATTTGTTTCTCTCTCTCTCTCTCTCTCTCTCTCTCTCTCTCTCTCTCTCTGTTTGCATATATGCCTGTCTGTCTGTTTGCCTGTATGTCAGTCTCTCTTTCTGTCTATCTCTCCCTCTGTTTATCTGTCTGTCTGTTTCTCTTTCTTTGTCTGTTTGGTTATCTATCTGTCTCTGTCGCTGTCTCTCTCCCTCTCTCTCTCTCTCTCTCTCTCTCTCTGTTTGCCTATCTGTCTGTCTGTCTGTCTATCTGTCTCTCTCTCTCTCGCTCACTTGCTCGCTCTGTCTGCCTGTCTCACTTCCTCACTCTGTCTGTCTATCCGTCTGTCTGTCTATCGCCCTCTCTCTCTCCCTCCCCCTCTCTGTCTGTCTGTCTGTCTATCTCTCGCTCACTCGCTCGCTCTGTCAGCCTGTCTCACTTGCTCACTCTGTCTGTCTGCCTGTCCGTCTCAGTCTGTCTGTCTGTCTGTTGTCTGTCTCTCTGTTTGCATGTGTCGTGTCTGTCTGTCTGTCTCTTTCTCTCTCTCTCGCTCACTCGCTCCGGTCTGTCAGCCTGTCTCACTTGCTCACTCTGTCTGTCTGTCTCAGTCTCTGTCTGTCTGTCTCTCTCTCGCACGCTCACTCGCTCGCTCTGTCTGCCTGTCTCACTTGCTCGCTCTGTCTGTCTGTCTGTCTGTGTCTTTTCTCTCTCTCTCTCTCTCTCTCTCTCTGTTTGCCTGTGTCTGTCTGTCTGTCTGTCTCACTCTCTCGCTCACTCGCTCGCTCTGTCTGCCTGTCTCACTTGCTCGCTCTGTCTGTCTGTCTGTCTGTGTTTTTCTCTCTCTCTCTCTCTCTTCTCTCTGTTTGCCTGTGTCTGTCTGTCTGTCTGTCTCACTCTCTCGCTCACTCGCTCGCTCTGTCAGCCTGTCTCACTTGCTCTCACTCTGTCTGTCTGTCTCTGTCCCTGATCCTCGTCTATCAATTTTATTAAAAAAAAATATGAACACAGTTTTTTTTTTGGTTTCAATCACAATCTTCAAAAAAATTTTCCCACACTGAAAAGGGCGAAAATAATTCTGCTGTACCATTTTTCACAGGCGGGGGGGCGGGGAGGGGGGGGGGGCAGCAGACATCGTCTTTTTTGGAGCGTATCCCTTGAAGGGGTGCAAAAGGGAAACAAAATAAAAAATAAATAAATAAAAAAAGCGAAAGTATTAGTCACTACTTTTATTTGATTCTGTCTGCTGATATTCCCGCTCAAGTCATGGGCCAAAGTCTCGGACATATCCAAGACCAAGCAATCTTGATTAACATTCGACAGTGGCTTGGGATGGGGGGGGGGGGGACGGGAGCGGCAGCGTTGTGGTAGTGGAGAAGCAGAGAGAGAGAGGGGGGGGAGAGTTTGTAAGTGAAGAGTACTGGCCTTTGTAAGGGGACGGGAATCATGAGAGAGAAGAGTAGAGAACGAATCTCCCTACCCCCAAAACCAATGGAGAGAGAGAGAGAGAGAGAGAGAGAGAGAGGGAGGGGGAGAGAGAGAGAGGGGGGAGGCGATATATAGAGGGAGGTAGTGTGTGTGTGTGAGAGAGAAAGAGAGTACTAGCTTTTTTTTAAGGGACAGGAATCATGAGAGAAATATTGCAGGGACCGAATCTCTAGCCCCCCCCTCAAAAAAAAAAAGAGAGAGAGAGAGAGAGAGAGAGAGAGAGAAGAGAGA
>CM042175.1:14958185-14965685 GCA_023376005.1 Doryteuthis pealeii
TAAGAGAGAGATCCTCTCTAGAAGCGTCTGGGGCTGTCATTAGGACAAAAAAAGCTCCATCAGAAATTATCTCAACAAATTCAAACCACTTAAAAATTCCAATACGCCGAATTCTTGTCAAAAACACCTGCAATAGTCATAAGTATATACGAATATATTCCCAAAGGTAAAAACAAGTAAGTAAAGTCGGAGTAGTGACCTATTGTAAGTATCAGTCGAACAACGAGGAAATCTATCCCCTTTCCGCTAGCGCTTGACCAGGGAAATTACATTTGCTCAGGTGGAGCGCCACACCTACTGTCAGTTTTCTACTTTACCGTACAGATCAGATTATTCAATCTGTGTTACCTTTGTGGTGGGTTGGCGGGGACCGGTATCGAACTCGGGGCCTTGCGATTCGTAGGCGGGTGCTCTACTAACTGAGCTAAACCGAAATATTAACAAATCACAAAAACGTTTATTGTTTATCGTCAGTGATGTTTACATCATTTTAAACTTGGAACATATATATATATATATATATATATATATATATATATATGATTTCTTTCCGGCGATAATCATACATAATCTTTCAATAATAAAGTTTAATTAAAATATATAAATAGTGATAAAACCTTGTACATACACACACACACACACACACACACACACACACACATATATATATATATATATATATATATATATATAAGTTAAGAGAAAGGAAATGAATCCGACGGTATAAGTTTAGATAAAAGGATATGAAAACACACAATGCTGTTAAAGTGAAAATATTTTATATCATATTCATAGCTAATATTGATCAATATTTCGATTTATAAAAATCATCTTCAGAGCTTGTTTTTTAAACCGGACTCATCGAAAGAGAAGCTGAAAATAATTTGAATTCAAAACAAAAACATAGATGTTCCAAAAAGCGTTTTTACTCCGGACTCATCGAGAGAGGAACATTTTTGGAACATCAGTGTTTTCGTTTTGAATTCAAATTATTTTCAGCTTCTCTCTCGATGAGTCCGGAGTAAAAACAAGCTCTGAAAATGATTTTTATAAATTGAAATATTGTTCAATATTAGCTACGAATAGGATATAGAATATTTTCACTATAACGGCATATTGTGTGTTTTCATATCTATCTATCTATCTATCTATCTATCTATATATATATATATATATATATATATATATATATATATATATATATATATATATATATATATATATATTATTTCAGTCTCGGAAGACTATAATAAAGTTTTTGTGTCCCTGAAGTTACAGCGCCTCCTGTGACTGTGAAGTCCGATGTTTGAAAAACATTCTCGACCACAGATGTCGCATTTGAAGGCTGTCCCTGAAGATGTTGATGTGCCGGTGCTTTGTTGTCGCTGCTTTCTTCTAGACCTCTTAGCTTCATGGTGTTGCGTCATATATAGTAATGACCAGTTATACCGAGTGGTCGATCACGGGGGTATTATGAAGATAGTCCTTCACATGTCCCATACAGAGTGATCTGTGTGTACTTAAATAGTTGCTAGCACCACCACTACTGCTGAGGTACGGGAAGATGATTCATTCCATTATATCATATACATATACATATATAACCATTGGCAGTTAGGGTTCGAATCAAATATATCTATCTATCTATCTATCTCTCTCTCTCTCTCTCTCTCTCTCTCTCTCTCTATATATATATATATATATATATATATATATATATATATATATATATATATATAATTCTATTTTATTATTTTTATTCTATTTGCTTGGTTGTTGATTCATTCGTTGAATCTCATTTGACTAAAATCACCCTTTATTTATTTATTTATTCTGTTTTTTTTTTGTTTTTTTTAAAGTTTTTTTTACCCCTGTTAGATTCTCACAGCTCAAATTTTCCGTACTACTTCCATCTATCTATCTTTCTAAAATGATTCTTTTATTTCGGTCAGAACCGTTCCCAGATTTTCGACCTTCCGTGAAAAGTGGGGTCGAGGGAGAGATAAAGTTTTATTAGTCAACGATCCAAATGGGAAAAAACAAAAAAAAACAGGATGTGTTGTGCATGCGCGCACGTGCCCGAAGCACGTGTGTCAGGCCGTAGTAGAATCGTGGAATGTTCCAAACCCCGACTTTCTCTTCCATCTTTTTAAGCACAGGAGGAGCTTCACAACAGGGCTGTGAAATCGGAACACAAAACTTTCGATTCTGACTCTTCTATTTTTCGGACCTCCGACTCCGACTCTTCTTTTTGTTCTCAAGTGATGAAGAATATATAAAATAGAGACACTAGGAGCTATTGAAGACCTATATATATGTTTATAGTAGGAAGCTCGTGGTGTAATGGTTAAAGTCATGGGAAATGGACTCGTCGCCCCGAGTTCAAATCCTGGATGTGGTAATTGCATTTCCCTTTGCGCTAATACCCTTGGGAAAGGTATGAATCCTATTCTCCCTACAGCTATGGGTAAATAGTAGGGCGGACTGGACTCTTTAATCTTGGCTAAGTAACCAGTCTAGGAGAAGGAAAACTCTGAATTTAAACCTGTTAAACTCCGCCTAAGAAATTGACCTTGTGTCACATCCTGCTCGTGCGGGGGGGGGGGGTTGGTTGGTAAATATATATATATATATTTTTCTCACTTTCCACTTCTTTGATATTTTCTAACAGGCCAATGAATCTTTAAAAGTCTGTACATACACACCTAACTTGAGTTGTCTTGTATTATTATAAGTGGTTTATTTCAAAGAATAACGACAGCATGGTTTTTATATCATACCTATTCATTCTTGGTTATGTTCTAACAGAGTTAGAAACAAAATCTTTGAAAGGATATAAAAGAAATAACTGGAGTTGGATTTTGTATATATATATATATATATATATATATATATATATATATATATATATATATATATTGAGGGGAGAATATGTGCTTAATTGAAGTCGTACCTAATTTTTGAGAATTAATTAATTAATAATTAATGAATCATGATTTTTGTCGATTTGTTTAGCCTTACTTTTAAATAGGTATGCCCGCCTAATTCATTGATTTTTAATTAATTAATTTTCAAAAATTAGGTACGACATCAATTAAGCACATATTCTCCCAAAAATTTTCGGCTAAAAAAGCCATATCAAAACACATTGTTTGTTTGTTTGTTTACTTCTCATATATATATATATATATATATATATATATATATATATATATAGGTATAGATAAAAGGATATGAAAACACACAATGCTGTTAAAATATTTTATATCATATTCATAGTTAATATTGAACAATATTTCGATTTATAAAAATCGTCATCAGAGCTTGTTATTAAACCGGACTCATCGGAAGAGAAGCTGAAAATAATTTGAATTCAAAACGAAAACACTGATGTTCCAAAAATTCAAACTATTTTCAGCTTCTCTTTCGATGAGTCCGGTTTAATAACAAGCTCTGATAATGATTTTTATAAATCGAAATGTTGTTCAATATTAACTATGAATATGATATAAAATATTTTAACAGCATTGTGTGTTTTCATATCCTTTTATCTATACTTATACCGTTGGATTCATTTCCTTACACTTAAGGTAAAGTAGCGAGCTAAAATAGTTGTGGCGGTCCATCCCAGAAGAAGAAATCTCTATGGTCCAGAGAAATGGTCTCAATCGCTATCCGACAATACCGACAATAGGCAACTCCGTCAATAATATATATATTATATATAATATATATATATATATATATATATATATATATATATATAAGGTATAGACCGCCAACTAAAGCGTAAACGCAACGCTCTCCTATAAAAGGGATGGATCACTATTGGCATACATACAGAAGTGTATGTTAAAACAGTTAAAATCCCTTTCGCGTTTTGTAGGTGACGATAGCCGAGCAATTAAGCTGTCCGACTGACGATGATTCGATCGGGTTATTATCCCGACTGTAGGTAGCTCAGAAATATCTAACCACACTGAAGAGACTTGATAAGTCGAAACACATGACTTTATATGTATATATAATATTTTTTCAAGTTAGGCAAGCGATCACCTAAAGTGAGTGGTGTTTGGTAACAGTCAGTTTCACGCCTATGGGATTTTCAAATCAAGTCTTGGTTTCTCTCTCTCTCTCTCTATCTATCTATCTATCTGTTTGTGTCTCTATCACTCTCTGTGTGTCTGTCTGTCTGTCTCTCTTTGTTTTCTGGTCTGTCCGAATCTAACTGAAATAAAAGAAAGAAAAAACCGAACAGAGACTTACAATTTTTCTTGATACATTGAATAAATGAACACACACACACACACACACACACCACACACACACACACACACACATACACACGCAAACACACACACACACACACACAAACACAAACGCACACACACACGCGCGTGCACGTGCAAACACACACACACACACACACACACAACACACATACACACACCACAACACACACACAATATATTATATATATATTATATATATATATATATATATATATAAAGATAGAAGTACTACGAGCTATTGAAGACCTATATATATTTTTCTCACTTTCCACTTCTTTGAATTTTCTAGCACTCTGCTTAGCCAAGCGAGTTTGATTTGAACTCACACCAGCGCCGATTAAAAATCGCCAGAAAAAAAAAATGGCGACTAAAGTCATTCATTTAACGCGGTGTTTGATTTTGTGCGCAGGCGTATCCGTGTTTTTCTCCATACAATGACTGGAGAGTTCTTTTTTTTAATCATTTTTTACTTTTCCTATTTTTAAAAATGTATTTATTTACATATGCAGGTATATATAGACGTTTGGCTTTTAGCCAAGTCAGGTTGAAAGCACCAGTTTCCGCTAGATCACCGAAGTTTTGCAGCAATGAGATTTATCAGAATTTAGATGGGTAACTACTCTAAGTAAATTGAAGCCTATGAGCCGGTTAAATCGAACTTAACGGACCTAAATTCCACCATCGTATGTCACCACACCGAAAGAAAAAGAAATACCAAAAATCAGGGAATTAACCGAATTTAATGAAATTTTCAGTGTTGATATCTTATTATAATGGAGATTGTGTGCTTGTCTATCTGTAACCGAAACTAAATCACTACTCAAGTCACAATTCCCTTAGTTATTGACGTCATGTTCACCATGAATTTATTTTTTATTTAAACCTGAATTAGTAATAAAATTGTTATACCTAATTGATAGTGTTGGATTACTCTACATACTTATATAACATGCAAGTATATTTATATATTCAACAAAATAGCAGTTTACAATGTGAACGAGAAGGCTAATTTGCATATTGATATTAAGAATTTGATTTTAATAAATACATGCTTAGTATTATTGATTTCTATTTGTTTGGTTTTCTCTTAACGAACCTAAACAAAAATCTCGGGGATAAATCTTAAAAGAAATCCCTAAACAAGACGAAAGAACTGTAATTTATTAAATATTTCATAATCTAACTAAATAGATGAATTAGGAAAAATGAAAGACGGGAGTGAGGAAAAATGATGGAAGAGTTAGATTTAAAGCTGTTCTATTTTCGATTATACCCCCTCAGTTTATCATTTTCTAAATAGTTTCTAATTTGATACAATATTTTATTACATCAAAACCTAAATACTTGCACCCGAAGGGTGCATATATTTACTAGTATTAATAAATAAAAGATATAATACACCAGTTACTTTATTTAAGAACTGATATATCCGGGTTAAGGGATATATTCTGAAGTTGGTATTTGGTATATTATCGCTGTAGTAGTTGGTGCGTCGAATAGAAATCCGTCTTCCGAGCAGTTGTGGGGTAGTCTGGCGAGTAAGCTTAGGTTGTAGGCTTAGGTATAGGGGTATTTACATGTGTCTCACTTTAACACGATATGGCACAAGGCCGTTTTATGTGGGCACCACCCACAAGTCGAGACTCATGGGTGGTAGGTAGAAAAATTGCGTCGATCCCGTCGGCATTCCCCCTCAAGGGGGCGCCTCATGCGCTGGGCAATAAACCCAGCCCTGCCCCTTTAAATCGAGGGGGCAGGTATTGTCTGGGAGGACGGCCCCTGGGATCGACGCTATTAGCCAAATCAACCTGTCCAGTGGCCGAAGCACACTAGGCTTAGGTATAGGTGCCTGTACCAACACAGTGACGACTATTTATACATGACACCGTCCAATCAGATTATAGTGAGGGGGTACCAAGGTATTTACATATTCATTACATCAAGAACGTTTACATTTTTCAGGTCAGTTAACTTATCTTTGAGGTGTAACACAGATTCTCAAAGATACGTGGTTCAAAGTTAACTGACCTGAAAAAATGTAAAAGTTTTTAAATAAAATAACTGGTGCATTATATCTTTTATTCATTAATATATCAACACTGAAGATTTCATTTAATTCGGTTAATTCCCTGATTTTTTGGTATTTTTTTCTTTAGGCGAGGTAATATACGATGGTGGAATTTAAACCCATTAAGTTCGATTTATCATAAGGGTCAAACTATGCAAAGCTTAGTAAATAACAGATATAGTTTAGACTTCTCGTTGGTTGGATTTTACGGCATGTCAACTCTTGCTGGGTTATTTTAAGTATTGTTATATTCATTCTTGATGGGCATTCAATTTTAAAAATCTAAACTAAATTTTTAAAAATCAACTCATTTACTACTACCACTCTGGGTCAGAGTGGACCTGGGAATAATGGCGATTGAGGGGCACTCCTCACTTCCCAGAGCTCCAAAACGTCACCATTATATGTAATTTAACGTCATACCAGGGACACCCCTCGATTTGTAATGATTAGAGAGCTTGGTGACAGACGATTACAAGTGAATTCAGTTATCACTGGGTGTTGTTGGTTCTAATAGAAAACGGAAATACCCTTTCAGTTATTGTTCTAGGAAACGGAAGTATTGTATTGGCCATGTTTGATTTGTTCGAATGAAAAGGCGGGAAGTGGTTATTCCGCCAACTAAGTCAGAATCCGGTGTTGATGCTATCGTGAATTTACTAAAGCAATGGTACCTTATACTTCTGCGCTTATAGGAAGCGCGTGGGTTAATGGTTAAAGTCATGGGAAATGGACTCGTCGCCCCGAGTTCAAATCCTGGACGTGGTAATTGCATTTCACTTAGCGCTAATATCCTTGGGAAAGGTATGAATCCTACTCTCCCTCCAGCTATGGCAGGACAGACTGGGCTCTTTAACCTTGGTTAGGCAACCTGTCTAGGAGAAGGAAAACTCTGAATTCAAACCTGTTGAACTCCGCTTAAGAAATTGACCTTGTGTCGTATCCTGCTCGTGCGGAGGAGTTGGTAAATATATATACTTCTGCCCCTCCAACCACGATGCTAGGTTGTGCACGAGAGTAAACCCAATCTGCAAAATATTTAGTAATAACAGAAACGTTTATTGTTTCATTATCCATAAGATCAAAAAGATATCTACATCTATATATAATGGAGATAGACTGCATTTTTGTCTGAAGCCG
>CM042175.1:14970685-14990685 GCA_023376005.1 Doryteuthis pealeii
CTCTCTCTCTCTCTTTTCTGCCGCTCTCAGTCCCGAGCCGACAGCCTTTCCAAATAAGGAAATAAATAAGTAAATAAATAAATGAATAAATAATAATGAAGGAGAAAGGAAACCCTAGCCCTAACCCTAACCCTAAGCCTCACTGAGAAGGTTAAATGCTGTGTGATACGAAATGTTAACACCAGCTACAGAGAAATTTAGAAGTTAAAAATAATGATATTCAGGGTGACGCAGACCCCCAAAATAATCATTCAGTTGTAAATTGGGCGGAAGTCTGCTTTATCCTCTAAGTTTGGGTATTTGATATACATCTTATTATAATGGAGATTGTATGTCCGTCTGTAATCGAAACTTTAGTTATTTACTAAGCCTAGCTTAGATATAGCACAAGGACAGAAGTATGGGCATCCAATGAGAATCGAACTCACTAACAATGGTCTACGAATCTGGCTTGTTAACCACTACGCCACGAGATGACTAACCGAAACTATATCACTACTAAAATCCCAATTCCCTTAGTTATTTACATCACATTCTCCGTGATTTCATTTTTATTCAAACCTCAATAATTAATATAAGTGTTTTACATTATTAATACTGTTGGCTTCATCTACATACTAATAACATGCAATTGTATTTATATAGACAACAAAATAGTGGTTTACAGTGTGAACGGGAAGGCTAATTTGCATATTGGTATTAACAATTTCATTTTAATAAGTATGTGCTTAGTATTATTAATTTCTAATTGTTTGGTTTTATCTTAATGAATATGAGCAAAAACCTCGGGGATAAATCTTAAAAGAAATCCATTAACAAAAAGAAATAATTGTAATTTTATTCTTTACTTCCCAATTTAACTAAATAGTTAAATTAAGAAAATTTAGCAATGAAAGACGGGAGTGATGGAATAGTAAGTTTCAGTTGTCCTATTTTTCGATTGTTTCAAATCTTTTTATCTGCATTCTTATTTAGTTTCATTAGCCTTTCTAGTTTAATATAATATTTTATTACATTAAAACTTAAATCCTTGCACCGGAAGGTGCATATATTTGCTATTTGCTCTGATATAAATCGTGCTATAATATTATATTTGCTGGATTAGAGTTATATATAATGTTTCCGTTAGTAATACACACTAGCGTTGTGTGAAATGCAAGCAGCCTCGACCAGTATTTTAAGAAAAAAATAAAAAAAAATAAATTATACGCATACATTTTTTTATCCATTTAACTCACGAAGCAATTAAGAACTGAATTTAAACTTTTGTCATATGAACAAAAAGGTTTTAGAAAAATAAAATAATGTTTCAAAACACTCACGAGTTTAGGGTTACATAAAAAAGAAGATATTTTCAATGTAACAAAAACCAAAACAAAAAACAATTCCTATAATAAACGAACATAGTAATTCGCGAGTTCTTAGCGTTTTTATTTCTAATTTGATAAATTTATTAGATTATGTCCTCCCCGCCTTCGCTTTTTCTCTCAGTCTCTGGTGTTCCTAAATCCTATTAGTCCGGTTATGAACCGAGTACTTCTGTTAGTACACACACACACACACACACATTCATATATATATATATATATATATTATATATATATATATATATATATATATATATGAATTAAATATTTTTAGAAAAACAAACAAATGATGTTATAGTTTGCTGACAGAAATTTATTTCGACCTTTTATTAAAGCGGTCTTCATCAAGAGCGAAATATTTATGATGGAGACACGGAATAAGTAAACCGTAACAAACAAGAGGGGTACAAACGAACGTTCATGTTCGGAGCCGGAATTTTAAAAATTTTGAAAATGCATATTCTGTGTTAAAAATAAAATAAATTTTATTTAAAAAAAATCAGAAGAATATTATATATTTTTACAACAAACTCTTTTGAGTTTTTTGTGGATTATAATGCTTCTGATTTTTTTTAAATTTATTTTATTTTTAACACAGAATATGCCCTGAAGAAGATCCACTAAACAGATTGAAACACTGCAGCGTTGGCTGAATAAATATCACTCATTTTATTTGAACCTGTGTTTTAAAAATTTTTTCACTATATCACACACACACACACACACACACACACACACACACACACACACACACATATATATATATATATATATATTGTACACATCGGGCACCATCAGTATCTGCGTATGTGGTGCCAAAAATAGCTGAGCTCAGTTGATATACTTGTTGAAACGCTTTCGGATTCCGTCATTGACCCTGATCCTCCCCCATTTACTATGGAACGACCTAGGCGCTGATGCCTGGGGTGGGGGTACAGCTCCCTGAACCAGCGATGGGGAAGTAAACTAAACAGACAAGCGAGCCATTCACTAAGTCCTAGTACGTCTTAGTACGGATTTATACATTCATTGGCGAAGGATATAATCCAATATGGACCAATCAAAATGATGAACCAGTAATTCGTTCATTTTCTCATATATTTTTTTTTGTTCTAGTGCGCATGTCATTAGACAACCATATTTGTCAGCGTGTTCTATCAACAGGTTTCATTAGTAGAAAAGTCCTTCAAAAAGTCATTTTCCCGCTATTCAGTATTAAGACAAAAAAAAAAAGAAAAAAAAAAAAAAAAAAAAGGAAGAGAAGAGCCAGCAGATTCTCAAAATGTGATTATTCTAATTAATCTTTTATCTGTCTCTTCATCTCTTCCGCCTTGTCTCTTGGCTTAATTCTCTCATTTTCATCTCCATCTTTGGTCCATGCATAATTTTTTTCAAATTCCATGAGTCACTGTTGCAAAATTATTACAACTTCCCAACTCCACAGGGAATTGCAATAGCTTGCTGTGTTCGGAAGAATTCCCTAAAATATTTTTTATATTTCTTTTTATGAATATTCTCCCGAAAATATATTTGACAAGATTTTCATTAGTTATTCACTAAGCTTTGGTTAGTATTTTTCAGAATGAGTCCTCGTAGCGTAGTGGCTAACGTGTTGGACTGTAGCATCGTAGTAAGCGAGTTCGGACACTAGTCCCGTCTATTACGTTCACTTTCTGACTATTACGTTTTAGAAATGCATGAAACCTCTTACTACTACAGTTCTTCTACAAGAATATTTTACAAGATTCCCATTAGTTATTCACTAAGCTTCGGTTAGTATTTCTTAGAATGAGCCCCCGTGGCTAATGTGCTGGACTGTAATATCGTAGTAAGTGAGTTCAAACCCCAGTCGGGCTATAAAGGTCACTTTCGGACTAATACCTTTTGGAAAGGTATGAATCTCCTTAATACTACTATTATTCTACAAGGATATTTTACAAGTGTCGCATTAGTGGTGCAGTGGTGCAGTGTTTAACGTACAGGACTAGAATATCGCAGTAAGCGAGTTCAAACTTCAGCCGGGCTATTATGTTCAATTTCGAACTAATACGCTAGAAAGGTATACACTCCCTTAATACTACTGTTCTTCTACAAGGATGGCTTTGATATTAAATAAACCATAAATGTTGATATGCGATTAAAACAAAGAAACCAACAAAAAATCTTTTTATGCCTATTCAGCGGGAAATATATTTTACAAGCTTTTCATTAGTCATTCACTAATCTTCGGTTAGTTTTTCTCAGGACGAATCTCCGTGGTGTAGTGGCTAACGTTCTGGACTGCAACATCGTTGTAAGTGAGTTCACACTCCAATCGTTCAATTACGTTCAATTCCGGACTTATACACGTTAGAAAGGTTTGAAACCCCTTGATACTACTGTTCTTCTACAAGGATGCCTATGATATTAGATAAGCCATAAAGGTTTTTATGCCATTAGAACAAAGAAACCAACAAAAATATGTTTATGTCTATTCTCCGGGAAATATATTTTACAAGATTCGCATTAGTTATTCATTAAGCTTCGGTTAGTATTTCTCAGGATGATTCCTTGTGGTGTAGTGGCTAACGTGTTGGACTGTAACATCGTTGTAAGTGAGTTCGAACTCGTGCTATTACGTTAACTTTTGGACAAATACGCTTCGGAAAAGTATGAATCCACTTACCACTACTGTTCTACTGAATTGAAAGACAGCAAAGAAGAAGAAGAAGAAAAATTTAAAAAAGAAGAAAAAGAAGAAGAAGAAGAATTGAAAGAAGAAGAGGGACTTCTAGGGAATTCATTCATAGATGGGTTTGTTTTTTAGGCAATCACCGACTAGCGTTTTTTTACAACAGGAGACTGGGACGGAACTGCGTATGAGCAGCACAAATTGAGTAATCTGATATGTGGGGAGCTAACTTTAGGTGTGGCGCTCCGTCATAATCTCCCTGGTCTAGAGCTATCGAAAAGGGGATACATTGTCTCGCTTTCCAGCTGATACCGACAGTAGGCTATTCCGCCATCTTTACTTACGGGTAAAGCAGTGTTATTCCCGCTATACTTACCAATTCAGCTCTCACGATGAAACACAATCAAATTGATAAATTTAGACAGAAACGAGGAGGCTAGAATGCATTACGTCTCGATAGTCACTCTGTTCCAATTATTGATGTATCTGTGACAACAAATTGACGGGATATGAGACGAGTTAAAAAAAAAAGAGACAAAAAATAACGTACACCATTCTTAATGAAATTCGATAAAATAATATATAAATAAAAGATTCAGCACTTCAGTTGCGATTAAATGTCTACACGAAGAATCTAGCTGAATTAAGTTAATTTGGTTTTCCTCTTTGGAAGATGGGCGCAATTATTCTCTGAAGTGTTTCAATAGTTGGCCATTTTTTTCTATCTTTTCCCGCCATTAATTCGCGATCCAATTCTCGCCCGAGAATACTTCTTCTTTTTTTTCTTTTTTTCGTTTATTTATTAATTTGTATATTTTAATAGTTTGTTTATTTTGTTTGGTCGGTTGATAATAACCTAATAAACTGAATACTTGCAATGGCCGCCTTGTACGAATATAACGGGTTTATGTTTTGAGCGGGAAATAATGTGATCAAGACAATAACAACAAATAAAGAGGGGGGGGCAAAAGAGAGAAGAAGAAGGGAAGAGGAGGGAAGAGGAGTATAGGAAGGGACATTAATGGTAACAACAATAACGACAAAAAATAGGGGGATATTTACGAAATTATTAATGATGATAAGAGTATTAATAATGTTCATTATTCGAAGTCGGAAGAACGAGAAGGGGAGGAGGAGAAACATAAGGGTGTGTATGACAGAGAGAGAGAGAGAGAGAGAGAAGTAAATGGAAATTTATAAAGAGGATGAAGAAAATAATATGTTGTAGCAGCAGTAGCAAATAATAATAATAATAATAATAATAATGACCCAAGTGAATAGTAAATGTAGACTGTGCGGTAATAGAGATGAGACTGTTAACCATATACTCTGCGAATGTAGCAAACTAGCACAACGAGAATACAAAACTAGACACGACTGGGTTGGCTAGGTGATCCACTGGGAATTATGCAAGAAATTAAATTTTGACCACACAACAAAATGGTATATGCATAAACCAGAATCTGTTCTTGAGAACGAATCGCTCAAAATTCTCTGGGACTTTGAAATTAAAACGGATCACCTTATCCCAGCAAGAAGGCCAGACCTAGTGTTGATTAACAAAAAAGAAAGAACTTGTCAACTGGTTGATTTTGCAGTGCCAGCAGATCACAGGGTGAAGTTAAAGGAAAATGAAAAAATGGACAAATATCTGGACCTTGCCAGAGAACTGAAAAAGTTATGGAATATGAAAGTGAAAGTTATACCAATTGTAGTTGGTGCCAAAAGGATTAGAAAAGGGCTTGGAAAGTTTGGATATCAGAGGAAGGATTGAAACCATTCAGAACACTGCACTGCTGCAATCTGCCAGAATACTCAGAAGAGTCCTGGAGACCTGAGGAGACTTGCTGTCACTCAGAATCCTGTGAAAGACCATCAGCTAACACTGATGTGAAAACCCAAAAGGAGTAAATAATAATAATAATAATAATAATAATAATAATAATAATAATAATAATAATTGGTGCCGTTGGAACTATCCCCAAAGCTCTGGAAGAGAATTTTGGGTGAATTAGAAATCAGAAGAATTAAGACCATCCAAACTACAACACTGTTGGGGTCGGCTCGAATACTCATAAAAGCCGTGTAGACCTGAGGAAACTTGCTGTTACTCAGCCTCCAGTGAACCACCGGCTACGGCAGGTGTGAAAACCTCAATAATAATAATAATAATAATAATAATAATAATAATAATAATGACCAAAAGCAGACTGGAGGAATCAAAAGAAGACTTGGGAATATCCAGATAATAGCCGTTGAAATCAGCTAGAATCCTCAGAAAAGTCCTGGAGACCTGAGGATAATTGTTGTCACTCATTGAAAGACCATCAGTTAACACTGGTGTGAAAATCTGACATGACCAGACCTTGTATTGATTAACAAGTAAAATCTGTCAACTGCTAGATTTTGCTATCCCAGCAGATCAGGGTGAAGTTCAAAGAAAACGGAAAGATAGACAAATACCTTGACCTTCCCAGAGAATTGACCCCCCCCCCCCAAAAAAAAAATGAGGAATATGAAGGAACGGTCCTCAAAAGTTTAGAAAACTAACTAGAAGAACTCAAAATCAGAGGAAGAATCAAGACCATCTAAACAACAGCATTGTTAAGATCAGCTAGAATACTCAAAGGAGTCCTAGAGATTTGAGGACACTTGTCACTCTGACTCCAGTGAACGACCATCTGCCTACGCTGTTGTGAAAAACTCATAGAAGAAGAAGAAGAAGAAGAAGAAGAAGAAGAAGAAGAAGAAGAAGAATGTTGTTTGGTTGGTTTATTTTACGGCATATCAATCTTTTTGGGACATTTAATGCCGAATCATGTCATTTTGATTATCAAAGGACTCTGCTTGCTTATACTACTTGCTGTTTCTTAGGTGGTCATCCAATTAAGTATTGAACAGGCTCATCGCTGTTTAACATCGGTCATACAACGAGAACGTGACTTGACCGTAATAGAAGTAGGAGAGTTTAACAGGTTTTAATTCAGAGTTTTCCTTCTCCTAGACGAGTTACCATGTCAAAGTGAAAGAGCTCAGTCTATCCTACTATTTACCCATAGGTGGGTGAGAATAGTTTGATGCATATTTTTCCCAACGATATGCATACAGTGGCCGGTAAAAATTTCACATAGTAGATGAAATTTTTCTGTTATGCAATTCAAATTATTGTTGATTTTCCATCTGATGAGACTGAATTTTGGGGAGCTTTATTAAATCAACTTAGATTTATAAAGGCCCCAATTTTGGTCGAAATAAATTTATTATGGAATAACGATGTTGAGTTTTTCCTTCCTTTCAAAGATAAATATTGCTCTGTATATAATCTAAAACGTTTATTATACATTGAGCTCTCTATAGTGATTCAAAGATTCACTGTATTTATACATACTGGATCATACAATAAAAATACAGTGTGTCTTAGATATCACATATAGAATCATCCCTTACTACCAAGTTTTGGATACCTCACATCTCTCTCTCTCTTTCTCTCTCTCTCTCTCCCTCTCTCTCTCTCTCTCTATATATATATATATATATATATATGTGTGTGTGTGTGTGTGTGTGTGTGTGTGTGTGTGTGTGTGTTCATAGTATCTAGTTAAATCAGATAAATACTCAGAATTATTTTATCAAATGTGTTCTTTTTTTTTTCTTTTATATTTATTTCCAGGGCATCGCCGGGTACCCCTGCTGGTATTATACTGATATTAATAATCCTACAAGATTGAATGTTTATTTGAGCCTTATGGTAATAACTGACAATCGATCTAGTTTGATTCTCCTGTTGCTCACCCCACCCCCAACCCTCACACCCAGTTTGTATTTTATGATCGTCTTCTTTCTTTTCTTCTTTCTTTTCTTTTTTCTTTTCTTCTTTCTTTTCTTTTTTTGTTCTTTCTTTTTAAATATGTATTGATATGCGCGGATTATCAAATAATTACCAGTTGAGTGAATGGACTTGGTATTTGTTAGGACGAGTGGAAATTGACGCTGGCTGGGGGGTGGGGGGATATAATGAATAAAACAAAGGCCGAAAGGCAGGCGGGATTTTTAAAAAATAAAGAAAGAAAAAGGGGGGGGAGGTGATGTGGAGCATCAGTGGTGAAGGTGGTTACAGAATGAGGACGTCAGTGATGATAATGCTGTTGATGATGATGGTATGTGACTCGATGCGTAATAGAAAATGGTGATGATGATATACGGTTGATAATGGTAACGATTAGTATAAAAGTTGTAATAATCATTATTAAGATATCAATGTTCATTTCGCCCCCCCCTCATCGTTTTCGTCTTCTTGTTCTTATTCTTCTTCTTCTTGTTCTTCTTTGCTGTTGGTCTTATTTCTTCTTTGCTGTCGTTGTCGTTGTTGGTCTTTTTCTTTTGTTGTTGTTGTTGTTGTTGTTGTTATTCTTCTTCTTCTTCTTCTTCTTCTTCTTCTTCTTCTTCTTCTTCGTTGTTGTTTTTGTTGTTGTTGTTGTTGTTCTTCTTCTTTTCTCTATACACCCTTCTTCTTCTTCTTCTTCTTGTTCGTTGTTGTTGTTATTCTTCTTCTTCTTCTTTGTTGTTGTTGTTCTTTTTCTTCTTCTTCTTCTTCTTCTTCTTCGTTGTTGTTCTTCTTCTTTTTCTTCTTGTTCTTCTTGTTGTTCTTCTTCTTGGTCTTGTTCTTCTTCTTCTTTTTCTTCTTCTTCTTCTTCTTCTTCTTCTTCTTCTTCTTCTTCTTCTTCTTCTTCTTCTTCTTCTTCTTCTTCTTCTTCTTGTCTTCTTCTTCTTCTTCTTTTTCTTCTTTCTTCTTCTTCTTCTTCTTCTTCTTCTTTCTTCTTCTTCTTTTCTTCTTCGTTCTTCTTCTTCTTCTTCTTCTTCTTCTTGGTCTTGTTCTTCTTCGTTCTTCTTCTTCTTCTTCTTCTTCTTGTTCTTCTTCTTCTTGGTCTTGTTCTTCTTCCTTCTTTTTCTTCTTCTTCTTCTTCTTCTTGTTCTTCTTCTTCTTGGTCTTGTTCTTCTTCCTTCTTTCTTCTTCTTCTTCTTCTTTCTTCTTCTTCTTCTCTTCTTCTTCTTGGTCTTCTTCTTTCTTCTTCTTCTTCTTCTTCTTCTTCTTCACAACTGTCCTTGTTGTTGTTCATTTTCTTTTTCGTTATTGTTAATTCCCATGACTCTTTCGCCATCCATACCTCTCGGACATCGTTACTGGCAGGTCTTCCACATGGCATCCAGTATCCGTACAGAGCTTATTGGTGTAAACTTTTGCTGCTACGTCTACTCTGGTGTGTCCATATGTAGGTGACACCATGAGGACGTCACTTACGAGTTTGTCCTTGCTTCTCCAGGAGTGTCTAGCATGTCTTTTTCATCTTTCTTGGATGGTTTGTGCGATAGGAGGTAAGTGGCCGCACAGCTGGGAATTTTGTGTTCTGCAGCTTTAAGCAATTCTTCAAGGCAGTACGCAGCATCCTTGTGTAGTTCCCATCTAACCTTTTCCTCAAGTGTTTCGTTTGAATCTAAACGGTGCAACCATACAGTAGCACTGACACGGGTGTAATAATTACATTCATCATCCAAAATTAGTCATTATCTTCATTCTTTTGTTTACAGAAGAGTTAAATCACAAAATGACATACGCAAACATTTACAATTCCCCTATATGATAATTTTCGGTATTTGTCAAGAAAATCCCGTTTAGAAAATGTTTGTGGTATTGTCATCTTCTTTCATTTTCTTATATTCTTTCATTCCTCTTATTCTTTCCTTTTACCTCTTTCTCTTTCACTTTCTTTCATTCCTTCATTTCTCTTGTTTTCTCTTTTAGGCTCTTTTTCTTTCATTTTCTTGTATTCCTTCGTTTCTCTCGTTCTTTGCCTTTTCTCTTTTTTTATTTTCATTTATTCCTTCATTGTCTTTCTCTCTCCTTTAGACTCTCTTTCTTTCATTTTCCTTTTATACCTTTATTCCTTTTGTTTGTTTTTCTGTCATTTTATTATATTCCTTCATTTCTGTCGCTCTTTCATTTAGCCCCTTTTTCTTTCATTCCTTCATTTCATTCATTCTCTTCTTTAGTCTCTTTTTTTTGTTTTGTTCCTTCATTTATCTCATTCTCTCTTTTAGCCTCTTTTTCTTTCATTTTCTTTTATTCCTTCATTTTCCCTCCCTTTCATTTAGCCGCTTTTTCTTTATTATTCTTTCATTCCCTCATTCCTTTGTGTCTTTTTCTTTCATTTTGTATTCCTTCATTTCCCTTGTTCTTTCGTTTAGCCTCTTTTTCTTTCACTTTCTTTCATTCCTTCATTTCTCTTGTTTTCTCTTTTAGGCTATTTTTCTTTCATTTCCACTTTATTTGTTAGTATCTGTTCAGAATAATTCACCGAGGAAATGTCAGCTGGAATGGATGGTTGGTTGGTTGGTTGGTTGGTTGGTTGGATTTTTCGGCATGTCAACCCTTGTTGTCTTCATACCGAAGACAGCTTGGTTTATCTATTCTTGTTGGGTATTCAATTGTTTTCAAATTCAATTTTTTTTACACAATTTTAATACTCATTGTTTTTAACCTATTTGACCCATAGATGGAAACCTATCAGGTACTACCACTCCGGTTCAGGGTGGACCTGGGAGTAATAGTGATGAGTTCCGGAATTGGGACTTCACCACTAGATAAAGTTTAACGTCATAACCAGGACACCAATACCCTCAGCTACTGCTTTCTAGTACATATATGATAAAAAGGGTTGGGACAATCATATAGGTGCTAGGGCTTGACTAAATTTGACGATTGATTGAATGGGGCCTCTCCGACCGTCGTCTAGATAGGTAAGGGATAAAATTAGGTCTTGCATATCATGGACTGCTCAACTAACAGGATGCCGTCTTTAAGCATCATGGGTCGCCACCCACGGCCAATAGATGGCTCCATTGGGTGGATTATACCCATCTGCAGCGGTACAGTCGGTATATTCTACGGCCTCAGCTGACCGGGCGACTGTCCAGGATAGTCCACTGAAGAAACGTCTACAAAAATTTACAAAAGATTATAAAAAAATGTAATCATTACATTCGCCATTCGGATTATTGTAAAATTCAGTCATTATCTGTCTGGTGCTACTAGCTTTATAATTTTCATTACTTGAGTATCCCACTGTGAAAATCTCTGTGGTCATGTACTAAAAGTGATAGAAAAATGTAATACTACAATTTACCAATTTGTCTAGTGCTGTTTTTTTTCTAATAGTTTTCGGCATTTGTCCAGAATAGCCCACAGAAAAAAAGGGGATTTACTTAAATTGATACAAAAATGTAATACTTATTTCACCGCCAAGATAAGACCCAAAATTACATAGCTACAACTAGCTACAATTCAGCCATTTGTCTGGTGCTGTTTTTTTTATAATTGTTTTCGGTATTTGTTCAGAATATCCCGGTGAAAAATATATTTGTTGATTTACTTAAAGTGATACAAAAATATAATACTTACATTCACCATCTAGATAACCCTTGAAATTACATCTTCAGCTAGCTACAGTTCACCCATCTGTCTGGTGCTGTATTTTTTTCTGATAATTTTCGGTATTTGTCCAGAATATACCGCAGAAAATATGTCTTTGTTGATTTACTTAAAGTAATACAAAAATGTAATACTTACATTACCTCTCCAGATAAGCCCCAAAATTACATCTTCAGCTAGCTACAATTCACCCATCTGCCTGGTGCTGTATTCTTTCTGATAATTTTCGGTATTTGTTAAGAAAATCCCGTTTAGAAAATGTTTGTGGTATTGTCATCTTCTTTCATTTTCTTATATTATTTCATTCCTCTTGTTCTTTCCTTTTACCCCTTTCTCTTTCACTTTCATTCCTTCATTTCTCTTGTTTTCTCTTTTAGACTCTTTGTCTTTCATTTTCTTCATTTCTCTCGTTTTCTCTTTTAGGCTATTTTTCTTTCACTTTCTTTCATTCCTTCATTTCTCTCGTTTTCTCTTTTAGGCTATTTTTCTTTCATTTTCTTGTATTCCTTCATTTCTCTTGTTTTCTCTTTTAGACTCTTTTTCTTTCATTTTCTTGTATTCCTTCATTTCTCTCGTTCTTTGCCATTTCTCTTTTTTTTATTTTCATTTATTCCTTCATTCTTTCTCTCTCCTTTAGATTCTCTTTCTTTCATTTTCCTTTTATACCTGCATTCCTTTTGTTTGTTTTTCTTTCATTTTCTTTCATTCCTTCATTTCTGTCGCTCTTTCATTTAGCCCCTTTTACTTTCATTCCTTCATTTCATTCATTCTCTTCTTTAGCTTCTCTTTTCTTTTCTTTTGTTCCTTCATTTTTCTCATTCTCTCTTTTAGCCTCTTTTTCTTTCATTTTCTTTTATTCCTTCATTTTCTCCCCCTTTCATTTAGCCGCTTTTTCTTTACTTTTCTTTCATTCCCTCATTCCTTTGTGTCTTTTTCTTTCATTTTGTATTCCTTCATTTCCCGTGTTCTTTCCTTTAGCCTCTTTTTCTTTCATTCCTTCATTTCTCTCATTCTTTCATTTAATTTCTTTTTTCTTTCATTTTCTCTTATTTCTTCATATCTCTCTCTCTCTCTCTCTCTTTCGCTTTCTCTTTCTTCTCTCTCTCTCTCTCTCCCTCTCTCTCTCTCTCTCTCTCTCCTCTCTCTCTCACTCATACCCTCTCTTCTATAGCCTCTTTTTCTTTCACGTTCATTTATTTTTTTCATTTCCCTCGTTCTCTCTTTAAGCCTCTTTTTATTCCTTCATTTCTCTTCCTCTTTCTCTTTCCTTTTCATCTTCACCTTCTCTATTCTCTTTCTGACTCCATCACTACCTTTCTTTTTTTCCTTCTTTTTTCAAAACATTTATTCTTTAATTTGCTCACTAATTTCACAAAAAATATTTATTTTCCCCTGTCCTTTTATTTTAATAGTTGACTAATTGCCCAGCGTTTCGGGGCAATAACATTCCGATCAACCTGTATAGGCGGGATTATCTTTAATAATGAATTGAAACTTGCTTTTAATTATAGTCTTGTCTGATGATTTGTCAACAAAAATGGCGTCTGACTGCTTCCGTTTCGCTTGAGTTCAGTCTTTGCCCGCGAAAATTCCAAGCCAGAATATATTTCTGCTAACATTATTCTTCATTCTATTTCTCGGTTAAAAATCGCCCCAGTCTCTCAACTTCCATCTTTCCAGACGAGAAAGAGCGAGTGTGAGTATTAAACAAGTACACACTTGTATACAAAATATGGATACTCACAAAGGTAGTAGAAGATGGCGGAGCGGCCTATTGTTAGTATCCGCCGGATATATATATATATATATATATATATATATATATATATATATATATATATATATATGAGGTTAAGGAAACAAACAAATGTGTTTATTTTTTATATGGCTTTAAGCCGACAATTTTTGGAGGATATGTGCTTACTTGAAGTCATACCTAATTTTGAAAGTTAATAAGTAAATAATTAATGAATTTAGGCGGGCATATATGTTCAAATGTAAGGTTAGACAAATCGAGAAAATGTGAAATAGGTCGAAATGTAACAGATCCATGTGCTACTCATACGCTGAGTTGGCGAGGACCGGTATCGAACTAGGAACCTTGTGGTTTCCAGCCAAACACTCTACCGACTGAGCTAACCCGGGCCGTGTGCCTGTGTGTGTGTGTGTGTGTGTGTGTGTGTGTGTGTGTGTGTGTGTGTTGTGTGTGTGTGTGTGTGTGTGTGTGTGTGTGTGTTGTGTGTGTGTGTGTGTGTGTGTGTGTGTGGTGTGTAGGTGACAATGCAAATGAATCCGACGATATTTGAAAGGAAAAATAAAAAAGGAATGTTGAATGAATAAATATAAATCTATTTTATCCATTCAACATTTTCTTTTCCTTATTTATTTTTCCTTTCAACACGCACATACACACACACACATACACACACACACACACATACAACACACCACATATATATATATATATATACTAGCTAAAGTACCCGGTCCATGACCGGACTAAAAATAAAAAATAAAAAATAGGCAAAAAAAAAATCTGCCTATTTATTTATCATTAGAATTATGATAAATTAAAGAACAAATTTTCTCATTCAAGTTACGTACATTAGAATCATTTTTATTTTATGTTTAAGGTAAGAACATATCATACACTGTTTTGTTTATATATGAAATGTTAACGACATCGTATTTTTATTATATATCTTTTTTGTTTTTATTACAATACGAATATACAACTATGTTTACTTAGTTACGAAATAAGTAGTTATAATTTAACTACCTATTTTTGTAAAAGGCTTTTCTTTCTAAAATTCCTTGGTTTTTAATTTTTCGTATATATACAAAGTTGAGTTAGATTATATTTATTAAATAAACAATAAGCGCTTACTTTTTTCTTTTTTTTACTTTACTTCGCTCTTTCTTACCAAATAAATATTTGGAAGATAGATTATTTCATTTCATTTCTAACTAAATTAATATTTTAAAGACAGGAATAAAAAGATTGCGATATGAATAAGATTTGATTTTTCCTTAAAACATACTTTTGCTGTCCGAAGCAAAATAATTTTTTTATAATTTGCTATAAAAAATAATTCAATTGATAAAGACTCGTACAAATTTGAGCAAGATTATTTTCTCTTCTTTTCATGAAAAGTTTCACTGAAACTCCAGTTTGAAAATAATAATAGTATTTGGGGACAATTTTAAATTCAGTTTTAATTGCTTGATAAGTTAGAAGTACATTGTAATTTATTTCTTTGAATTTTTTCTACATGACAATTCAAATCTAGTTCTTAACGATAAAAAGAATGCAATATCTATTTTTGCTTACATTTTAAAACGTTTTCATTAGTTCTCTAAACTATTAAGACTTTTTTAAAAACCATTAGTATTAATTACTAAACGACTCGTTTTATCATTTTTTTAAAATTTACATTTATACAACCCTATACTGGTGACTGATTTTTATTGACATTTAAAATCTTATTTTTAAAAAAATGTAACCGTAAACTTGTGTTTTGAAACAATTTTCATTTTTCTACAATTTTTTGTGCATGACAACAATTTAATTTAAGTGAGTGTACATTGTAAAATAAAAGTTAGTTTCAAAAACATACGATAAATATAAATATTTAGAAAGATTATAAAAAAAAACGAATTTATTTTACGTTAAAATTTAGTCATAGTTCAAGTTAACATTTTCATTGTTTCTTTCTTTCTTTCTTTCTGCTGATGAAAATGTTAGCGACTCGCCTGACTGTTTTAGGCGAGTCGCTAACATTTTCGTTGTTTCTTTCTTTCTTTCTTTCTTTCTTCTTTTCTGCTGGTAAAACAGTCAGCCGAGCTCCTGCTGATATACCAAGCATTAGCAGCAGCAGCAGCTATGCTATGGCTTTCGAAAAATCGTTTGATTTTTGTTTGATTAATTAATTATATCCCTTAATCAGTAAAAATCAATAACCAAATTTGGAGTGTTTCTTAGTTAGAACGATATCAATGTGTATGCAAGATTTTAAATCTGAGTGACCTCCCGTTTTGGAGTTATACGTCGACACGTACATACCAAAATCTCTCTTTTATAGATTAGATATATATATATATATATATATATATATATATATATATATATATAATATATATATAATATATATAGTATATTAAGAAAATTGAAAAAAACACAGGTTTAAATAAGTTGAGTGGTAAGTTTATTGGCCTACGCTGCAGTGTTTCGATCTATTAATTAGATCATCTTCAGGGCATTTGTTGGTATGAGGAAGGTGATAAAAACCCTTTAAAATGTGACGTCAAATATTCACTTTTACGGTGTGAGTATGTGAGTGTGTGAGTGTGTGTATCGAAAAAAGGCATTTTGCATTTTTAGATGTTTTGTGTATGTGGTTACGCATGTATATATATATATATATATATATATATATATATATATATATGTGTGTGTGTGTGTGTATATTATTTTTTTTTATATATGTTTAATTATTTAGTTATTTTGTCATCCATGTAATTGAATATATATACAAAAAACTAACATACATAATATATTAGTTTTTGGATATATATTTAATTACATGGATTTATATGTTTATACAAATATATATATTTAATTGGATATGTATATATATATATATATATATATATATATAATAATATATATATATGGGAATAAAAGGCCTTAAATACCATGGTATCGTGGTTATGGACCATTTCCACTCGTGACAGATATATATATATATACAGATACAGAGACTAAGAGAGAGAGAGAGAGAGAGAGAGAGAGAGAGAGAGAGAGAGAGAGAGAGAGAGAGAGAGAGAGAGAGAGGGAGATCTCAGAGTAACAGAGTCTTTATATTTAACTTTTAACATTTTTTTTCACATTTCCCCCTTCTCTTTCTACTTCGTCTACTTTCTCTTTTTCTTTCCTTCGTTCTTTTTAATTTCTTATTCTTTTCCTCTTCCTTTTCCTCTCCTCCTTTCTCACTCCCCTCTTTTTCTTCCAAATCGATGATTGCCTCATTTTACCCCAGACCCTGTGTCTTCCCGCCTCCAAATGGACAACGTCCCGCTAATCGAACATTCGCGTGTTGACAAATGAATAAACTCCATTAGATAGACATATTTTTGTTTAAGCCAGGATTTTTTTTATTGCTTTTTATTCTTTTTTAATCATTTCTATCACCATAAATATTTCTCTTTCCTTTTTGTTTTCCTTCACCCCTCCACACACCTTCCTTCATTTTTTTTACCTTAACTTCCCAGGACAGTCCACCTCTATATCGACGACATCCAAAACCCACTATGTCATTTCAGACAATAAAGAGCAACATTACACATGCTCAATCAACCATTTTAATTCTCAGTTTCATCAGCTCTATCGTCGTCGCCGCCGCCATCGCCATCTTTGTTACTGCCAGATCCATTTTGACTGTTACCGCCATTCGTCTTGTCATTTATATTACTACTAGAAGCGACTACTCGGCGTCACCTGGGTAGTGGAGAAAAAGCAAAAAAAATAAAACATAAAAAAGCAAAACAAAGTGGTAAGTGGTTAGCAAGCTAGTCTTGCAGATCCGTTATTCCTGAATAGTGAGTTTAATCCTCGCTGGATGCCCCATAAAAATCCTGACATAAAAAGACCTTATGTTAATCCGGCCTGAAAAAAAAGATTATTTCGAGCTGCCATATTGATTTGTTTAACTTTAAGATTCACTGATAAATCAGTTTCAATTATCAAATTTCAGAAAAGAAAATATTAATATTGTTATGGAGTGATCAAGGTAATCAACGATATAACAGAAAAACTTTATTTGTAAATTTAAATGATAAAATAATTAACATCCTCGCATTTTAACCCCAACCCTTTTTATAAAATATGTGCTAGAAGGCGGTGGCTTATGGTGTTAATATCCTAGGTATGACGTTAAACAGCATCTAATGGTGAAGTTCCAATTTTGGAGCTCTGTGGAATGTGGAGTGCCCATCTATCACCATTACCATTTATTCACCCTAACCTGAGGTGGTAGTACCTGCTAGGGTCCTATCTATGGGTTAAATAGAATTTTAATTTTTTTATATATTTACGAATATAAATCAAATCTTCATAATTTTTGCATAAAAAATAGACTCAATAACAATGAATGTGTATATGCATTTACTTTATCTTTAACTGTTTTGTTTTCGTAATTTCCCCCGGACATACATATGAAGCGCTCTGCTTAACACAAAGATTCTTTCACTAAGGAATAACCAAAGGATTCTGCCCAACACCGAGGAACATCCAAGGATTGTTCACTAAGGAACAACCAAAGGATTCTGCCCAACACCGAGGAACATCCAAGGATTGTTCACTAAGGAATAACCAAAGGATTCTACCTAACACCAAGGAACTCCCAAGGATTCTTAAGTAAGGAACAACCAAAGGATTCTACCTAACACCGAGGAACACCAAGGATTCTTCACTAGGAACAACCAAAGGATTCTACCTAACACCGAGGAACACCCAAGGATTCTAACTAAGGAATAACCAACGAATTCTGCCCAACACCGAGGAACACTCAAGGATTCTTCACTAAGGAATAACCAAAGGATTCTGCCCAACACGAGGAACATCACCAAGGATTTCTTCACTAAGGAATAACAAAGGATTCTGCCAACACCGAGGAACATCCAAGGATTCTTCACTAAGGAATAACCAAAGGATTCTGCCTAACACCGAGGAAACGCTCAAGATTCTTCACTAAGGAATAACCAAAGGATTCTGCCAACACGAGAACATCCAAGATTCTTCACTAAGGAATAACCAAAGGATTCTACACCGAGGAACATCCAAGGATTCTTCACTAAGGAATAACCAAGGATTCTAACGAACACCGAGGAACATCCAACGATTCTTCACTAAGGAATAACCAAAGGATTCTGCCCAACACCGAGGAACATCAATTGATTCTCACTAAGGAATAACCAAAGGATAAAACACCGAGGAACATCCAAGGATCTTCACTAAGGAATAACCAAAGGATTCTGCCTAACACCGAGGAAAACCCAAGGATTCTTCACTAAGGAATAACCAAAGGATTCTGCCTAACACCGAGGAACACCCAAGATCTTCACTAAGGAAATAACCAAAGGATTCTGCCTAACACCGAGGAACATCCAAGGATTCTTCACTAAGAATAACCAAAGGATTCTGCCCAACACCGAGGAACACCAAGGATTCTTCACTAAGGAATAACCAAAGATTCACTAAGGAATAACCTGCCCCAACACGAGGAACATCCAAGGATTCTTCACTAAGGAATAACCAAAGGATTCTGCCAACACCGAGGAACACCAAGGATTCTTCACTAAGGAATAACCAAAGGATTCTGCCCAACACCGAGGAACACTCAAGGATTCTTCACTAAGGAATAACCAAAGGATTCTGCCCCAACACCGAGGAACACTCAAGGATTCTTCACTAAGGAATAACCAAAGGATTCTGCCAACACCGAGGAACATCCAAGATTCTTCACTAAGGAATAACCAAAGGATTCTGCCCAACACCGAGGAACATCCAAGGATTCTTCACTAAGGAATAACCAAAGGATTCTGCCCAACACCGAGGAACACTCAAGGATTCTTCACTAAGGAATAACCAAAGGATTCTGCCCAACACCGAGGAACACTCAAGGATTCTCACTAAGGAATAACCAAAGGATTCTGCCCAACCGAGGAACACTCAAGATTCTTCACTAAGGAATAACCAAAGATTCTGCCCAACACCGAGGAACATCCAAGGATTCTTCACTAAGGAATAACCAAAGGATTCTGCCCAACACCGAGGAACACTCAAGGATTCTTCACTAAGGAATAACCAAAGGATTCTGCCCCAACACCGAGGAACATCAAGGATTCTTCACTAAGGAATAACCAAAGGATTCTGCCCAACACCGAGGAACACTCAAGGATTCTTCACTAAGAATAACCAAAGCCAACACGAAACATCCAAGGATTCTTAACTAAGGAACAACCAAAGGATTCTACCTAACACTAAGGAACATAAGGGATCTCCACTGTAAAGTGCTTTTAACTGCAGCTTAAAAATGGTCGCAAAAATCGTAACAGTATTAAAAAATGTGTTTAAAGAATTAAGTTTGAAAAAAATTGAATACCCAATAAGAATAAACCAAACAAAATGTCTTTGGCATAAAATTATCCAACAAGGGTTGACATGCCATAAAATCCAATCAACCACCAACCAACCAACCAGCCAACCAACTAAAAGTGATTTCTTGATGTTTTAGGCACTCAATTTAAGCGGCCTTGTGGCAAAATTAATGATATCGAAGAAATATTCAAGGGCTGTGCAGGTCATGTTCACCCTTGACAAAAAAACCAAAAAAAAAACCCTTTAAGCTCTCTTGGGCATGTTCTTTCGTGTAGGGGCACCAGCACGCGAAAGCAAACCAAATGAATACCCTCACCC
>CM042175.1:14995685-15006792 GCA_023376005.1 Doryteuthis pealeii
ACCGTTTCCGAGTTATTTAATGCCGAATCAAGTCATTTTGATAAACAAAGAGCCCAGGTTGCTTACAATACTTCCCGTTGCTTAAATGGTCACCCAATTAATTATTGATCAGGCTCATAGCTCCTTAACTGGTTATACTAGCCGTAACCGGTGCTTTTAGTGTGTCTTAACCGTAATAAGGATAACACCGGACATCTTGTATGCTTGTATAAATCTGATATCCGGATGCTTGATATGCCCGAATGAAAATATCCTCGTTTATCGACCAGTTCGTCGTTAAGTGACGACCAATTGTACTTCGAAAAATTCTGTTCCCAAAAGACTGAACTTATTTTTTCGCAAATGATTTTCTTAATCATGTCTCGCATTTTATTTTTTCTCTTTTTTTTTTTAGAAGTCGATTTTTGTAAATAAACTCTTTATTTAAAATTGTTTTTCTTGCATGTTTATGATAGGAGTTTTCCATCTGTTCTCCATTGGGTGACATGTGGGCCCCAGGAGGGCGGTCATGGTTCGAATCCTGGCACTCACTCACTGAAACAATTTGCGTTTAAAAGAAAAACAAACAAAAAACAAAAATGGAGTCAAGGATGATGGGGAGTGGGACGTGATGATGGGAGTGGTGGAAAGTGGAGGGGAGAAGAGTAGGTGGGGTGGTTGGTGGGGTGGTTTTGGGGTTTGGTAAAAGGTCGCTGGATGTTACCAAAGGAAGATGGATTGGTTTCACTTTCCAAACAAAAGAACTTCACACGACATTGTTTTTTGGTCGCACTTCCTTACCCACGACTTTCTTGTTTCGTAGCATGTCGGAAATGGCGATATGGGGAGGGGTTGTCTCTTTCTTTTCACAGATCGGTAAAGCTTCATTTGTTCTCTTTTTGTCATTCTGTTTTTCTTTCTTTTTTTTCTTTTTTTTTCTTTTTTTTTCCTTCTTTCTTTCGATTTTTTTCTTTCATCAATTTTTCATTTAGTTATTAATTCATTTACATTTTTCTTTCATTCTTTTTCTCTTTTTTCTTCTTCTTTCTTCTTTTCTTTTGTTCCTTTGTCTTTCGATTTTTTTCTTTCATCCAATTTTTAATTTAGTTATTAATTCAATTTACATTTTCCTTTCTTTCATTCTTCTCTTCTTTCTTTCTTTCTTTCTTTCGTTCTTTTGTTCCTTTTTCTTCGTTTTTTTCTTTCATTCCAATTTTTCAATTTTAGTTATAATTAATTTTACATTTTCCTTTCTTTCATTCTTTTTCTCTTTCTTTCTTCTTTCTTTCTTTTTTTCTTTTGTTTCTTCTTTCTTCCGATTTTTTTCTTTCATCCAATTTTCAATTTTAGTTATAATTCAATTTTACATTTTCCTTTCTTTCATTCTTTTCTCTTCTTTCTTTCTTTCTTCTTTTTTTCTTTCTTTTTTTCCTTCTTTCTTCCGATTTTTTTCTTTCATCCAATTTTTCAATTTTAGTTATTAATTCAATTTACATTTTCCTTTCTTTCATTCTTTCTCTTTCTTTCTTTTTTCTTTCTTTTTTTTCTTTTGTTTCCTTCTTTTTCGATTTTTTTTCATCCAATTTTTCAATTTTAGTTATTAATTCAATTTTACATTTCCTACTTTCATTCTTTTCTTTCTTTCTTCTTTCTTTCTTTCTTTCTTTCTTTCTCTTCTCTTCTTGTTTCCTCTTTCTTTCGATTTTTTTCTTTCATCCAATTTTTCAATTAAGTTATTAATTCAATTTTAATTTTCCTATCTTTCTCTTTCTTTCTTTCTTTCTTTCTTTCTTTCTTTTCTTTCTTTCGTTCTTTTTTTCTTTTCTTTCGATTTTTTTCTTTCATCCAATTTTTCAATTTTAGTTATTAATTCAATTTTACATTTTCTTTTCTTTTTCATTCTCTCTTTCTTTCTCTTCTTTCTTTCGTTCTTTTTTTCCTTCTTCTTCCATTTTTTTTATCAATTTTTTCAATTTTAGTTATAATAATTTACATTTTCCTTTCTTTCATTCTTTTTCTCTCTTCTCTTTCTTCTTTTTTCTTCTTTATTTCCTTCTTTTCTTTCAATTTTTTCTTTCATCCAATTTTCAATTTTAGTTATTAATTCAATTTTACATTTCCTTTCTTTCATTCTTTTTCTCTTCTTTCTTTTCTTTCTTTCTTTCTTTCGTTCTTTTATTTCCTTCTTTTCGATTTTTTTCTTTCATCCAATTTTTCAATTTTAGTTATTTAATTCAATTTACATTTTCCTTCTTTCATTCTTTTTCTCTTTCTTTCTTCTTTCTTTCTTTCTTTCTTTCGTTTCCTTCTTTCTTCTAATTTTCTTTTTCCCCTTCTTTCCACCGATTTTCAATGTTCGTTAATATTTCAATTTTATATTTTTCTTTCATTCATTCTTTCTTTCATTCTTTCATTAATTCTTTCTTTCTTTCTTTCGTTTAATTCTTTCTCCCAGTTTTTCAGTTTTCTTTGTTCTTTCAATTTTCCAGTTTTCTTTCTTTATTTCTTCTTTCTTTCTTTCTTTTTCATTTCATCTTTCCTTTGTTCTTTCCCAGTTTCATTCTTTCTTCCAATTTTTCCTATTTTTTTCATTCATTTCTATTCCCATTTACCAGTTTTCTTTCCTTCCTTCCTTCTTTCATTTTTTCTTTCCCTTTTTTATTGTTTCCTTCTTCAAATTTTCCTGTATTATTTCTTTCCTTCTTTCTTTTGATCCTTCATACTTTCTACAAATTTTACTTCTTTCTTCCCTCCCTTCTTCCTTCCAGTTTCCATTTTTTTCTTTCCTTCCTCGCTCCCTCCTTCCTTCCTTCCTTCCTTCTGTCTTTCCTTCTTTCTTCCAATTGTCCAATTTTCCTTCTTCTCTTCCTCCAAATTTTAAATTTACTTTCTTTTCTTCTTTCTTTCTTTCTTTCTTCAAATTTTTCATTTTTTCTTCCTTCTTTCTTCCAATATTTAGTTTTCCTTCTTTCTCTCTTTCCTTCCTTCTTTCTTCCTTCCAATTCCATCGTTTTCTTTCTTTTTTCCTTCTTTCAATCTCTTTCTTTCTTTCAATTTTCCAGTTTTCTTTCCCTCATTCTTTCTTTTTTCTTTTTTCTTCTTCTGATTTTACAGTTTTTTCCCTCCCTTCCTTTCTTTCTCTTTTCTTTTTCCAATTTTCTAAAAAAAACTTTCCTTCATACTTTCTGTTTTTTTTCTTTTAAATTTCTTCCAAATTTCCATTTTCCTTCCTTCCTTCATCCCTTACTTTTTACTTTCATTTCTTTCTTTCTTCTTTTATGTTATCACAGTTCTTTCTTTCTTTCTTTCTTTCTATGTTATCACCAGTTTTCTTTCTTTCTTCTTTCTTTCTATGTTATCACCAGTTCTTTCTTTCTTTCTTTCTTTCTTTCTTCTTTCTTTCTTGTTTCAGCAGTTCTTTTCTTTCTTTCTTCTTTTTTCTTTCTTTCTTTCTTTCTTTCTATGTTATCACCCGTTCTTTTCTTTCTTTCTTTCTTTCTTTCTTTCTATTTATCACCATTTCTTTCTTTCTTTCTTTCTTTCTTTCTTTCTTTCTTAACTGCTTGTTAATCAGAGCGTAGAACCAAGACAAACTAATTGAAAAATATAAAAAGAAAAGAAAGAAAAAGAAAAAAGAAAAAAAAAAGAAAAAGAGAAAGAAAATGACCAAAGTGACGATTAACGCTCTGAGTCTAATGGCGTCTATAAATTAAAAAAATGGCGGAACTGGATTCGATTACCACCATTACTGCTATTATTATCATAAATAATAATAATAATAATAATAATAATAATAATAATAATAATAATAAAATAATAATTTGGTGAATGGCGACTAGAAGCGAGAAACGATGATTAAAAACGCTGATTATGTATAAAAGTCATAAAGGAAGAATTAAAAAACAAAACACACAAAAAAAATGAGAGAAATGGAGAAGAAATTGTATTGGCACTGAATCTCGTCGTTACCAAAGTCTCCAAGAAAACAATAAAAACAAGAACACAACAAAAAAAAAGCAGAAAGAATAGCAAGTGATTATAATGCTGCTGTTGGTGGTGGCAATAATTATATTAATCATTTATATCAGTAGCCGATAAATATTAATTTTAACAATTTTAATTTAAAAAAACCAAACACTAATTCGAAGAATAATACCAAAGAACTGAATAATCATTGCAGAAAATTTATGATGAATAATGACGGAATTATAACGAGGTATTAAAAAGAAAGAAAAAAGACCAATTCTGTCCCATAATAGTTGCTACATTTATGGTAGAAAATGTATATGCAAATGTATCAACTATTATGGGACAGATGTTGATTGTTTTATTATTACTGTCCTATAATAGTTATAAAATTTATTCTATTAACTTTATATGCGTTACGATTCGAGTGGCAATTTTTAGGCTGCAGGTGAGAGCACTTTACAATGGAGATTAGGTTTGATCCGTGTTAAGTAGAATTCTATAATGCTTGTTCCGGTTTAAGGATAGTAAGTAACTCAGTCAGTTAGAAGTTAGAAGCCGAGCTCGTAGGATGTGAGTCTCACCTGCGCAGATGTCTGGGTTGGGGATTGAAAATAAAATAACATCAAAGAAAATCGAAGTCTTGTGTTTATTACCTAAAAACTAACAATGACACAGGGCTTCTGATAAAGAGAAATCCCTAACAGAAACCAGACCCGAAGTCCCCAAGAAAGTCCGTATGTCTCGAATCATATGATCCTTGTGTTTTTCAGTGTTAGGCAGAATCCTTGTCCGTTGGTCTTGTGTTGGCCTTCAAAAGCAAGAGCACTTGTCCAGTAAAATAAATGAATAAAATAAAACAAAAGAAATAAAGAAACTAATATGATTCAAAGTCGACGGGGCGGCCTATAGTCGGTATCAGCCGGTCAGCGAGGGAGTCTATCCCCTTTTCAATAGCGCTAGACCAATGAGATTGTTTTAGCCTCTGAGGTGGAGCGCCACACCTACCATCAGCTCCTTACTTTACCGCACAGATCCCTGTGCTACTCATACACTGACTTGGTGAGGACCGGTATCGAACTAGGAACCTTGTGGTTTCTAGCCGAACGCTCTACCGACTGAGCTAACCCGACCCCGAATGTGATTTAATATTTCTTAATGGAACAGTCTACCTTATATCAAAATGGAGGAAGTGTTGGACTTATTTGTATATAAGGTGTGCTCCAATTCCCACTCTGAATTTATAGACTAGGCAAGGTCACGTGGTATATTCCTTCGCCAATCAGCAGCCATAATGTTCGGCTGATTAACTACTTTTACACTGATTCTTTTACAGTATATTTGCTACTATTGACGAAGGAACTCACAATACTCAAGAGTCTTTACCAGAGGATTACCTAAGGATTTCTGCTGGACAAGCGATCTTGCTTGAAGGCCAAATGATGGCCCATTAAAACTTAACGCTTTGGTCCGTGTTAAACATGATCAACTGAACGCCTGTCCACCAAGGCCTTTAAATAGTTAACCAACCACGTATTCGAGCGTGTTGATGGCGAATCTTGAAGAGTCTTGGAGACCTGAGGAAACTCGCTGTCACTCAGACTCCAGTGAAAGACCACCAGCTAATGCTGTTATGAAATACTTGTAAAGGATTATATAAAGAGGAAGAGAACTTGTCATCTCGTGGATTTTGCCATCTCGGCGCATCACATAGTGAAAATGAAAGAAAACGAAAAGCATCTACCAAGGAAAAACCCCCCCCCAAAAAAAACAAACAAAAAAAAACAACAAAAAAAAAACAAAGCTGGAACATGAAGTAAATGTACTAATTCTAATTGGTGCCTTTGGAAGCGGCTTTCTGTCTTCCGCCCTGTCGGATAGGGCGTTAGAATGCACCAACTGTACTCTGCAGAGGGTAAGACTCCCCCAATGGGGCTACCTGTTGGCCGTAGGCGGCGACCCGTTATGCTTAAGGAGAGCCCAGGTGGATTAGCAGTCCATGACTTGCAATACTCCACTTTGGCCCTATCTTGGGCTAGACGGGCGGTCGGAGAGGCCCCCTCCGATCAATCAACTGGTCAACGTCAAGCCCTAGCACCTATATGATTTCCCAACCCTATTGCCCTTATGGCAAGCCCCAAGCCCTTTTTATCATGTGGGTGCTAGAAGGCGGTGACTGAGGGTCTACATGTCCTGGGAATGACATTAAAATCTATCTGATGTGAGTTCCAGTTCTGGAGGTTTGGGGAATGTGGAGCACCCCTTCATCCATATTGCTCCCTGGTCCACTCTGACCCGGAGTGGTAGTAACTGTTAGGGTCCCATCTATGTGTTAAACAGAAAAACATAAAAAATTATAAACAAAATTGTATTATGCATTAAGAATGAATTTATTTTACAACTTTGTCGGCATTAAATGACCCACTGAGGTTGATATGCCGTAAAACAAAACAAAACAAACAAAACAAAACAAACTTTCTGTCTTGCCATTATTAACATAAACATTATACCTATATCTACTTATCTTCCCTTGCTTTGTTGACTATTCGAAACGAATCAGATGCAGTTTCGAGTCTCTCCTTTTTTTTTTGGGGGGGGCGGTTCTTACCCTTCTATATCGGGATACAATCTGCGTATTCTATCTGATGGTGAGGTTCCAGTTTTGGAGGTTTGGGGAATGTGAGCACCCCTTCATCCATAGCTCCCTGGTCCACTCTGACCCGGAGTGCAACCTGTTAGTGACGCTAACAGGTACTGCACTCCGGGTCATCTTCTTTGGTAACAACCACCGACCTTTTACCAAACCCAAACCACCCACCTACCAACCCACTACTCTTCTCCCCTTCACTTTCTACCACTCCCATCATCCACGTCCCACTTCGCCATCATCCTTGACTCCATTTTTTGTTTTTGTTTGTTTTGTTAAAATAGAAAAACATAAGTTTATAAACAAAATTGTATTATGCATTAAGAATGAATTTATTTCACAACTTTGTCGGCATTAAATGACCCACTGAGGTGATATGCCGTAAAACAAACAAACAAACAAACAAACAAAAAAACTTGCCATTATAACTAAACATATACCTATATCTACTTATCTCCCTTGCTTTGCTTACTGGTTACGGAGTCATAGAAGACCCTGTCTTCCTGTTTAAGGATAAGTAACTCAGTCAGTTAGAAGTTAGAAGCCGAGCTCGTAGGATGTGTAGTCTCACCTACGCAGATGTCTGGGTCGGGGATTGAAAATAAAGTAACATCAAAGTAAATCGAAGTCTTGTGTTTATTACCTAAAAACTAACAATGACACAGGGCTTCTGATAAGGAGACCCGAAGTCCCCAAGAAAGTCCAGACCTTAGAAGAGACCAGACCAAGATAGACGATCAGAATAGCAAAGCCGGCCAGAAGAAAATACGACCAGAAGTAAGAAGTAAGAAAGGGTATACAACATGACTATTAGAAACGAATCAGATGCAGTTTCGAGTCTCTCCTTTTGTGGGGCGCTCTTACCCTTCTATATCGGAACAGTCTGCGTGTTCTTAAACGCTGCCGAAGGTGGGTGGGGTCAGGATATTGTGTTGCTGATAGCCATTACGCCATCCGCTTCACCATCGTATATATCAAAATTAAAACACAGAAATCGATATAATGGCCGATCCGGACAAAATAAACATGGCTGATTTTTTTTTAATTAAAAAAAATGAAACAAGAACATTAAACATTTAAGCTAAAAAAAAAAAATCTGAAAGAAAAAAAAAATTCCAAAATGAAACTCGACGGATGTGATGTGTCAAAAGAAAGAATAATGTTTTCCGGTTCAATCTCGCTCAACTTTATTCATTCACTCATTCAGACATCTTTCTTTTTTCCTTCTATTCGTCTTTCTCGTTCTTTTACTCTTCTATTATTATCTTTCCCTTCCTGCTTCTGTCTGTCTGTCTGTCTGTCTGTCTGTCTGTTCTTCTTCTTCTTCTTTCTTCTTCTTCTTCTTCTTCTTCTTCTTTTTTATTCTTCTCTCTCTCTTGTTCTTTCTTTCTTCTTCTCTATACATTGTTCTTCTTCTTCTTCTTCTTCTTCTTCTTCTTCCTTCTTCTTCTTCTCTATACACTTCTTCTTTCTTCTTCTTCTTCTTCTTCTCTTCTTCTTCTTCTCTATACACCCTTCTTCTTCTTCTTCTTCCTCTTCTTCTTCTTCTTTTTCTTCTTCTTCTTCTTCTTCTTCTTTTTCTTCTTTTCTCTTCTTCTTCTTCTTCTCTTTTCTTCTCTATCTTCTTCTTCTTCTTCTTCTTCTTTCTTCTTCTTCTCTTCCTTCTCCTTTCTTCTTTTTTCTCTTTTTCTATCTTCTTCTTCTTCTTCTTCTTCTTCTTCTTCTTCTTCTTCTTCTTCCTTCTTCTTCTTCTCTTCTTTCTTCTTCTCTTCTTCTCTTCTCGCCACCTTCTCCTTTCTCCTTTTTCTTTCTTCTTCCTTCTTCTTTTTTCTTCTTCTTCTTCTTCTTCTTCTTCTTGATAGCTCTGTCCTATGTCTGATAATAAGTTTAATGTATCCCATGCAGAGGCTAAGATCCCTCAAAGGGATATCATGGGTATGGCCTAAACTGCATATGAAATATATTTTTATTCTCTTTTGTTTTCAAAAATTAAAAAAATTCATTACTTTTCATCTTCTTTTTTGCAAAAAAAAAAAAAAAAATACTCATCGGAAAAAAAAAATAATAATAAACAAGCTTGTAAGATTATTGACTATTCATAAAAAAGAAAAAAGAAACCGAATGTGTCACAATAACAATATCTAAAAGTACTCAATACGTACGTAGAGTTCGATCTAGAGAACCGAATCAGTAACAGAAGTTAACTACCCAGCTTCACTGAAAACTCTAATAAAACCACCTTCGCATTCTGTGGGTGACGATACAGCGAGCGTAAAGCTGTCCGATTGATGCTGAATCGATCGGAGTTCTATCCCGTGTAGGTAGCTCACAAAATGTCTAGCCACACTGAAGAGACTTGAAAATCGAAACACGTGTCTGTGGATGACTATATATATATATATATATATATAATATATATGATAAGTGAACAAGGTTTGTTTAGAATGGCGGTTTGCCGAATAATTTTCTTAGAGAATAAGTGCTTAATTGGAGTCGTACCTATTTTGAAATTAGATTAATTAATAATGAATTAGGCGGGAAACTATTAAAAATTTGGTTATGGCTAAACAAATCGAGAAAAAGCAATCTGCTGTATGTTACATTTCGCCTATTAGCCTCATCAGCAAACTATAAGATCGGAAGACCGCCCTGGCGCTGATAAGCACTTATTCCAAAAAATTATCGCAAAAAGCCATTCTAAACAACCTGTTTACAACTACCATATTCGTCGTTGTAATAAAATCACCTAGAATAGGAGATTTAACCTACTCTAACAAATCATAAGAAATCTAAGAAGTTCTTTGGTGTTGGCGGTTATGGATCGGCCTGTCAGCTTCGGCAGTCGGTTTCAGAATCACGCACAGGCGGTCTTGCCGATCATAAGCCTGCTGATGAGGCCTAATAGGCCGAAATGTACATACAGAGATATGATTTTTCTCGATTTGTTTAGCCATACATTTAATAGTATCCCGCCTAATTCATTATTAATTAATTAATTTTCAAAATTAGGTACGACTCCAATTAAGCACTTATTCCCAAAATATATATATATATATATAATATATAATATATATATATATTATATATAAGTCGATTAGAGCGTTCGCTAGAAACCACAAGGTCCTAGTTCGATTACCGGTCCCCGCAACTCAGCGTATGAGTAGGCACATGGATCTGTGCGTAAAGTAAGCGAGCTGATGTAGGTGTGGCGCCCCACCTCAGATGCGAAAAACATCTCTTGGTCTACGCTATGAAAAGGGATGACTCCCTCGCTGAATGCTGGATACCGAACTTTAGGCGCCCCGGCACTTTTATAAATTATATATTATATATAATTATATATGTGTGTGGTGTGTGTGGCTGAAATTAAATGAAATGAATCACACAGTATGAATTTAAATATTATTCATATATATATATATAAGTCTTACTTTCTCCATATATAATATATATATATATTAATATATATAAATATATATTATAATTATGTTGTGGTGTGTGTGTTGTTGTTTCTTCGTATGTTTGCATGTATCTATCTCAGACTGTTCGTATCTGTTTAATATTTTTCGTTAACTATCTATTTAGCATTTCTCAGTCTTTGCGTATCTATCTATCTATCTATCTATCGATCTCAGTCTATTCGTATGTATTGTATGCATGTATCAATCATCCAAACTGTTCGTATGTATCTATTATGTACGTATCCAATCTCAATCAGTTCCTTATTGATCTATCTACATTCTCAGTCTGTTCACACACACACACACACCAGCACACACAACAACACACAAACACACACACACACACATATATATATGTTATATATATATATGTCGTTTATATCATACTAGCAATATATGCACCCCCTGGTGCAAGTATTAAGTTGTAATAAGACTTTATATTAATATTAGTAAGGCTAATGAAACTAAATAAGAATGCAGATAAAGGAATATTTGAACAGAGGGGTAATCGAAAAAAGAACTGAAACTTACTCTTCCATCACTCATCTTTCAGTGCTAAAATTTCCTATATTTAACTATTTAGTTAAAAAAGGAAGTAAAAATAAAATAGCAGTTATTTCTTCTTGTTAATGAGATTTCTTTAAGATTTATCCCCGAGATTCTGTTCATATTCATGAATATGAAAGACTAAACCAAAAAATCAATAATACCAGCATATATTTGATTAAAATCAAATTTTAATAATCAATATGCAAATTAGCTTCCTATGTCACACATTAAACACTATTTATTATATATAAAAACAATTTGCATGTTGATTAGTATGTAATATGGTCACAGTGATTCGCTCTGGACCATTGCTATAATTAACGCGTCATTTGGTATACTCCACGAATATATATAGCGATACCCTGTGATAAGCATGTGGGACGCTGTGAGAACGGATGCTGTGACATGCGACGGGATCGACGCAATTTTTCACCGCCACCCCATGAGCTTCGGTTTGTGGTGGTCCCACGTTAATAGCCTTGTGCTGGACATCTCGTCTTCTTTT
>CM042175.1:15006892-15009392 GCA_023376005.1 Doryteuthis pealeii
AAAATTTATTCTATTAACTTTATATGTGTTACGATTCGAGTGGCAATTTTTAGGCTGCAGGTGAGAGCACTTTACAATGGAGATTAGGTTTGATCCGTGTAAGTAGAAATTCTATAATGCTTGTTCCGGTTTAAGGATAGTAAGTAACTCAGTCAGTTAGAAGTTAGAAGCCGAGCTCGTAGGATGTGAGTCTCACCTGCGCAGATGTCTGGGTTGGGGATTGAAATAAAATAAACATCAAAGAAAATAGAAGTCTTGTGTTTATTACCTAAAAACTAACAAGGACACAGGGCTTCTGATAAAGAGAAATCCCTAACAGAAACCAGACCCGAAGTCCCCAAGAAAGTCCGTGTGTCTCGAATCATATGATCCTTGTGTTTTTCAGTGTTAGGCAGAATCCTTGTCCGTTGGTCCGTTGTGTTGGCCTTCAAAAGCAAGAGCACTTGTCCAGCACAATAAATGAATAAAATAAAACAAAAGAAATAAAGAAACTAATATGATTCAAAGTCGACGGGGCGGCCTATAGTCGGTATCAGCCTGTCAGCGAGGGAGTCTATCCCCTTTTCAATAGCGCTAGATCAAGGAGATTGTTTTAGCGTCTGAGGTGGAGCGCCAAACCTACCATCAGCTCCTTACTTTACCGCACAGATCCCTGTGCTACTTATACGCTGAGTTGGCGAGGACCGGTATCGAACTAGGAACCTTGTGGTTTCTTCGCGAACGCTCAACCGACTGAGCTAACCCGGCCCCTAATGTTATTTAATATTTCTTAATGGAACAGTCTACCTTATATCAAAATGGAGGGAGTGTTGGACTTATTTGTATATAAGGTCTGCTCCAATTCCCACTCTGAATTTATAGACTAGGCAAGGTCACGTGGTATATTCCTTCGCCAATCAGCAGCCATAATGTTCGGCTGATTAACTACTTTTACACTGATTCTTTTACAGTATATTTGCTACTATTGACGAAGGAACTCACAATACTCAAGAGTCTTTACCAGAGGATTACCTAAGGATTTCTGCTGGACAAGCGATCTTGCTTGAAGGCCAAATGATGGCCCATTAAAACTTAACGCTTTGGTCCGTGTTAAGCACGAGCAACTGAACGCCTGTCCACCAAGGCCTTTTAATAGTTAACCAACCACGTATTCGAGCGTGTTGATGGCGAATCTTGAAGAGTCTTGGAGACCTGAGGAAACTCGCTGTCGCTCAGACTCCAGTGAAAGACCACCAGCTAATGCTGTTATGAAATAAGGATTATATAAAGAAGAAGAGAATTTGTCATCTCGTGGATTTTGCCGTCTCGGCGCATCACATAGTGAAAATGAAAGAAAACGAAAAGCATCTACCAAGGGAAATGAACCCCCCCCCCAAAAAAAACAAACAAAAAAAAAACAACAAAAAACAAAAACAAAGCTGGAACATGAAGGTAAATGTACTAATTCTAATTGGTGCCTTTGGAACGGACGCTTTCTGTCTTCCGCCTGTCGGATAGGGCATTAGAATGCACCGACTGTACCTCTGCAGAGGGGTAAGACTCCCCCAATGGGGCTACCTGTTGGCCGTAGGCGGCGACCCGTTATGCTTAAGGATAGAGCCCAGGTGGATTAGCAGTCCATGACTTGCAATACTCCACTTTGGCCCTATCTTGGGCTAGACGGGCGGTCGGAGAGGCCCCCTCCGATCAATCAACTGGTCACGTCAAGCCCTAGCACCTATATGATTTCCCCAACCCTATTGCCCTTATGGCAAGCCCCAGCCCTTTTTATCATGTGGGTGCTAGAAGGCGGTGACTGAGGGTCTACATGTCCTGGGAATGACATTAAAATCTATCTGATGGTGAGGTTCCAGTTCTGGAGGTTTGGGGAATGTGGAGCACCCCTTCATCCATATTGCTCCCTGGTCCACTCTGACCCGCAGTGGTAGTAACTGTTAGGGTCCCATCTATGTGTTAAATAGAAAAACATAAAAAATTATAAACAAAATTGTATTATGCATTAAGAATGAATTTATTTTACAACTTTGTCGGCATTAAATGACCCACTGAGGTTGATATGCCGTAAAACAAAACAAAACAAACAAAACAAAACAAACTTTCTGTCTTGCCATTATTAACATAAACATTAACCTATATCTACTTATCTTCCCTTGCTTTGTTGACTATTCGAAACGAATCAGATGCAGTTTCGAGTCTCTCCTGGTTTTTTTTTGGGGGGGGGGGCGGTTCTTACCCTTCTATATCGGGATACAATCTGCGTATTCTATCTGATGGTGAGGTTCCAGTTTTGGAGGTTTGGGGAATGTGGAGCACCCCTTCATCGCCATAGCTCCCTGGTCCACTCTGACCCGGAGTGGCAGTACCTGTTAGTGACGCTAACAGGTACTGCCACTCCGGGTCATCTTCCTTTGGTAACAACCACCGACCTTTTACCAAACCCAAAACCACCCAACCTACCAACCCACCTACTCTTCTCCCCTTCACTTTCTACCACTCCCAT
>CM042175.1:15011892-15014392 GCA_023376005.1 Doryteuthis pealeii
GAATACCTATTTAAATGTATGGCTAAACAAATCGAGAAAAATCAATCTCTGTATGTACATTTTCGGCCCTATTAGGCCTCATCAAGCAGAGCTATAGATCGGAAGACCGCCCTGTGCGTGATTAAGCACTTATTCTCCAAAAAAATTATCGGCAAAAAGCCATTCTAAACAAACCTGTTTACAACTTACCATATCGTCGTGTAATAAAAGTCACTAGAAGAGGAATGTTAACCTACTCTAAACAAATCATAAAAATCTAAGAAGTTCGTTTGGTGTTGGGGTTATGGGATCGGCCTGTCAGCTTGGCAGTCCGGTTTCAAATCACGCACAGGGCGGTCTTCCGATCTATAGCTCTGCTGATGAGGCCTAATAGGCGAAATGTACATACAGAGATTGATTTTTCTCGATTGTTTAGCCATACATTTAATAGGTATTCCCGCCTAATCAATTATTAATAATTAATTTTCAAAATAGGTACGACTCCAATTAAGGCACTTATTCTCCAAAATATTATATATAAATAATATATATATATATATATATATATATATATATATATAGTCGGTAGAGCGTTCGGCTAGAAACCACAAGGTTCCTAGTTCGATACCGGTCCCCGCCACTCAGCGTATGAGTAGCACATGGATCTTGCGGTAAAGTAAGGAGCTGATGGTAGGTGTGCGCCCCACCTCAGATGCTAAAAACAATCTCCTTGGTCTAGCGCTATTGAAAAGGGGTAGACTCCCTCGCTGAATGGCTGATACCGACTTTAGGCCGCCCGTCGACTTTTATGATATATATATATATATATATATATTATATATATGTGTGTGTGTGTGTGTGTGTGAAATAAATGGAAATGATCCGACAGTATGAATTAAATTTATTCATATATATATATATAATGTCTACTTTTCTCCATAATATATATATTATATATATATATATTATATATTATATATATATATTTGTGTGTTGTGTGTGTGTGGTGTTTCTTCGTATGTTTGCATGTATCTATCTCAGACTGTTCGTATCTTGTTTAATATATTTTCGTAACTATCTATTTACATTTCTCAGTCTTTTCGTATCTTCTATCTATCTATCTATCTATCTCAGTCTATTCGATGTATGTATGCATGTATCAATCTATCCCAAACTGTTCGTATGTATCTATCTATGTACGTATCAATCTCAATCAGTTCTTATGTATCTATCTACATGTCTCAGTCTGTTCACACACACACACCCACAGCACACACACACACACACCACAAACACACACACACACACATATATATATGTCTATATATATATATGTCTTTATATATACTAGCCAATATATGCACCCCCTGGGTGCAAGTATTCAAGTTTTATATAAGATATTATATTAAATTAGTAAGGCTAATGAAACTAAATAAGAATGCAGATAAGAATATTTGAAACAGAGGGGGTATAATCGAAAAAAAGAACTGAAACTTACTCTTCCATCAGTCTCATCTTTCATTGCTAAATTTTCCTAATTTAACTATTTAGTTAAAAAAGGAAGTAAAGAATAAAATTACAGTTATTTCTTCTTGTTAATGGATTTCTTTTAAGATTTATCCCCGAGAATTTCTGTTCATATTCATGAATATAAAACTAAACAATTAGAAATCAATAATACCCAGCATATATTTATTAAAATCAAATTTTTAATATCAATATGCAAATTAGCTTTCCTATTCACACTATAAACCACTATTTTACTGTATATATAAATACAATTGCATGTTATTAGTATGTAGATATGGTCAACAGTGGCTTCGGCCTCTGGACCATTGCTATAATTAACGGCGTCGATCCCAGGGGCCATCCACCCAGGCAACACCTGCCCCCTCGATTTAAAAGGGCAGGGCTGGGTTTATTGCCCAGTGCCTGAGGCGCCCCCTTGAGGGGAATGCCGACGGATCGACGCAATTTTTCACCCGCCACCCATGAGCTTTCGGTTTGTGGGTGGTCCCACGTTAATAGGGCCTTGTGCCTGACCCGTACAAGTGGGGTACGTGGAAAATATCATGTAGATATGGTCAACAGTATTAATAATGTAAAACGATTTTAATAATAATTGAGGTTTGAATAAAAGTAAAATCATGGAGAATGTGATGTAAATAACTTAAGGGAATTGTGACTTGAGTTGTAATATAGTTTCGGTTACAGACAAACACACAATCTCCATTATAATAAGATATATATATATATGTCTATATATCTTATAATGGAGATTGTGGGTTTGTCTGTCTGTAACCGAAACTATATTACTATACAAGTCACAATTCCTCTCGTTATTTACATCATATTCTCCATGATTTTATTTTTATTTAAACCTTAATTATTAATAAAATTGTTTACATCATTAAGACTGTTGCCCATATCTACATACAAATAACATGCAATTGTATTTATATATACAACAAAATAGAGGTTAGTGTGGAATGGGAAGGCTAATTTGCATATTGATCTTAAA
>CM042175.1:15019392-15036892 GCA_023376005.1 Doryteuthis pealeii
ATATCCTGGGAATGACGTTAAACTCTATCTGATGGTGAGGTTCTAGTTTTGGAGGTTTGGGGAATGTGGAGCACCCCTTCATCACCATTGCTCCCTGGTCCACTCTGACCCGGAGTGGTAGTACCTGTTAGGGTCCCATCTATGGGTTAAATAGAAAAATGTATTGATAAAAAAATTGTATTATCCATTAAGAATTGATTTATTTCAAAACTTTATCGGCATTAAATGACCCACTGAGGTTGATATGCCGTAAAACAAACCAAACCAAACCAAACCAAAACTCAATTTTTAAAAAACATTTTTTAAACTCATTTTTTCTATTTAACCCATAGATGGGTCCCTAACAATAATACCACTCCGGGTCAGGTTGAACCTGGGAGCAATGGTGACAAAGGGGTACTCCACACTTCCTAGAGCTTTAGAATAGGAACTTCGCTATTAGATGTAGTTTAATGTCATACCGAGGACAGAGAGACCTTCAGCCACCGCTTTCAAGCACATATATGATAAAATGGGAGCTTGTAACAAGGGCAATAGGATTGATTGTAGGGGGTCTCTCCAATGTTCAGGTTGCAATAAACAATACATAGGTGAGACATCTAGAAATATCAACAATGCATCTACGAGCACAAAAGAGCTATAAAAAACCGGGCTTTAACTAAACACATTCTGGAAACCAACCACATCTTTAATTTTAAGAATCCAAAATGTTAGTTAAGATACATACTGTGACACTCATTGTTTTAAAAAAAAATCTGATACTGAAGTTAACAGAGTGGCCAATTTAGTGTATTAACTTTATATGTAAATGTATCAACAATTATGGGACAGATTTTGCCTTTTTTAAATTAATATCATATCTGTCCTATAACAGTTGTTAAGGAAGCGCGTGATGTAATGGTTAAAGTCATGGGAAATGGACACGTCGCCCCGAGTTCAAATCCTGGATGTGGTAACTGCATTTCACTTAGCGCTAATACCCTTGGGAAATGTATGAATCCTACTCTTCTTCCAGCTATGGATAAATAGTAGGGCAGGCTGGGCTCTTTAAACTTGGTTAGGCAACCGGTATAGGAGAAGGAAAACTCGGAATTCAAACCTGTTGAACTCCGCTTAAGAAATTGACCATGTGTCACATCCTACTCGTGCGGAGGGGTTGGTAAATATATATATATATAACAGTTGTTACATATAATGTGTGAAATTTGTATGTAAATGTATCATCTATTATGAGACAGTGTTAAAGTAATAGCATATCTGTCCCATAAAGGTTGTTACATTTAGTGTATGAAATTTATATTTCAAATGCTCAATTATTATGGGACAAATATTGCAGATTTTACTACTACTGTCCCATAATAGTTGTTATATTTAGTGAATTAATTTTATAAGCAAATGTCTCAACTATTATGGGACAGAGTTAAAGTAATATTATTTTGGTCCCATAATAGTTGGTACATTTTGTGTATGAAATTCATATGCAAATGTACCAATTATAATGGGACATATTTTGCATATTTTACTACTACTGTCCCATAATAGTTGTTACATTTAGTGTAGGAAATTTAAATGTAAATGTATCAATTGTTATGAGACAAATTTTGAAAGTTAATTAATTAATAATTAATTAATTAGGCGGGATTTAAAAGGGGCCGGGTTAGCTCAGTCGGTAGAGCGTTCGGCTAGAAACCACAAGGTTCCTAGTTCGATACCGGTCCTCGCCAACTCAGCGTATGAGTTGCACAGGGATCTGTGCAGTAAAGTAAGGAGCTGATGGTAGGTGTGGCGCTCCACCTCAGACGCTAAAACAATCTCCTTGGTCTAGCGCTATTGAATAGGGGATAGACTCCCTCGCTGACTGGTTGATACCGACTTTAGGCCGCCCCGACGACTTTACTTTACTCACCTATTTAAATGTAAGGCTAAAAAATCGAGAAAAATCAATCTCTGTATGTACATTTCGGCCTATTAGGCCTCATCAACAGAGCTATAGATACGAAGACCGCCCCGTATGCGATTCGAAACCTGACTGTCAAACTGACAGGCAAGCATCTTACCTTCACACCAAATACCTCCACACCAAACGGACTTAGCTAGATTTCTTCGTTTTGTTTATGAGACAAATGTAAATGTTTTACTACTACTGTCCCATAATAGTTGGTACATTTAATGTAGGAAATTTATATGTAAATGTATCAATTATAATGGGACAAATGTAAACGATACTGAAGTTAACAGAGCGGCCAATCAAAGAGGTTTGTTGTGAAATACAATACAAAATCGAATGTACAAACTGACGCACTCTCTAGCGTTAAACTTTCTGGTAATGTTGGTTCCTTTTATAGAAGACAGTGTTAACCTCTGAGGTAAACACTGACCAGATCTGCCATTAACACCAATGATATCTACTGTGCTCCGTGTCTTTCGACACAAATGATACACTTAATTAGATTTACTCACATTTTACACTGTCCAAAATGGAGTTTGATACGAAACAATTCAGATAAAAAAAAAAGTTGTGGTGCGAATCAAGATGATTTGGGGAAAACGCCGAACAAGAAATAAATAAAGAAAATATCAAATCAATGAAAACAGAATAATAATAATAATAATAATAACAATAATCTTATTATAATGGAGATTGTGTGTTTGTCTGTCTGTAACCGAAACTAAATCACTACTCAAGTCTGAATTCACCATGAATTTATTTTTATTTAAACCTCAATTATTGATAAAATTCTTATACATTATTAACACTGTTGGATTAATCTACTTACTAACAACGTGCAATTATATTTATATATTCAACAAAATAGCGATTTACAGTGAGAACGAACAGGCTAATTTGCATATTGATATGAAGAATTTGATTTTAATAAATATGTGCTTAGTATTATTGATTTCTAATTGTTTGGTTTTCTCTTAACGAATCTGAGCAAAAATCTCGAGGATGAATCTTAAAAGAAATCCATAAACAAGACGAAAGAACTGAAATTTTATTAAATACTTCATAATCTAACTAAATAGATAAATTAGGAAAAATGAAAAACGGGAGTGATGGAAAACGATGGAAGAGTTAGATTTAAAGCTGTTTTATTTTTCGATTATACCCCTTCAGTTTATCATTTTCTAAATAGTTTCTAATTAGATACAATATTTTATTACATCAAAACCTAAATACTTGCATATATTTGCTAATAATAATAATAATAATAATAATAATAATAATAATAATAATAATAAAATGTAGACTTTGTGGTAATAGAGATGAGACTGTAAACCATATACTCTGCGAATGTAACAAACTAAGCACAACGAGAATACAAAACTAAACACGACTGGGTTGGAAAGGTGATCCACTGGGAATTATGCAAAAAAATTAATTTTGACCATATATATGCATAAACCAGAATCTGTTCTTTAGAACGAAACATAAAATTCTCTGGGACTTTGAAATAAAAACAGATCACCTAATCCCAGCAAGAAGACCAGACCTAGTGTTGATAAAGAAAAAAAAGATAGAACTTGTCTACTGGTGGATTTTGCAGTTCCAGCAGATCACAGAGTGAAGCTGAAGGAAAATGAAAAAATGGACAAATATCTGGACCTTGCCAGAGAACTGAAAAAGTTATGGAACATGAAAGTGAAAGTGATACCAATTGTGGTTGGTGCACTTGGAACAGTCCCAAAAGGATTGGAAAAGGGTTTGAAAAGGGTTTGGAAAGTTTGGATATCAAAGGAAGGATTGAAACCATTCAGAACACTGCACTGCTGCAATCTGCCAGAATACTCAAAAGAGTCCTGGAGACCTGAGGAGACTTGCTGTCACTCAGACTCCAGTGAAATACCATCAGCTAACGCTGGTGTGAAAACTCAAAAGGAGTGAATAATAATAAAATGTAGGCTGTGTGGTCTAGTAAATGTAGACTTTGCGGTAATAGAGATGAGACTGTAAACCATATACTCTGCGAATGTAACAAACTAACACAACGAGAATACAAAACTAGACACGACTGGGTTGGGAAGGTGATCCACTGGGAATTATGCAAGAAATTAAATTTTGACCATACAACAAAACGGTATATGCATAAACCAGAATCTGTTCTTGAGAACGAAACACATAAAATACTCTGGGACTTTGAAATAAAAACGGATCACCTTATCCCAGCAAGAAGACCAGACCTAGTGTTGATAAACAAAAACACTTGGAACGGTCCCAAAGGGATTGGAAAAGGGATTGGAAAATCTGGACATTAGAGGAAAGATTGAGACCATCCAGCATACTGCACTGCTGCTATCTGCCAGAATACTCAGAAGAGTCCTGGAGACCTGAGGAGACTTGCTGTCACTCAGACTCCAGTGAAAGACCATCAGCTAACGCTGATGTGAAAACTCAAAAGGAATGAATAATAATAATAATAATAATAATAATAATAATAATAATAATAATAACGATGATGAGGATGATAATATACAGTGAAGTGCAAAGACATAAACTTATGAAATATTAAGAAAATATATGGATAAGTCATTTCTTTTGAATGTTGCACTGGAAGTGCAAACGACTTTTTCCTGTGCAGCGAAAGGCGACCGGATATTTTACTGCGTGACAACGCCCGTCTTCATGTTACAGCTGTGGCGCAGCAAGCGGTTTATCGTGCTGAGATGGAAAGTACTTGCACCTGTGCAACGATCTTCCAAACCTACCGGGTTCGAATTATCGTTAATTTCACTCCATTCATCGCACTAGCAAAAATATGCACCCTCCGGGTGTAAATATTTAAGTTTTAATGTAATAAAATATATTTGATTAAAAAAACTAACGAAATTGAATATGAACGCATATAAAAAGATTACGCTTATTTTAATCATATTTTAATTGCTTTCTATACAAAAATCATTCACGAGATTGATTTTAATACGTTGGAGAATAAATCAATAATATTAGAAATCAATAACACCATGTAATTGTTTATTAAAACTGGTTTTGTTAAAACCAGTATGCAAATTAACCAAACCATATATTATGTAAATCAATATTTCTTAGTGATATATCAGATACATTATATAATTCTAAACGTGGGCTGTTTTGAGGCAAATCAGATTTTCATAGAGACATTGTTAATGAATAAGATTTATTCTATATATTAATGATAATGATTTTGGCTAAAATACTCATCAACGTGGCTAGACTTTGTAGGCTGCGTTAAGGCGGGTTCGAAACTCGATAAAACAACTAATCAAACAAACACGCACACACACACACCACACATATATATATATATATATATATATATATATATATATATATAATATATAGAGAGAGAGAGAGAGAGAGAGAGAGAGAGATCGCAATGTCTTGTTAGGTGACTGCCACTCCCTCGTTCATTGTCCGTTTGTGAACTCGTTCATGACTTTTCAATCCTGCCAGTGACTTGCATAACTTAGAACATATCTGGCAAACATAACGATCGGTGTTGACAGAGTCGACAGGCGTTATATATATATGTTGAAAGGATAAATAAATAAAGAAATAAAGAAAAGAAAATGTTGAATGGATAAAATTTATTTAATTTTATTTACCGACACGTGTTTCGACCAGGAGTTTGTTCATGTACACACGTATTCTATTTATTATTATTTTAAATATAAAATGAAATAATAATGATAGAAAATTGTAAAATATTTAAGCATACGAAGAAAGACGACCTTCATCAGTGTAAAATGTTTGATATTTGAAGTTAAAACGGTCATATATATATATATATATATATATATATATATATATATATATAGGGTTTGTGGCAACCCTTGATGCACCAATTCTTTCCTATCGACTGTGCCAAAAAGTGTAGATGGTCCAACACAAGCCTTCACCACTATAAACAAATCACTGTGTGGATGTTCATTGTATGAACACTCATACGTCAATCGACGGGAGAGTCCATCATATATATATATATATATATATATATATATTATATATATATATATAGAGAGAGAGAGAGAGAGAGAGAATAGAGTATGATCATAAATTATTGTGATAAAAATAAAAACAGTCGAAATACAAACGTAAATCGAAGGAAGTAAGAAATTTGGAAACAAACAGACTTCGATAACGATAAAGAATTTTGCAGTCCCAAATAAACTACCGTCTAAATAATTTCTTTCGTGTAACAGACCCTAATTAAATAAATAATCATACAATATAATTCCAAGAACGTTCCTCCCACTTTTTGATTTTTTCCCTCCTCTTTCCACTCCTCTTTCCCCTTCAAGTAATGAATTTAAACAACGCAACGTAATTCCCTCTACTGCAAAAATTTCGACAGATTTCACCAGACAGCAAGCAAAGCCGCCAAGTAAGTAAGTAAGTAGACAAAATTGAATGATTCATAATGTTGTAGGCAAACGTAACTAGAATAAAAGCGGAGATATATAAATAAACAAATAAATGCCGACAAGGCACAAATAGCTATGACGACCACAACGCTGACGATGTCAGAGTAAAGAAAGATAATGATAAAGAAGAAAAAAATGGCAGACGTATAAATTGGAAGATTGAGCGGGAAAAATGATTGAGACAAACATGGCGGCTGTGAAAAAGAGGGTTTACAAGCGAACAGCAATCACGAACTTAATGTAATTTTTTAAATAGTAAATGCGACTCCGGAATCTTTCACAAATATCTGTGTGGGATTTTTTTTCTTTCCATTTTTTTTTTGTTGTTTTTGATTGTTGCTATTTTATTTAGATTTATTTACTTGCACGTCAGTTTTCACTTCATTTTGTTATTTTTTTACATTTTTTCTTCCTTTCTTTCCTTCGTTTATTCAATGTTACTTTCCTTTGGGAAATTCACACTTCTTTATTTTTTTCTTTCGTCTTTTTGTTTTCTTTTTCAATAACGTAGCATCTTTTTCCAGTTTATATTTTATTGTTTCTTTCTTTCTTTCATTTTATTTTTCTCTTTTTTTTTTTCTTTCTGAATGTTCTTTCTTTTTCATTCAGTGAAATGTTTTTTCGCCATTTCCCACTCATTTCTCCTTGCTCTTTTTCATTTGTCTTTCTTTTCATTCCAAATCTTTCTATGTCTGTCTGTCTGTCTGTCTGTCTGTCTCTCACTCTGGGTATATCTATTTCTTTCTGATTCTTTCTTTCTATCAATCTCTTTTTTATCAATCAATCAATCAATCTATCTATCTATCTCTTTTCATTTTTCATCCTTGTTTCTTCATGGACCACATTCTTCATTTATTTTTCTCTCTTATTCATCTTTCTTTCTTCTTTTCTTCTTTCTTTTTTCTTTTCTTTTCTTTCTCCACATATTTCTTTCATCATTTTCTGTTTTCTATTAATTTTTTCTTGATTTTCTTTCATCCCATTCATTCTTTTGTTCTTTCATTGATTTTCATATTTCTTTCTTTCTTTACTATTTTTACATTATTACTTACTTTTCTTTTTGTTTATTACTACATTCTTTCTTTCTTTTTTAAAATATTCTATTTATACGTTCTTTCTTTTCATTCTATTCTTCGTTATTTCTTTCTTTTCATAATTTTCAATTTCTACGTTCTCTCTTTCTTTCATTCTTTTCATTTTTTATACTTTCTTTTTTTTCTTTCATTATTTCTATTTCTACGTTCTCTCTTTCTTTCATCCTTTTCAGTTTTTGTACTTTCTTTTTTTCTTTCATTATTTCTATTTCTACGTTCTTTTTTTCTTTCATTCTTTTTTTATTTTTTTTTTATTTTTTTCTTTCATTATTTCTATTTCTACGTTCTCTCTTTCTTTCATTCTTTTCATTTTTTGTACTTTTTTTTTTTTTTCATTATTTTCTATTTCTTTCTCTCTTTCTTTTCATTTTTTTTTATACTTTCTTTTTTTTCTTTCATTATTTCTATTCTACGTTCCCTCTTTCTTTCATTCTTTTCACTTTTTGTACTTTCTTTTTCTTTCATTATTTCTATTTCTACGTCTCTCTTTCTTTCATTCTTTTCATTTTTATACTTTCTTTTTTTTCTTTCATTATTTCTATTTCTACGTTCCCTCTTTCTTTCATTCTTTTCATTTTTTGTACTTTCTTTTTTTTTCTTCATTATTTCTATTTATACGTTCTCTCTTTCTTTCATTCTTTTCATTTTTATAGTTTCTTTTTTTTCTTTCATTATTTCTATTTCTACGTTCTTTCTTTCTTTCATTCTTTTTATTTTTTTTACTTTATTTTTTTTTCTTTCATTATTTCTATTTCTACGTTCTCTCTTTCTTTCATTCTTTTCATTTTTTATACTTTCTTTTTTCTTTCATTATTTCTATTTCTACGTTCCCTCTTTCTTTCATTCTTTTCATTTTTTATACTTTCTTTTTTTCTTTCATTATTTCTATTTCTACGTTCTCTCTTTCTTTCATTCTTTTCATTTTTTATACTTTCTTTTTTTCTTTCATTATTTCTATTTCTACGTTCTCTCTTTCTTCATTCTTTTCATTTTTTGTACTTTCTTTTTTTTCTTTCATTATTTCTATTTATTTCATTCTTTCATTTTTATAGTTTTTTTTTCTTTCATTATTTCTATTTCTACGTTCTTTCTTTCTTTCATTCTTTTTATTTTTTTACTTTCTTTTTTTTCTTTCATTATTTCTTTTCTACGTTCTCTCTTTCTTTCATTCTTTTCATTTTTTATACTTTCTTTTTTTCTTTCATTATCTATTTCTACGTTCTTTCTTTCTTTCATTCTTTTTATTTTGTACTTTCTTTTTTTCTTTCATTATTTCTATTTCTACGTTCTCTCTTTCTTTCATTATTTTCATTTTTTATACTTTCTTTTTTTCTTTCATTATTTCTATTTCTACGTTCTTTCTTTCTTTCATTCTTTTATTTTTTGTACTTTCTTTTTTTTCTTTCATTATTTCTATTTCTACGTTCTCTCTTTCTTTCATTCTTTTCATTTTTTATACTTTCTTTTTTTTCTTTCATTATTTCTATTTCTACGTTCTCTCTTTCTTTCATTCTTTTCATTTTTTGTACTTTCTTTTTTTTTCATTCTTTCTATTTCTACGTTCTTTATTTCTTTCATTCTTTTAATTTGTTTTGTAATTTCTTTTTTTCTCGTTATTTCTATTTCTACGTTCTTTCTTTACTCTTTTCATTTTCTTTCTTTCCTTCTCACTTTTCATTATTTTCTATTTTTACTTTCTTTCTTTTTTTCATTTTTCTTTCATTTTTTTTGTTCTTTCACGTTGTGGTGACAGAGCTTCTTTGGAGAGATAAACGTCGTGGTGTCAATTTGCATTTTACGACAGACAACTGACTGCCAAACTGAAGACATTTAGTTGTGGATGAAAGAAAACTTGAACGAAGAAGAAGAAAAAAAGAAGTATGAAGAAATTTTGATGATTTCAACACATAAGAATCAATCGAATGCGAATGCAACTGAATCATTGAAATGGGGGATCAGATGCAATTGATCTATCTATCTATCTATCTATCTCCTTCTGTTCAATTCATCTATCTATCTATCTATCTATCTATCTCGTGGTCACGTCAAGCCCTAGCACCTATATGATTTTCCCAACCCTATTGCCCTTATGGCAAGCCCAACCCCTTTTTATCATATGGGTGTTAGAAGGCGGTGGCTGCGGGTCTACATGTTCTGGGAATGACGTTAAACTCTATCTGATGGTGAGGTTCCAGTTCTGGATGTTTGGGGAATGTGGAGCACCCCATTCATCACCATTGCTCCCTGATCCACTCTGACCCGGAGTGGTAGTACCTGTTAGGGTCCCATCTATGAGTTAAATAGAAAAATGTATTTATAAAAAAATTGTGTTATCCATTAAGAATTGATTTATTTCAAAACTTTATCGGTGTTAAATGACCCACTGAGGTTGATATGCCGTAAAACAAAACAAACCAAGCCAAACCAAACTATCCCAATCTGCTCAGATCTATATATCGATTTATCTATTTATTTCAATCCGCTTCAATCTATCTGTCTATTCTAATCTCTATTTATTCCAGACTTGCAACTCTAACAGGTAATACTACTCTGATGCTACCTCTAATTCCATCCTTAAGCATCATGGCTCACACCCACAACCAACATGAAGCACCATTGGGGGGATTATGCCCCTCTGCACGGATTCAGTCGGTGTATTCTAAAGCCCCAGCTGACAGGGCTTGACCCGTTGATGGAACCCAAACAGATACTACCACACTGGTCAGATAGGACCTGCGAGTATTGGTAATGAAGCTGTTACTCAACACTCCCCAAATGTCTATATTTGGATCCTCACCACCCGATGCATTTAAGTACCCTACCCAGGACGCCCCATTTAAAAAGAAAAAGAAAGAGAATAAAAGTTTCGATTCAAATAGATGTTTGTTCTTTAAAGTTAAAATACAACAATAAAATAATTGTGAGAATAAAATACAATTTAATATGACATGCAAAACAAATGGCGAGAAATAGGCTCACACGGGCGTTAGTCGATGGGGAAAATATTCAAATGAGGTTGAGAAGAAGAAGAAGAAGAAGAAGAAGAAGAAGAAGAAGAAGAAGAAGAACAACAACAACAACAACAACAACAGTAACGAGAACCTACCAGAAAAGAACAAGAACAAGAAGGAGATTCAACCAGAGAAGAAGAAGAAGAAGAAGAAGAAGAAGAAGAAGAAGAAGAATAATAATAATAATAATAATAATAATAATAATAAGACGAAAAAGAAAAGGGGTGTGAAGAGAAGAAGAAAAAGAAGAGGAGGAGGAGGAAGAAGAAGGGTGTAAAGAGAAGAAAATAATAATAATAATAATAATAATAATAATAATAATAATAATAAGAAGAAGAAGAAGAAGAAGAAGAAGAAGAAGAAGAAGAATTGTGAAATGAGAAGAAGAAGAAGAAGAAGAAGAACAAGAACAAGAACAAGAACAAGAACAAGAACAAGAAGAAGAGGAAGCGGAGGTGTAAAGATAGAAGGAAGAGGTGTGTAAAGAGAAGAAGTGAATAATAATAATAATAATAATAATAATAATAATAATAATAATGAGAAGAAGAAGAAGAAGAAGAAGAAGAAGAAGAAGAAGAAATTATTAGAGACAAAGACGGTAAATAAACAGAAATTTGAAGAAGAAGAACAAGAAGAACAAGAACAAGAACAAAAACAAGAAGAAGAAGAAGAAGAAATAAAGATAACGAAGAAATGAATTGAAAAAAAACACGAAAAAGAAAAGAAAGATAAAAAGGAAGTAGATGAATAATTAAAGAAATAAAATAAATTGAAGGAAAATAGCAAAAAGCAAAAAAAATGTAAATTTATCTTTTTTTTTCTTCTTTTTTCTTTTAAAGACGTCATCAACAAACAGGATTGTCCTGTTTTTCAAGCCAAACTCTTTTGTGAAAACCGTTCAATTCCTTTTTCTTTTCCCATTTCGATGTGCATGTTTCTTTTGGTGTATGTTTTTTTTTGGCGCGCGTACAAACACATGTGCAATTGACTAAGCATTCGCACATTCTTTTGTACGGTACAAATGTCGGTATTTGATGAATGCAATTGCTGTGATATTTTCGAGATGTGAACTAAATTTTAGAAGATTTTTGAAAGTTTTATTTATATCCTAATATACATATATGTAAATGACTTAAATGCAAAATACAAATTTGTTGAAAAACAATCAAGTCTCACTATCACAAAAAAGAATGTAACAATAAACAATATATATATATATATATATATATATATATATATATATAGGTAGCTTACAAAATGTCTAGCCACACTGAAGAGACATGAAAAGTCGAAACACGTGTCTGTGGATGACCCTATATATGCTCCCCATCCCCTAAGGTTGAGCACTCTGGGGGGGGGGATCTCGCTGACGGCCACCAACTCAAGCGTAAACGCAACGCTCTTCTCTGAATGGAGAACTCTGTGACGGCCTTTACACACAAAGCGATGTATGTATTAAAACAGTTAAAATCCCCTCCCCATTCTGTGAGTTAAGACAGCCTAATGGTTAAGGTGTCGGACTGACACCCAACTAACCGGAGTTCAATTCCGGCTGTAGGTAGCTTACAAAATGTCTAGCCACACTGAAGAGACTGGAAAAGTCGAAACACGTGTCTGTGGATGAATATATATATATATATAGCCGTGGTAGGGAAATAACTTTTCTACAACTATTAATGCTCTATATTTTACAAGATATATTGAGCCCTTTTGGACTAACTACTTCTGCTGCTACAAGGTTTATATGGTAGTAACCTTTTGATGAATATATAATATATATATATATATATATATATATATATATATGAATATATATGAAGTGGACAAACAATGTGAAATGGCGATAGCCGACAATTTTTTGGGAGATTATGTGCTTAATTAAAGTCATACCTAATTTGTTAATTAATTAATTATAATTAAATCAATTAGGCGTGCATATCGGTTTAAATGTAAAGCGTAAACAAATCGAGAAAAAGTCAATCTCAGTATGTACATTTCAGCCCATTAGGCCTGTCTATAGCTCTGCTGATGAGGTTTAATAGGCTGAAATGTACATAGAAGATTGACTTTTCTCGATTTGTTTACGCTTTACATTTACACCGATATGCACGCCTAATTCATTTAATTATAATTAATTAATTAACAAATTAGGTATGACTTTAATTAAGCACATAATCTCCCATATATATATATATATATATATATATATATATATATATATAGTTTTCTCCGCGTATGCGCATATATATTATAAATATATTGAGAAGAATATTATATGTGTATGAGAGAGAGAGAGAGAGAGAGAGAGAGAGAGAGAGAGAGAGAGAGAGAGAGAGAGAGAGGGGGGGATATATTGGAAAGGGAAATAACTAACACAAAAAACTGAATTCAATTGATATTTCTTCTTTATAACAGAAGCTTCATCAGAATGATGGTTCTGATGAAGTTTCTCAAACCAGCAATACATTTCCTCAGATTCTGTTGGGTTTTATTAATGATCTTTTCAAGCTTTCTGGCCAACTTTTTAAATATTTAGATGGACTCCATTGATTAGTCCACCGAAGTTCGTATCCCGAGTAGTTTGAGCACTTTGAAGTGCCATCGTCAGGGGTGATGTGTTCCTGTTTTTTTTGTTTTTTTTTCAAGTTAGTGTATTAATGGATGTGGAGGCTGGAAGGAAGAAAATGGATAGGAAAAGTGTTATAGGCATTTCAAAATGTGAGTACTGCATTGAAAATTCATTTTATTTAAGGATGGTTTGTATTGTTTGATGTATAAAGCTTCTAGTATTTGGAGTTTTTGTTTATTTTTTTCTTTTCAGTAATTCGAGTGTGGGCATGCATGTAATTTTAGATGTTGTGAAATGGAGCTATTATCTGTCATATGAAGAGTTAGACGACATGACAAAGTCGTTGAGGTAAAACCGATGTAGGAATTTTCATTTTTGGGGAGACAACAAAAATATATATATAGATCCAAATATAATATAAAAAAGTTGGCCAGAAAGCTTGAAAAGATCATTAATAAAATTGTTTAAACAGGAGACATGCCTTTTGCTTAATTCTACATGTATAAATGAAAGAATGCTGCCCAAATACCCACACACACACATATGTATATATATATATATATATATATATGTGTGTGTGTGTGTGTGTGTGTGTGTCTGTCTGTTTGTCTAAGAAAATGGGAGTGTGGAGGTCAGTGTATGATGTCAGCAGTGGTTTAGCGAATGGCGCATACGGGAAAAGAGAAAATGGAAAGGAAAAGTGTAGAAATGGAACCCCCCCCCCAAACAAACAAAAAACAAAAACAAACAAACAACAACAACAAAAAAAAACAACAACAGAATTAGTTAGACTTGAAAGTAAGACGTGGAAGTCACAGGTCTTGGCTTCTGATTAGCCGACCCACAGCCAACAGTGCAAAGAGTCAAAAATTAAAGGAGTAAGAAAGCTGGGAGAGTCTTGGCTGGGTGACTGAAGCAAGATGCGATCTGTGCTCCGAGGCCATTTAATTTAGGTTAAATAACATAAAGAGGTCTAAAAAACTAATATCAGGGGGTTACCCCTTTGCAGAGGTGCAGTCGGCGTATACTCCAGTCCCAGCCGACAGAACGGGTCTAGTGTGGGATATCTATTCTTTATTGTACCGCTTCTAGTACTTGAAGTACATTTGTGCTATTTACGATGTTTGTGTTATCAACTGAATTTTTTCGATATCATCTCTCTGGTAAGATAAAGCGTACATTCTTCCAAGCTATAGCTTTATCAGTGTTACTGTATGGCTGCACCAAGAGATTGGGGAAGGATTTAGATGGGAAAACTACACAGGGATGATTCGTGCTGTCTTGAATAAATCCTAGAGAAATCAGTTGTACTCTCCTTAAAAGTTGACCTTGTGTCTCATACTGCCCTCGGTGGAGGGGTTGGGTAATACTGGTGAACTTTCTATTTAAGTGAAACCTTTAACTTTTAAAATGTGCCCTCTATGGCGAAGCCGCCCCAAACAGAGAGAGAGAGAGAGAGAGAGAGAGAGAGAGAGCGAGAGAGAGAAGAGAGGGGGGAGGCAGACAGATGACAGACAAACAGAGAAACAGAAAGTGAGAGAGAAAGAGAAAGAGACACAGACACACACACACACACACACACACACACACACACACATATATATATATATATATATATATATATATATATCAGAAACAGTGACAGACAGATATATAAAGAGACAAACAAAGAGAGAGAGAGAGTGAGACAGAGAGAGACAGACAGACATATAGAAAGAGAGACAGACAGACAGACAAACAGATTGAAAGGCAGACATAGAGACAGTATGTGTGTGTTGTGTGTGTGTGTGTGTGTGTGTGTGTGTGTGTGTGAGAGAAGAGAGAGAGAGAGGGGGGGAGAGAGACAGACAGACTGACAGACATATATATATATTATAAATAGAGAGAGAAATAGAGACAAACAGAGACAGATAGACATATATATTATATATATTATATATATATGTAATAATTATATAAAGAGAGAGAGAGAGAGAGAGAGAGAGAGAAGAGAGAGAGAGAGAGAGAGAGAGAGTATTGGTTCATTGTCGGTAGGGACTTAGCGACAGCGTTAAAGTATAGATCCGGGCGCCTGTCTTTGCCCGTCTTAAGCTAGAAAGAGGCCAGCGAGATTTTTGTTTACGCTACAAGTCCCTGGGGGACGAGCAGACATGTTGGGGAAAAGTGCGTGCGGCGACGGTGTGCGGCGTCTGCCCTTCCGGGGTATATCGCGGTTTGCTCGTATCGGGTGCCCCCAGATCAGGTTATTGCACTCATTAACACGGGTTGCGTAGTCCCCACCCCTGCGGAAAGGAAATCACATTAAACCAGAAAGTGTGGGAATATCTTTATAGCTTTGTATTGGTGTCTTTCCATATATATATATATATAAACATAAATACATATACATTAGGAACTAACAAAAGAGAAAGTCTTTTTCCTTTTTATTTTTCGATTTTCGGTACTTATTTTCTCATAGAAGCGCAAAAATTTTTTGTTTCTATTCATAAGTTCGGTCTTTTATCTCATTATTTATACTGTAATTAGTACAATATATGACCAACTTAAAAAACATTTTACATCCCTAACATAAAGAGGGGTCAAAATTAAGCGACCTGAAAAATATGAGAAAGTTTTGAAATAAAATACATAATGCATTATAAAGATCATTCATTGATCATTCATCTTATTATAATGGAGATAGTGTGTTTTTCTGTCTGTAACCGAAACTATATTACTACTCAATTCATAATTCCCTTCGTTATTTACGTCATATTCTCAATGGTTTTAGTTTTATTTAAACCTCAATTATTAATAAAATTGTTTTAACATTATTAATACTGTTAACCATATCTACGTACTAACAACATGCAATTATATTTATATATACAACAAAATAGCGGTTTACAGTGTGAACAGAAAGGCTAATTTGCATATTAATATTAAAAAATCGAATTTAATAAATATGTGCTTAGTATTATTGATTTCTAACTGTTTGGTTTTATTTTAATGAATATAAGCCAAAATCTCTTCAATGAATCTTAAATGAAATCCATTAACAAGAAAAAATAACTGTCATTTTATTCCTTACTTCCTCTTATAACTAAATACTTAAATTAGAAAAAATAATGAAAGACGAGAGTGATGGAAGAGTAAGTTTCAGTTGTTCCATTTTTTATTATACTCCCTCTGTTTCAAATCTTTTATTATACTCCCTCTGTTTCAAATCTTTTTATCTGTATTCTTATTTAGTTTTATTAGCCTTTCTAATTTAATATAATATTTTATTACATTAAAACTTGAATACTTGCACCCGGAGGGTGCATATATTTGCTAGTTTCATTAAAATCCGATAATTCCCTGATTTTTGGTAAATTATTTTCTGTAGGGGGGCTAAAGTCATTTTGTCAAAAACGCAGTTTAGGCTCAGTTTGCCAGTCCCTAATATATACATATATGATAACTATATATACATATATGATAAAATATATATATATATATATATATATATATATATATATATATATATGTGTGTGTGTGTGTGTATGTGTGTGTGTGTGTGTGTGTGTGTATAGAGTGTTCGGAATAAATTTGATTGGTTATTTTTCTCCGTAGGTTGGAGGTATTGACACACACTACGCATTATTTAAAAGCTTGTGCCCTTCTTCATTCATATACGTGATGACAGATAGAATGGATGACTGGAACCTACCTGAATCATGGAGGAGAATAACTTGTATCATGATGATATCCGCCGGCCATCAAAATAAGGAGATTGTGGTTGCTGCCTAATGCTCCCTGGACACTTTAAAAACAATCAGGCATGAACTGGACAATTATAATGAAAACTACGAGGTTGTGGCTAGAAGAAAGCAACATAATAGACGATCTGGTTGCGTTGGTACAGCAGAATTCCTCGAAAATCTGCAGAAAGAGTATCAGGTTGAATTCAGCTTCATCCGGGGAGTTGCTAAACACTGTAGTCAAGCCCTGGATAACAAGGGTAGCCATTGGTAGGCCATATATATGGCAGCAGGATTCGGCCTTCTGAGAAAAGTCAAAATGGTTGTCGGCGAATTTTTACGACTACACCAATCCCAATGTTTGGCCTCCGAACTCCCCAGATCTTAACCTCATGGATTATTATGTATGGGGCGCTATTGGGAAAGACACCAATCGCCGCGCCAGTACTACAAAAGCCCAGTTAATCGACAGAATTAAGATAGTTTTCTTCTCAGGGAAACTGTAACATCAGCTTGCTCCAGGTTCCGGAGCAGGATTGAGGCTGTGATCGACGCCAATGGCGGTTATTTTGAGTGAAACCTTTTGACAGTAGTGTAATTTCCGTGCCTATTGAATTTCTTTACAATCAATTAAATTTTATAGTTACCAAGCATTTTTTCTTTTTCCTTATGGAACTGTCAAATTTCTCCCGAGCACCCTGT
>CM042175.1:15039392-15044392 GCA_023376005.1 Doryteuthis pealeii
TCTTCTTCTTCTTCTTCTTTATTTATTGCAGTGTTCTTTTTATTTCGCTATTTTTATCTTCTTCATTTATGGAAGTTCTTCTTCTTCTTCTTCTTCTTCTTCTTTCTTCTTCTTCTTCTTCTTCTTCTTCATTTACACTACTTTTCTTCTTTTTCTACTGCTTCATTCATTGCAGATTTCCTTTTTTACTTCATTCGCTGCAGTTTTCTTCTTTTTCTTCATTTGTGGTACTCTTTTTTATATTACAATTATTTGCTTTCTTTTTCGCTACTTACCGTTCTTCTTCTTCTTCTTCTTCTTCTTCTTCTTCTTCTTCTTCTTCTTCTTCTTCTTCTTCATTTAGTGCACTTTTCTTTTCTTCTTCTTCTTCATTGCAGTTTTCTTCTTAATTTATGTTTTCTCAGTTTTCTTCTTGATGATCCTGGATGAAAGTACACTTCACATAATGCTAATATCATTGGGAAAGGTATGAATCAAACTACTCTCCCACCAGCTATGGGTAAATAGTAGGGCATCTGGGCTCTTTAATCTTGGTTAGACAACCAGTCTCTGAATTCAAACCTGCTAAAACTCCCCTTGGGTTGGTCACTTCTAGAATAAACTCAGTCCTAATTAGTGATATATTTCACTATTAACGATATTACTTATTCATTCAAATCTCGCAAATGAGGTACTCAGAGCGTAACGGTTATCGTCGTTGAAAATGGACGCGATGACCAGAGTTCAAAACCTCGACGGAGTCGTTTGGGTTTTAATTCACACTATTGGCTTTGGGAAAGACAATATTTCCACCATTTCGCCCCGCAATGTGTAACTAGCTGGGCAGGTTCATCTCTTTAGTATTGGAAGGGCAACCGGTCGAGGAAAAGGAAAACTCTGAATTCAAACCAGGTGTATTCCGTTTGAAAGTTGACCTTCCCGTAGAGGAGGGGCTGAGTAAGTACATCCTTGACATAGTTTCTCTTGAGAGCGCACAGAGCCAACTCTTTGTTGCCATTACTCCCAGTTCTACGATGACCCAGAGTCGTAGCACCTGTTGGGGGGGGGACCAATCTACCGGTCAAATATATCTATTGGAGAAAATCCTTAAAATGATTCTAATCTTTGCTGATATATCAGCTCTTGAGTCCTTTAGAAATAAGTATGACAAGTTTATCTATTCAAAGTACTCGAAAAGAACGCGGTGGTGTACTGGTTAGATTGGTTTGGTTTGTTTTGTTTTACGGCATATCAACCTCAGTGGGTCATTTAATGCCGATAAAGTTTTGAAATAAATTAATTCTTAATGGATAATACAATTTTTGTATAAATACATTTTTTTATTTAACCCATAGATGGGACCCTAACAGGTACTACCACTCCGGGTCAGAGTGGATCAGGGAGCAATGGTGATGAAGGGGTGCTCCACATTCCCCAAACCTCCAAAACTGGAACCTCACCATCAGATAGAGTTAAACGTCATTCACAGGACATGTAGACCCGCAGCCACCACCTTCTAACACCCATATGATAAAAAGGGGTTGGGGCTTGGGGCTTGCCATAAGGGCAAGTACTGGTTAGAGTCATTGGAAATGGACTCGTAGGTCCGAGTTCAATCATGGGCGAAGCCACTGTTCACATAGCGCTAATACCCTTGGAAAAGGTATGAATCCAACTATTCTACCTCCAGCTATGTGTAATAGTAGGACAGACTGTACTCTTTAACCTTGGTTAGGCAACCAGTCTAGGAGAAGGAAAACTCTGAATTCAAACCTGTTAAAACCCCGGTTGTGGCGGTCACTACTAGAATAGGCTCAGTCCTAATCAGTGATCTATTTCACTAATAATGATATCTTTTATTCATTAAAATCTCGCAAATGTGGTACTCTGCATGTAACGGTTTTCCTAGTGGAAAATGGACTCGATGACCAATATTCAAAACCTGGACGATATCATCTGGTTTTTAAATCACACTTATTGGCTTTGAGAAAAACATGAATCCACTAATTTTCCTCGCAATGGGTAAATAGCAAGGATGAAGCATCTCTTTATTCTTCGTAGGAGAAGGAAAACTCTGAATTCAAATCAGTTGTACCCTGTTTGAAAATTGACCATATGTCACATCCTTCCCGCAGAGGAGAGGCTGAGTAAGTATATCCTTGACATAGTTTCTCTTGAGAGCGCGCAGAGCCAACCCATTGTTGCCATTACTCCCAGCTGACCCGGAGTTGTAGCACCTGTTCGGGGGACCAATGTACAGGTCAAATAGATCTATTCTAGACAATTCTTAAAATGATTCTAATCTTTATTAATATATCAACTCTTAAGCCCTTTAGAAATAAGTATGACAAGTTTATCTATTTAAAGTACTCGAAAATTATTACCATTAGGAATACTTGAACCCATATGAGTGTGTACACATTATCATTAGTAGATAGATGTACTTGAAACAATATAAGTATTTGTAAATTATTAGTATTAAATAGGAATACTTAAAATCATATATACATTTACCCCCTACCCTTCCACTGTTGGAATATTTTGGGATATAAGGTGTGCTGGAATCCACCACTTAAACCTATAGACTCTGCGTTGGCGCATGGATTAAATTCAGCCAATCAACTCGTTTGAATACGTGGGTAGTTAACGACTTAATCGCCGATCTTGAAAGCCGTTCATGTGAAATGCTACGAGCCTCGTCCAGGATTCAAATTCATGTCACCGTGCCTATTTCCTACGACGATAACCATTGCACCTTTTTACACATTATTATTAGTAGATATATATACTTGAAACTATATATATATTTACCAACTCCCCCGCACGAGCAGGATACGACACAAGGTCAATTTCTTAAGCGGAGTTCAACAGGTTTGAATTCAGAGTTTTCCTTCTTTTAGACTGGTTACCTAGCCATGGTTAAAGAACCCAGTCTGCCCTGCTATTTACCCATAGCTGGAGGGAGAGTAGGATTCATACCTTTCCCAAGGGTATTAGCGCTAAGTGAAATGAAATTAGCACGTCCAGGATTTGAACTCGTGGCGACGAGTCCATTTCCCATGACTTTAACCATTACACTACGCGCTTCCTACTTGAAACTATATAAGTGTGTGCAAATTATGTATTAATAATGGCCGATTTAGCTCAGTTCGTAGAGCATCTGGCTCAGAAACACAAGGTTCTGGGTTCAATACCAACCCTCACCAACTCAGCATATAAGTAGCACGGCTTGGATCTGTACCATAAAGTGGGGAGCTGATGGTATGTGTGACGTTCCACTTCAGACGTAGAAACAATCTCCCTGTGCTAGCGAAAAGGGGATAGACTCCCATGCTGTCTGGCTGATACCGACAATAGGCCACTCTGTCTACTTTACTTTTTTACTTGTAATTGTTATTGTTAATAAACAATTATTATGAGTTTTTCACGCCTGCCGTAGCTGGTGGTTCACTCGAGGCTGAGTGACAGCAAGTCCTGTCAGGTCTCTAGGACTATTTTGAGTATTCTAGCCAAAAATGGTGTAGTTTGGATGGTCTCAATTCTTCTTCTGATTTCCAGTTCACCCAAATTCTTTTTCAGAGCTTTGGGGATCGTTCCAAGAACACCAATTACAATTGGTACGATCTTCACCTTCATGTTCCAAAGTTTCCTCGGTTCTCTGGCAAGGTCCAAGTATTTTTTCATCTTTTCACTTTCTTTCATTTTCACTTGGTGGTCGGCCGGGACAGCAAAATCCACGAGATGACAGGTTCTCTTTTTCTTGGACAAGAAAAAGAGATTATTGTCAATCAATACTAGGTCCGGTCTCCTGGCCGGGATTTGGTGATCCGTCTGTACCTCGAAGTCCTAGAGAATTTTATGCGTTTCGTTCTCTATTTTTTCGTTTGTGCATATACCATTTGGTTGTATGGTGAAAATTGAATTTCTTGCACAATTCCCAGTGAATTACCTACGAAGTTGTGCCTAGTCTTGTACTCTCTATGCTAGTTTGCTGCATTCACTTATTATAGTGATTAACCGTTTCGTGTCTGTCTCCACTCATTCTGAACTTGATATTCTTTTGCGTCTTATCTATTTTTGCCTCTATATAGTTTGTATTATTATTATTTTTTTTTTTTTTTTCAGATAGGAATGATTATTTGAAATCTCTTGCAAAAACAGAGACTATCTTCAGCATTAAACATATTTTATTATCTTACATCATATGTATATTTTTATTCCATAAAATAAATACAATTTGTTAGATTCTGTATTTCTTTTTTTTTTTTTTTTTAGAAAATCGAGGTTATCCTGTTGCTCAAAAAGTTGATGTGATATTAAAAAAAATAGGGTCATTTTTTGGATTCAGAGGTATATATATATATATATATATATATATATATATATATATATATATATATTATATATATATATATATATATATTCAAAATGATTGTCAGATCCAATTAAACAAAGTTGTGCTGCCCTTCTGCTGCTTCATATTTTTCATTCACTTCACTTTCTGTTTTCTTTCTCCTTTGCTCTTTTTGTTACCTATCTTTTTCTTTTTTTCTTCCTCTACATTTTTTTCTTTTTTTTTCTAACTTTGTTTAATCCTCCCCCCCCCTGTCTTCTTTACCTTTATCACTCTCTTCTTTTTTATTTATTCGTCTGCGTCGTGTTAAAAAATTAGAATCTTCTTCTTCTTCTTCTTCTTCTTCTTCTTCTTCTTCTTCTTCTTCCTCTCTCTCTCTCTCTCTCTCTTCTCTCTCTCTTTCTCACACATACACTCCTCAATCTCTCAGGTAGAGATCTCTTCATTACTCTAGCATATCCCTTATCGAGATTATGTTCTCCTTCATCGAACTCTCAATTTTTCTCTTTTTTATCACAACTCCTCTCTCTTTCTCTCTCTATCACACACACACACACACACATAACACACACACACACACACACTATATATATATATATATTATCTCCTTCATCTCTCAAATACAGCTCTGTCTTCTTTTTTATCACCACTTCTCTCTCTCCCCCCC
>CM042175.1:15049392-15070728 GCA_023376005.1 Doryteuthis pealeii
CAAAAAAAAAAATAATTTAAGAAGAGAATGCTAGCGTACCTGCCTTTCAGTTCAATTCTTTTGAATAAAGAGTGATACCTCGAAAATCAAGAAATAATAAAAAATACAGGTCAACACACAACACCATTTGTTACCGTATGATTATTTTTTATTATTCCAAACTGCATTGTATTAGCCTTCTAAATCAACCTCCTAAACCAATATATATATATAATAATATCATATATATATATATATATATATATATATAATATATATGGCAGCTGCCTTCCATAAAACAGATGGAGCAACTCTCTGTCGGCCTTTACATATATACATATGTATATGCCTTATCAATTAAAATCCTTCGAACTAGTTCTGTAGTTGATGATGGCTGAGTGGTTAAGAAGTATGAACTGATTGGTAAATCGGTCGGTTTTAATCCCGGCTGCATGCAGCCAGGCTAATGTCTAACCACACTGAAGAGACTGGATTCGTCGACAAATAGTATCTCGATGACTATATATAAATATATATATATATATATATATATATTGTGCTTAATTGAAGACGTACCTAATTTTGAAATGGTACATACAGACATTGATTTTTATCGATTTGTTTAGCCTTACATTTAGAAAGGTATGCCCGCCTAATTAATTAATTATTCAGTTAATCTAACTTTCAAAAATTAGGTACGACTTCAATTAAAGCACATATTCTCCCAAAAATTGTCGGCTTAAAAAAGCCATATCAAAAAACACATCGTGTGTATATTACATTCTTCTCTCTCTCTCTATCACACACACACCACACACACACACACACACACACACACACACATATATATATATATATAATATAATATATATTATATATATATAATATATATATATTTTAACTCGTCTCGCCGTGTCCATAAGATGATAACAATTACACCACGTGTCATTACAACATAGTAAAGATGTCCACAGAAGTTCAATTATTGAGTTTTATAGAAATCTAATTAGCCAGTCTTGTTTCTGATTATTAGCTTAACATGTGTGTAAAATTTATTCATAATCAGATCACTGGAAAAGTAGCCAGCAGATTATCCACAGACCGACAGAAAAGTGCCATTTATATAGATAGTAGATTGCCTCGTACTTGATATTGGCACATCTACTTGTCTTGATGTCAAGGTTTTATTTTTTCAAAGCAAAACAGCAAAGCCTTTAAAGATCATTGTCAATGGATAATGATTTTTAAAGGCTTTGCTGTTTTGCGTTGACAGATAGACAGACAGACAGACAGAAAGTAAGAAGATGGTAAACAAAAATATATATATATTCCATAAGTAATGAATTGGTAAAATACAAAGAAAAAGATGTCGACGATCATGAAAGAGCGAAGATGTCAAATAGGAGAGGAGGAATGCGATAAAAAAAATATGATAAGAATAATATAAAGACGGACAAACAAGAACAGAAGGGTTTAAAGAAGAAAGAAGAAGAAGAAGAAGAAGAGAGAAGAAGGAAAGAAGAAGAAAGAAGAAGAAGAAGAATGTAAAAAGAGAAAAAAAAGAAGGGTGTGAGTATAAAGAAGAAGAAAAGAAAAAGAAGGGTGTGAATAAATAATAATAATGAAAGGAGTGTGAAGAAGAAGAAGGAGGAAAGAAGAAGAAAGAGAATGTAAAAGAGAAAAAAAGGAAGGTGAAGAATATAAAGAAGAAGAAAAGAAAAAGAAGGGTGTGAATAATAAGAATAATAAGGAGAAGGGTCGTAAGAGAAGAAGAAGAAGAAGAAGAAGAAAGAGAAGAAAGAGAAGGAAGAAAGAATGTAAAAGAGAAAAAAAGAAGGGTGTGAAGATATAAAGAGGAAGAAAAGAAAAAAGAAGGGTCGTGAATAATAATAATAATAAGAAGAAGGGTGTGAAGAAGAAGGAAGAAGAAGAAGAAGAGAATGTAAAAAGTGAAAAAAGAAGGGTGTGAAGATTAAAGAAGAGAAAAAAGAAAAGAAAGGGTGTGAATAATAATAATAATAAGGAGAAGGTTGTGAAGAAGAAGAAGAAAAGAAGAAGAAGAGAAAAGAAGAATGTAAAAATAGAAAAAAAAGAAGGGTGTTGAAGATATAAAAAGAAGAAAGAAGAAAAAGAAAAAGGAAGGTGTGAATAAATAATCAATAATAAGAGAAAGGGTGTGAAGAAGAAGAAGAAAGAAAGAAGAAGAAGAAGAAGAGAAGAGAAGAATGTAAAAAGAGAAAGAAAGAAGGTGTTGAAGATATAAAGAAGAAGAAAAGAAAAAAAGAAAAAGAAGGGTTGAATAATAATAAGAAGAGAAGGTGTGAAGAAGAGGAAAGAAGAAGAAGAAGAAATAAAAGAGAGAAAGAAAAGGAAGAGAAGAAAAAGAAGGGGAAGAAGAAGAGAAAAAGAAGAGAAGAAGAAGAAGAAGAAGAAGAACAAAAATGTAAGAAGAAGAAGAAGAGAAGAAGAAGAAAGAAGAGAAGAAGAAGAAGAAGAAGGGGTGAAGAAGAAGAAGAAGAAGAATGTGTAAAGAAAGAATGAATAATAATAATAATAATATAATAATAATAATAAAAGAAGGAAAGAAGAGAAGAGAAGAAGAATAGTGTAAAGAAAAGAAATAATAATAATAATTATCAATAGATAATAATAATAATAATAATAATTATAATAATAATAATAATAATATGAAGAAGGAGAAGAAGAAGAGAAGAAGAAGAAGAAGAAGAAAGAAGAAGAAGATCTTGTGATCTTGAAAAAAAATGAGTACAAAGAATGGCACGATTATGGGGGCCGATGCTCAGTTGTCGGAAGAAAAAACAAAATACAATACAATTGCATTGGATCGATTATGTTGCCATGCAATTCTTGAATGAGAACAAAAAAAAAAGGAAAAAAAAAATAAAAAAGAAAAAAAAATAGAAAAGAAAATGAAAAAAAGAAAAATGGACGATTCTTTTTTTGTCGACGGCTGTTGTTAACGCTCGCTGGCCGTGACCATTGACTGTAGCTACAGACGGTAGTGAGAGAGTTAAGAGGCAATCGTATCAATCGATATCGATTATCTGAGGTCGAAATAATTTATTGTCTCTTTTATATTGTGTGTTCTCTGTTTACACACGTTCCTCTTAACGCGATATCTTTGTTTGGTCTTTCGGCCGTGACGCCCCCCCCCCCCAACTTGACTTTGGATTTTGATTAATGAAGATTATTGTTTTTTGTCTTGTTTTTGTTTGGCTTTTTCTTCTGTTCTCTCTCTCTCTCTCTCTCTGTTTCTATCGGCTTCCTCTTATATTTCCTCTACTTTTGTCTTTTTCTTCTTTTTCTTCTGATTTCTCTCTCTCTCTTTCTCTTTCTCTCTTCCACTCTCACCCACTCATCCTGTCTGTCTGTATGTCTTTCTTTCTCTCTCTCTCTCAATTTTTCTTGGTTTCTCTTTGTGTTTTCTTTCTCATTCCTCTTATATTTCGTCTACTTTATCACTTTCTTCTTTTTTTCTGTTCTCACTCTCTCCCTCCCCTCTATCTCTCATTTCCTCCCTCTCTCCTTTCTCTCTCTCTTTTTCTCTCTCTCTCTGTTTCTATCGCTTTCTCGCTCTCTTATTCCTCATATTTCCTCTACTTAGTCTTTTCTTCTTGTTTGATCTCCTCTCCCTCTTTCTTTCTTCGCTCTCTCTCTCTCTTTCTCTCTCTCTCTCACCCACCACTCTGTATCTCTCTCCCCTCTCTTTTTCTCTCTCTCTCTCTCTGTGTTTTCTCTAGGTTTCGCCCCTCATTCATTTTTGTATTTCCTCTACTTATCTCTTTCTCTTCTTCATATTCTTCCGTTTGAGAAATTTTCTTTGAAATTTTCAATGTATTGTTTTTGTCTACTCTCTTTTCTTAATCTTTGACATATTCTTTATCTGATTTTCTTTTTCTTCTTCTTCTTCTTCTTTCTTCTTCTCTTCTTTCTTCTTTTCTTCTTCTCTTTCTTCTTCTCTTCTTCCTCTATCCACTTCTTTTCTTCTCTCTTCTCTTCTTCTCTTTTCTTCTTCTTTCTTCTTTCTTCTTTTTCTTCTTCTTCTTCTTTCTTCTTCTTCTTCTCATCTTCTTCTTCTTCTTCTTCTTCTTCTTCTTCTTTTCTTCTCTCTTTCTTCTTCTTCTTCTATCCACTTTTTCTTCTTTCTCTTTTCTTCTTCTTCTCTTCTTCTTCTTCTCTTCTTCCTCTTCTTCCACTTTTTCTTCTTTTTTCTTCTTCTTCTTCTTCTTCTTCTTCTTCTTCTTCTTCTTCTCTTCTTCTTCTTCTTCTTCTATCCACTTCTTCTTCTTCTTCTTCTTCTATCCACTTCTTCTTCTTCTTCTTCTTCTTCTTCTTCTTCTTCTTCTTCTTCTTCTTTTCTTCTTCTTCTTCTTCTTCTTCTTCTTCTTCTCTCTTCCCTTTAAAAGATATGTGAGTACAAAAAATGTGTCCACCATTTTCAAAATTGGAATCTTCGTACCCTGAAAAACCACATCAATCTTTCTATCTTCTATCTTTTTCTATTTTTTCTTTCTTTCTTTCTGTCCTTCTTTCTTTCTTTCTTTCTTTCTTTCTTTCTTTTATTTTCCTTTACCTTCTCGGGTTGTCCTTCCCGACAAACCCCGACAACAATGCCTGATTTCCGGAGGTGTCCGTCAGTCTTGACGGGACGAGTACTATTGGCCCACATTGTCGGTCGTCACCGACTCAAAATCCAACAACACCCCAGACACGTTCGATTCACACCCTACTTTCTCTCCTTCTTTCTGACATTATTGTTTCAAGACTCAGAAAAAAGAAATAAATAAAATAAAAGGAAAAAAAATAGTTGCGTGACGTCATCCATCAAACAAATTCTTCTTTCAAGATTCTCATTTCTTTCTCGAGGTGTCACCGTTGTGTAGTGGCTAGCGTGCTGGACTGCGACATCGTAGTAAGCCAGTTCGAATTATGCCTATACTTAGATCTCAATTTGCTTCTGTTATTGAGTATTATTAAGGGACCGGTTTAGCTCAACTGAGCGCATGAGTAGCACAGATTGAGTAATCTGATCATTATTTGTACCACAAAGATAGTTATATATATATATATATTATATATATATATATATATTATTATATATGATAGGTAAAAATGGATATTGAATCCGACAATATGTAAGAAAGTTTTATAGAAAAACAACAAGATGTTAAACATTTTTGCTGACAGATATCTGTTTCGACATTATGAATATGTCTTTTTCAATGCAACATTGTAAGCGGAAAAACGAAATGAATATATCAGTAATTACAAGGCAACGAACGCTCTCGATCAGTACCGGAATTTTTTTTTTAAATTTTTAAAAATACATATTTGTTGTTAAAAATAAAATAAATTTTATTTTTAAAATGTTTAAGCATTTTTATCATAAAAACTCAAAAGAGTTTGTAGTAAAAATGTAAATGAATATCAAAAACGTTCAGGAAAATGTTCCGGTTACAAATGAAAGTTTAAAAATGTAACAAGTCCAGCAACATGGATCTGCAATGATGTTAAACTGGCAGAGTCGGGATCCTTATTACATCCGAAAATATGAGCCTCCGGTGATACGATTTACGTATACAAATATGTATTTTTAAAAATTAAAAAAAACAATTCCGGTACTGATCGAGAGCGTTCGTTGCCTTGTAATTACTGATATATTCATTTCGTTTTTCCGCTCACAATGTTGCTTTGACAAAGACATATTCATAATGTCGAAACAGATATCTGTCAGCAAAAATGTTTTACATCTTGTTGTTTTCTATAAAACTTTCTACATTATATATATAATATATATATATATATATATATATATATATATATATATATATATATATATATATATATATAAGTTAAGAGAAAGAATGAATCAGACGGTATGAGAATAGATAAAAGGATATGAAAACAACACAATATGCTGTTAACGTGAAAAGATTTTATATCATATTCATAGCTAATATTGAACAATATTTCGATTTATAAAAATCATCATCAGAGTTTGTTTATACTCCAGCCTTATCAATAGCTGTCATACATAACTGTCGCTGACCGAGAAAAACGTTGGCGGTTGCTTATATCTGAAACTTCCGCATAACTTTTTTGCAACATCAATGTTTTCGTTTTAAATTCATATTATTTTCGTCTCCGCTATTGATAAGGCTGGAGTATAAACAAGCTCTGAAGATAATTTTTATAAATCGAAATATTGTTCAATATTAGCTATGAATATGATATAAAATCTTTTCACTTTAACAGAATATTGTGTTGTTTTCATATCTATCTATCTATCTATCTATCTATATATATATATATATATATATATATATATATATATATATATATTTGGGAGAATATGTGCTTAATTGAAGTCGTACCTAATTTTGAAAATTAATTAATTAACAATTAATTATTTAGACGGGCATAATTATTAATTAATTAATAATTAGGCGGGCATAATTATTAATTAATTAATTTTCAAAATTTGGTACGACTGCAATTAAGCACCTATTCTCCCAAAAATTGTCGGTAAAAAAAGCCATATGAAAACACATCGTTTGTGTATTTACTTTTCATATATATATAATATATAATATATATATATATAATATATTAAGTATGGTCAATTTCGCGCACCTGCTATTACGGGGGATCACAGAAAATTATTCTAAAAATAAAATAAAATAAAGTAACTATCCAATTTTAATAAAACTTTTGGTATATGAAGTGATAAAAGACGAACGTATATTGTAAATAAATGTTTACTCAATTGAAAAGGCTGTTTTTTTTGTTTTTTTTCATGTTAGTTTTTGTTTCGCGCATTGATCCCCCGTACAAATCTTGGTAATTTTTTTTCTGTATGAAAATACATTTTACATTTTTGGAAATTAATTCAATGACGGAACATATGTAAAAAAAAAAAAAAAATCGATACTAGACCAGGTTTGATAATAGGGCGTCTTAAACCTTGAAACTTAAATCTCGTAAATAAGAAAAAAATATGTATCTTTTTTCCCCCCAAGTTGTTAGATTATTTTCTAAGGAATTTTATATTAGAAGTTCCTGTTGTCTACATTTTTTCTTTATTTTAAGGGATTTTTTTAAATTTATAAAATGTAAAATAAATACTTTGGTTTAGTGTATAGCAAAATCGTATTTATTTACTTAAAGAAAATATTGTATAAATGATATTTAGCTAAAAATAATGACATAATATAGTAAAACTTTTATTAAAAAATATTGGAAATAATGTTTGAATTAAAAATTGTCATTTTTATTAATGGAAGTATGTAGGGGACATAATATTCTATTTCTTTTTTTTTTTTGAAACTGTTGTTGCTGCGGCTGCTGTGAATAATTCAAAAATAAGTTCAAATCCGCGACAACTGTATAGAGCTCAAACGGTGTTTGTTTGAAGAAATTAATTATTTTTGGAATCAAAAATAAAAGGAATAAAAAGAAAATTATTTCATGTATGATACTCCATAGTATCATACTTGGGAATAATTATTCACGTCAAGATATGATAAATTGTCACCAAAGATTAAGAATATACGGCAATTAAATTTAAAATGCAAAAGTTTAGGTTATATGTAACAGAAATTAGTTTTTTAAACAGATAAACTTGGAATTGTTCTTTATATTAAACGTAAAAGAAAACATTGAAAAGTTAATTTTCCATTTTTTATTGTCGTTTTAAAATATTTTTTTAACAATTCGTGCGCAAATTAAAAGAGCATGTTTTGAGCATCCCTAATATATATATATATATATATATATATATATATATATATATAATATATATATATATTATATATAATATATAAGATAAATCTAATAAGTCAGACGAACCTACTATTAGTTTCGCTTAATTAATTAAGCGAAACTAATAGTAGGTTCGTCTGACTCATTAGATTTATCTTTATTATTTGGTCTACTTAGGTATTGAGCACTTTTTAGTTATTAGCTATTCTCCTAGCGGTTATATGAATATATATATATATCTTATATACATATATATACATATAAATTTTTTTTCTTTTGGCCAAATACTGTACCAATAGATTATTTTTGTTGGTACGACTATCTTGGTCTTTTCTTTTTTCAAAAATTTTTTCTCCCGGTTGATGTTTTGGTAGTATTATTTTTACAATCAAACTATTTGCTGGTTTTTTCTCACCGCAAGGATTTACCAACACGCTTGGTATATTATATATATATATATATATATATATATATATATATATATATATATATATATATATATATATATTACGTGTTTACTGAAGTTTTTTAATCCCTTACGTAAAGCCCATCCAAATCAAAGCACTTCATCTATCCCCTTGCCTTGAGGTTGAACAGAGTTTGTTTGTTACTTCGGACAGGTCCAAACTATGCTTCCTTTCTACTCCCTGTCTATTTGCCCCCGGGGGTCAAAATCAGAATCACTGGCTGAAGACGGGGGGAGACACCGGAAGTTTCTAATAATATTCAATCTCCGCTTAAACCTCAACCGATCGTCTTTTTCTTCAATCCGACCCCAACGCCCCAGTTCCTTCCTAAGTTAATTCCCCCCCCCTCTCTCTCTCTCTCTCGCTGGCTCTCGCTCTCCCTCAACCTCTCCCCGTGGCTCTTTACCCCCAACTGACCTTCAGGGTTTTAAGATTCTCCTTTCTTGCTATTCTTGCATATATCGGCGACAAAGCCGTAGGCCAGCGTTGAGGGGATCCCAAAGTTTTCCGTCGGCGCCTTTTCACCCGAACTCGTCGAAGACATTATCTTTAAGGACTAGCAGGTGAAATAAAACAACTAAAAAAAAAAAAATGATTGTTGGAGGGGGGGGGGGGCAAACAAATAAGGGGACACCTGTCTCGCCGGGTTATTAAAGATTGCAAACTCCCAACGCCAAAAATTAATTTATCAAACATTTTTTTTTTTTTATTATGTGTCTGTCCGCGGTGCGGAAGGCGAGGGTTAGGAACAGTGTGGGTCCCGAAGATGAGGGGTTACTGTTTTTTTTCTTCTCCGGTCGGGCGTTCGCGGTCTTCGACTTCTCCTTTGTGAACCAGGTCGGCTAAAGTACACGAATAAATCGCCTTTCCAAACTAATTCGTTTCTAATAGTAATTCGTAAAACGAGGGCGCGTAAAGTGAGGTATGAATGTATATAGTAAAATAGAGTATCGGAGATTGTGTGTTTTTCTGTCTGTAACCGAAACTATGTTACTATCCAAGTCACAATTCCCTTAGATATTTACAACACATTCTAGCGGTTTACAGTGTTAACGGGAAGGGGTAATTTATGAGGAAGTGCGTCCCGGTCTCCTGCCTCAGAAATTGCTACCCGGTGACTATTAAAATAACGTCCCCACTATGTCGTCTCGGCGGTTTTACTTGAAAGAAAACAACTAACTTAGGGCGTTAAATGTATTTTAGAGGGGGGTCTCTTTTTTTGTATGAACAAATGGAGATGGGTGGATAGATATATATAAACAAAGTAAAAAATGAACAAATTGAGGTAGATAGATAGATAGATAGATAGATATCCATCTTCATATCTAAACAAGAATTACGACAAATTTCTATAAATAAATTTCTAAACAAATTACGATAAATAAATAAGAATTACGACAAAAAAAATAGAATCCCCCCTCCCTCTAAAATACATTTAACGCCCTAAGTTGGTTGTTTTTTTTCAAGTACCGATACGACATAGCTGGGGACGTTATTTTAATAGTCACCAGGTAGCACTTTCTGAGGTAGGAGACCGGGACGCACTTCCTCATAAATTACCCGGGAAGGATAATTTGTATATTGATATTAAAAATTTGATTTTAATAAATATGTGCTTAGTTTTTATCGATTTTTAATTGTTTGGTTTATATTAATGAATATGAGCAAAAATCTCGGAGATAAATCTTTAAAAAAATCCATTAACAAGAAGAAATAACTAATTTTATTCTTTACTTCTTATTTTTACGAAATAGTTAAATTAGGAAAATTAAGCAACGAAAGACGGGAGTGATGGGAGAGTATGTTTCAGTTGTTCTATTTTTCGATTACATTAAAACTTAAATACTTGCACCCGGAGTGTGCATATATTTGCTAGTTAAATAAAGTTTCGTTCTTACATAAGTAAATACTGTATATATGTATTTTAGAAGGTGTGTATCATGAAATCGTTATCATGGTAGAAAATGGACATGGAGCCCCGAGTTCAAATCCTAGACGAAGCTGTTCAAATTTCACATAGCGCTAGTAGTCTTGGGAAAGGTATGTATAAAACAATTCTCCATCAAGCTATAGGCAAATACATATATGGAAATACTGGATACAGGCGCGTGGTGTAATTATTTTAGTCATAGGAAATGGACTCGTTGACCCGAGTTCAAATCCTGGATGAAGCATTTCACATGGCACTAATACCTTGGGAAAGGTATGAATCCAACAATTCTCCCTTCAGCTATGGACAAATAGTAGGGCGGATTTGGGCTCTTTAACCATGGCTAGGTAACCAGTCTATGAGAAGCGTGTGTCGTCTAATGATTATCGTCGTGGAAAATGAGCACGGCGATGCGAGTTCAAATCCTAGACGAAGCTGTTTGCATTTCACATAACCCTAATATTTTTGGGAAAGGTAAGAATCCAAATATTCTCTTTATGGTTAGGGGTAAATAGTAGGTCAGACTGGGATCTTTAATCTTGTTATGGTAACCAGTCTAGGAGAAGGAAAACTCTGAATTCGACCCTTTTAACCTAGCTTAAAATTTGACTTAATGCCGTATTCTGCTCGTATGGAGGGGTTGGGCAAATATACTTATATGTATTTAATATACTGCCCTACTGAAGAAAAAGAAGGAAAAAAGGCAATGAAGAAAAAAAGAAGGAAAAAAAGCAATGAAGAAAAAGAAGGAAAAAAGGCAATGAAGAAAAAAGAAGGAAAAAAAGCAATGAAGAAAAAGAAGGAAAAAAAGCAATGAAGAAAGGAAGAAAGAAAAACGGCAATGAAGAAAAAAGAAGGAAAAAAAGTCAATGAAGAAAAAATAAAGAAAAAAGGCAATGAAGAAAAAAGAAGGAAAAAAGGCAATGAAGAAAAAAGAAGGAAAAACGGCAATGAAGAAAAATAAGGAAAAAGGCAATGAAGAAAAAAGAAGGAAAAACGGCAACGAAGAAAAAAATAAAGAAAAAAGGCAATGAAGAAAAAAAAGAAGGAAAAAGCAATGAAGAAAAAATAAAGAAAATGGCAATGAAGAAAAAGAAGGAAAAAAGGCAATGAAGAAAAAAGAAGGAAAAAAGGCAATGAAGAAAAATAAAGAAAAAAAGGCAATGAAGAAAAAAGAAGGAAAAACGGCAACGAAGAAAAAATAAGAAAAAAGGCAATGAAGAAAAAAGAAGGAAAAAAGCAATGAAGAAAAGAAGGAAAAAAGGCAATGAAGAAAGGAAGAAAGAAAAACGGCAATAAAGAAAAAAGAAGGAAAAAAGGCAATGAAGAAAATAAAAGAAAAAAGGCAAATGAAAGAAAAAAGAAGGAAAAAAAGCAATGAAGAAAAAGAAGGAAAAAAGGCAATGAAGAAAGGAAGAAAGAAAAACGGCAATAAAGAAAAGAAGGAAAAAAGGCAATGAAAGAAAAAGAAGGAAAAAGGCAATGAAGAAAAAATAAAGAAAAAAGGCAATGAAGAAAAAATAAAGAAAAAAGGCAATGAAGAAAAAAGAAGGAAAAAAGGCAATGAAGAAAAAAGAAGGAAAAATGGCAATGAAGAAAAAATAAAGAAAAAAGGCAATGAAGAAAAAAGAAGGAAAAACGGCAATGAAGAAAAAAATAAAGAAAAAAGGCAATGAAGAAAAAAGAAGGAAAAAAGGCAATGAAGAAAGAATAAAAATTTAATAAAGAAACAAAAAGAAAGACAGAAGATGGAAAGATGTCAATGAAGAAAGAAGGAAGAAATGAAAGAAAACAAAGAAGGAAAAGAGAAAATAAGAAAGGACGAAGGAAAGAGGAATATGAGGCATTGAAAAAAGGGGAAAAGAAAATGAAAGAAGGAAAAAAAAGCATTGAAGAAATGAAGCAGAACCCCCCAAAAAAAAAAACAAAAAAAAAACAAAAAAAAAAAAAACAACAAAAAAACAAAAAAAAAACAACGATGAAGAAAGAAAGTAATTTTTGCCAATCTTTTGTGTTCCGTACAAATCCCATTTGTTATTCTCTTCCCTTTTATTTTCCAATTCTATCTTATATTAATATTCATTTAATCATTAAAATATTAAAGCATTACGCTAATCTCAATTTACAGACGCTCCATTGAAGTTTTTCCCCAAATATCTTTTATAAATAATCGATATATAAAAGCTTAGTCAACTAAAAATAATTGCTGATTTATGAAAATCATTTTTCTACGTTATATCTTGTCTGTTTATTTACGGATTTTAAAACGTGGTAAATCTTGAACACTGAGAGTCAAGTGTAGAAAACATTCGAATCTCTGTAAAGATGTCAACATTTCAGTCAATTGAATTCGGTTGTATTTGCGGTATGGATAAAACAGAATTAGATCCTTTATATAATTCATAAATAAATTAAAATGTAAATAGCGGCTGATTTTTATGTGTGCAATGTGGAATACGACATGTTTGGAAGACAAAAATTGAGGCCTTCGATTGCAGCTTATAGATCAGGGATTAAGAAAGCGAAAATTAATACATACTCAAGCGCGTACACACACACATAAAAACACACACACACACACACACACACACACACACGCGCACGCACGCACGCACGCACGCACGTACAAACACACACACATACATACTCACAGATATATATAAACAGTTAATCCCCTTCACTTTCTGTGGGTGACGATAGCCAAGCGGTTAAGCTGTCCGAGTGATGCTGAAACGATCGGATTTCAATCCCTGCTGTAGATAGCTCACAAAATGTCTAGCTACACTGAAGACACTTGATAAGTCGAAACACGTGTCTGTGGATGACTATATATTATATATATGTGTGGTGTGTGTGTTGTGTGTGTGTGTGTGTGTGTTTTCAATTAGAAGATTAAAGGATTTCACTTGTGAAGAATCTCTGCTTTTATAAATTAGAGTATAATTAACTTTAAAATATACTGTAAGTGTTCAGAAATTGATTAAAACTGACACACACACACACAAACACACACACACACACACACACACACATATATATATATATATATATGTATATACATATATATTTATAAGAGGAATGATACATTATTATATGCTCATTGTAATAAAAACTACTTTAGGGCTCTTTCAATTAAATACTTTTAATATATTAACACACGTACGCATATATATATATATATATATATATATATATATATATATATATATATATATAATATATGTATATGTATAAGTATAAACTTACCGGTGGGTATAATAACGATCGTTGGAAGCGCACAATATCCAGAGGTTAAGGTTGAGAAAAAACAAATACAAAGTGCTCAATACAATGTAGAGCATAAATTTATTTAAGAATGGAAATGAGTAACCTACTCGAGTTTCATCGATAGATTCTTCAGGGTTACTTTTAAATTAATCGAGTTTACGATTAATCTTTGGTGTTATAAACATGCCCGTTGGAATGGGACTTATTCCAACGGGCATGTTTATAACACCAAAGATTAATCGTAAACTCGATTAATTTAAAAGTAACCCTGAAGAATCTATCGATGAAACTCGAGTAGGTTACTCATTTCCATTTCTTAAATAAATATATATATATATATATATATATATATATATATATATATACCCTTATGTACATGCACACATGTTTCTACTCACCTATATATACACACGCACACATATATATCTATATGTATTCGTTTATAAATTGCATTGGCGAAAAACTGTCATTAACCAAACGCCGTTGACTTCTTGTCCTCGCTACCTTAACACATACACATATACACACACAGACACAGACACACACTCACACACACACACACACACACACACACACACACACACACACACAGATATATCTATTAATAAATGGAGATTCGCTTCCGATTTTTGTCTGTAACAAAAAATTACGTCACTGCTTACGTCACATTACCCAAAATCGTCATAACATAGAATAGATACACTCAAAATTTGAACATGCAACATTAGACAGTCCTCATTGTTTTTTAAAACAAGTTTTAATAAATACATGACTGGTATTATATATCTATATATAGTTTGTTTTATTTTAATACATATTTAAAGTTTACATTTCAGATTGTTTTATTTTTTAATCCTTTAATGAATTTGATGATTTTACTTACTTAGAGTACAAACTCGCTGACATTGCATATTTTACTCCCACCCCTCAGGCAATATGTTTCAAAAATCTATTTTTACGTCGCCCGGAGGGTGTTTTTTAAAATTTTGTACTAGTATATATAATAGAGATCTAACAAAACTAAGTATAGAGAAATCCAATAGTATTGCTATCTTATGGAATGAATGTAATATTTTATTTCGTTGAGTATTAAATGAATCGCAATAAATACATACATAGATTACAAATGATAATAATGATAATAAAAATATGATTTTAAAATTATATATGCTATTTTGCCTGAGGCAGGTTTGCTCTATACATGGCCTTCACTTTTATCACATTTATTTTTTCCAAGTGTCTTTTGTTGTAAGGTGTTTTGTCGCGTGCTGTGAGTGCTTGACATATTTTTCCCATTTTTCTAATCCAAAGTCAAATGAAGGTGTGTGTGGTATATAACAACATTAAACATAATGTGTATTATATTAAAGAGAGAAAAGAAAAAGCAGGCATATTTTTACCTCTTTAGAATCGCCATACGAGAGTAATTCACTTTATATATATATATATATATATATATATATATATATATATCTTATTATAATGGAGATTGTGTGTTTTTCTGTCTGTAACCGAAACTATATCACTACTCAAGTCACAATTCCCTTAGTTATTTACGTCACATTCTACAGGATTTTATTTTTATTTAAACCTCAATTATTAATAAAATTGTTTTACATAATTAATACTGTTGACAATATCTACTTATTAATAACATGCAATTGTATTTATATATACTACAAAATAGCCGTTTACAGTGTGAATGGGAAGGCTAATTTGCATATTGATATAAAAAATCTGATTTTAATAAATAACTGCTTAGTATTATTGATTTCTAATTATTTGATTTTATCTTAATAAATATAAGCAAAAATATCGGGGATGAATCTTAAAAGAAATCTATTAACAATAAGAAATAACTGTAAATTTATTCTTTACTTCCTATTTTAACTAAATAGTAAAATTAGGAAAATTTAGCAATGAAAGACGGGAGTGGGGGAAGAGTAAGTTTCAGTTGTTCTATTTTTTGATTATACACCCTCAGTTTCAAATCTTTTTTTCTGCATTCTTATTTAGTTTCATTAGCCTTTCTAAAATAATATATTTTATTGCATTAAAACTTAAATACTTGCACCCGGAGGGTGCATACATTTGCTAGTATAATATAATATATGTATATATAATATATATATATATATATATATATATATATATATATATATATATATATATATATAGTGTGTGGGATTGTCACTGTTTCAGCTTTTACTGGAACGGTGTGCCAAAATGCAGTATAATTGGTAGAGTGCTCAATATAAAAAATAGAGCTATTATATAATATAATAAAATAAATATATCAAGCTTTTACATATGTAAAACCTTTATATATACTAGCAAATATATGCACCCTCCGGGTGCAAGTATTTAAGTTTAAATGTAATAAAATATTAGATTAAATCAGAAAGGCTAATGAAACTAATTAAGAATTCAGATAAAAAGATTTGAAACGGAGGGAGTATAATCGGAAAATAGAACAACTGAAACATACTCTTTCATCACTTCCGTTTTTCAATGCTAAATTTTCCTAATTTAACTATTTAGTTAAAATAGGAAGTAAAGAATAAAATTACAGTTATTTCTTCTTGTTAATGAATTTCTTTTAGGATTTATTGAAGAGATTTTTACTCATATTCATTAAGATAAAACCAAACAATTAGAAATCAATAATACCAAGCACATTTTATTAAATCAGTTTTTTTAATATCAATATGCAAATTAGCTTTACGTTTACACTGAAAACTGGTATTTTGTTGTATATATAAATACAATTGCATGTTATTAGTATTTAGGTAAGGCCAACAGTATTAATAATGTCAAACAGTTTTATTATTAATTGAGGTTTAAATAGAAATAGAATCATGGAGAATGTGACGTAAATAACTAAGGGAATTGTGACTTGAGTAGTAATGTAGTTTCGGTTACAGACAGAAAAACGCACAATCTCCATTATAATAAGATATATATATATCCAGCTATGGGTTAAATAGTAGGGCAGACTGTGTCCTTCAGCTTTGTGTTGGTAACCAGTCTAGGAGAGGGATAACTCTGAATTCAAAAATTCAAAATTCCTGAGGTCGGTCGTTAATTAGGTTTGTGCCAACCCTTGATGCACCAATTCTTTCCTATCGACTGTGCCAAAAAGTGTGGATGGTCTAACACAAGCCTTCACCACTATAAACAAATCCCTGTGTGGATGTTCATTGTGTGTATGAACCCTTATACGTCGAAAATCGACGGGAGAGTATATATATATATATATATATATATATATATATATATAAGTATATATTTAGAAGTAAGGTAAAGTATATTTAGAAGTAGCATTCAATAATCGAGGGAAAGTTTTTTGCAAAAAGCAAAATAATTTTTATTTTCAGAATTTATTTTTTCATAAATTTAATAAACTCTGCATTTCTTGGATTTGGTTAAAAGCAAAAATTATTCTAATCTTGCAAAAATATGTGTTTTGACGCTATTCAGAATGACAGCCAAGCCCCAGGCTTAAACAGAGGTCTGTCATCAATTATTTGGTGGTTGAGAAGTGCAAACCGTGTGAAGTTTGTCTGGATCTATACAGATAAGCATGTTTTAGTAAAAACAAATGTTTACAAATGGGATAAACATGATTTTGCCATCATGAGCCTAAGCCCAACTTGAAAAGACAATCCACGCACTTACTTTCCGCAAAAGAAAAAGTTCCAGGTACTATGGTCAGTAAAGAAGGTCATGCTGGCAGTAATAACATTTTTCATTCGTTTTTTCGTCTCCTTTAACCCTCCTTTTTAATAAAGTATGATACTATTTAAATTTATCTATAAAATCAGTTGTACCATATCTTATTATAATGGAGATTGTGTGTTTGTCTGTCTGTAACCGAAACTAAATCACTATTCAAGTCATAATTCCCTTAGTTATTGACGTCACATTTACCATGAATTTATTTTTATTTAAACCTCAATTATTGATAAAATTGTTATATCTTATTAATACTGTTGACCATATCTACATACTATTAACATGCAATTGTATTTATATATACAACAAAATAGCGGTTTACAGTGTGAACGAGAAGGCTAATTTGCATATTGATATTTAAAATTTGATTTTAATAAATATATGCTTAGTTTTATTGATTTCTAATTGTTTGGTTTTCTCTTAACGAATCTAAGCAAAAATCTCGGGGATAAATCTTAGAAGAAATCCATAAACAAGACGAAAGAAGTATGTATTTATATATATATACTGAACATGGTTTTGCCACTATGTGCCATGGACTCTCTGGTAAAGAAAAAGTTCCGTGCGCAGCGGTCAGTACAGAATGTCCTGCTGACAGCCATCACTGTTGATTCCATTAAAAAAGGTGCTTAATTCATTGTATAACCTTCGTATTATAAAATGAAGATGTATAAGGGGAAAATATACTCACATATTCTCATGCGAAATTCATTGCAATGTTTTACTCACCTGTAAAGAAGAATAAAATATGTTAATTAGGTAAGACAAGACAAGATTATGTACAAAATTCATAAAGCGGAGCTGGAATCTGAGGCACCACAGAGTTAAAGTTTTTTTTTTAATTACAATTCCACAGTTCTGCTTGCAAGCCATTGTTAGTGAATTTGTTGCTAAAACTTTCCCAGACTTTTTTTTACAGATTTTTCCCATTTGTAAACCGATGAATTGTATCTCTCTGTCTCTGTTTCTTTCTTTCTTTATTTTCTCTCTCTCTCTCTTCTCTCTCTCTCTCTCTCTCTCTCTCCTTCTCGCTCTTTCTCTCTTTTCTCTGGCATGAGTTGAGGATGTTTAAATTATGTGACGTTTAATTTTTTTAAAAAGAAGAAAAAATTGCGAGTCTGCGCGTGCCCATGAGCTGGCATTTTTTAACAAACATGAAAAGAAATTTTGAAATATAAAAGCAGCGAGACGGAAAAATCATATGTAATCATCATCCATTTGAAAAAACAAACTTGAATTGGCAAATGTGCCGAAATAAATAAATTATATAATATATATATATATATATATATATATATATATATATGTGTGTGTGTGTGTTGTGTGTGTGTGTGTGTGTTTGTGTTTGGGCAGCATTCTTTCATTTATACAAGTAGAATTAAACAAAAGGCACGTCTCTTGTTTAACAATTTTATTAACAATCTTTTCAAGTTTTCTGATCAACTTTTTTTTACACTTGGATGGAATCCGTGGATTAGTACAACGAAATACTTTCGGCACTTTGAAGTGCCATCATCAGGGGTGATATGCCTGTGTTCCAGTTTTTTTTTCAAGTTAGTAGTAGTGAGAGTAACTAAAACGGGAACTTGTAGAAATTATATTAAGGGGTGTGAAGGCTGGAAGGAGAAGAATTGGTAGGAAAAGTGTCATACATTCCATCCAAATGTAAAAAAAGTTGGCCAGAAAGCTCGAAGAGATTGTTAATAAAATTATTAAACAGTTTTGTTTAATTCTACATGCATATAACACACACACACACACACACTACACACACACACACACACACACACACACACACACACACACACACAATATATATATATATATATATAATATATATATATATATATATATATATGAGTATCTATAAAAAGATATGAAAACACCACAAAATGCTGTTAAAGTGAAAACATTTTATTACTTAGCTGATATTGAACAATATTTCGATTTTATGAAAATCGTCATCAGAGCTTGTTTATACTCCGTGTTTTTAAGAGCGGGAACGAAAGTCATATGAGTTCAAAACAAAAACCTTGACGTTGCAAAAAAGAAAAAAGTTATACAATAATTTCGAATGTGAGCACTTCCGCCACATTTTTCTCGGTCATCAGATTATGTATATCTTATTGTAACAGTTTTTAAAAAAGAAGATGTATTGACAAGTTTTGACACTAGACGAGTTCTCGTATTCAAAACGGGATGAGTATGAACGGTTGTAAGGTTTTATCTTTATTTTTTGGAAAACATGAAAAATTTAAAATTTGCTCGGAGTATAAACAAGCTCTTATGACGATTTTCATAAAATCGAAATATTGTTCAATATCAGCGAAGTTATAAAATGTTTTCACACACACACACACACACACACACACATATATATATATATATATATATATATATATATATGTGTGTGTGTGAGAAAAATACGGAAGCGTTCAACCGTTTTCCGAAAAATTTCTCAGTTTAACGAATTATTAACGAATTACATTGACTTAGGTAAACATAGGGTAGGGTCCTGATGAAATCATTTGGATTGAAATCACAGTAGACCCTTAATTTTATCTCTACTATTATTATTTTTATTATTACTGCTCTATTTTTTAATATATTGAGCACTTTTGGATTATTTACTGATACCACTGCAACGGAAAGTTAAAGCGGCAAGTGGATACTATATATATATATATATATATATATATATATATATATATATATATTTGGGAGAATATGTGCTTAATTGAAGTCGTACCTAATTTTGAAAGTTAATTGATTAATAATTAATTAATAATTAATTAATTAGTCGGGCATGCCTATTTAAAAGTAAGGCTAAACAAATCGAGAAAAATCAATCTCTGTATGTACATTTCGACCTATTAGGCCTCATCAGCAGAGCTATAGATAGGAAGACCGCCTTGTGCGTGATTCGAAACCCGACTGTCAAGCTGACAGGCGAGGACCGTAACCCCTACACCAACCGGACTTTCTTAGATTTTTCGTGTTTATTTAGAAGTAGGTTTCTATTCCTTTTATAGTGACTTCTTCTACACGACAGTATGAGAAGTAAATACACAAGCGATAAGTAAATACACAGCGATGTGTTTATGATATGGCTTTTTTTAGCCGAAAATTTTTGAGAGAATATGTGCTTAATTGAAGTCGTACCTAATTTTGAAAGTTAATTAATTAATAATTAATTAATTAGGCGGGCATACCTATTTAAATGTAAGGCTAAACAAATCAAGAAAAATCAATCTCTGTATGTACATTTCGGCCTATATATATATATATATATATATATATATATATATATATATATATATAGAACGATAGTAAATAAAAAGAAGTTTCGTTTCTTATTTAACATCTAATTCTATTAAGAGAAAATATCAGACATTTTGGATTCACAACCAGAAAGCAGAGAAAGCAGAACTGGACGCATGGCTTGTTCTGTTAATTGCAATAAAATACTTTCTTTTATAATGTTTCAGGTTTTAACTCTTAAAAAGCCATCAGAAGCAAATTGTCTGTATGTTCAAATACTTATGATGAATTCTGTTTGGTTTTTGGTTTTGTTTACATTCGTGGGTATGTGTTAACTTTATATATTTGTATGTGGAGAAAATTTAGAAAAACAAACACAGGATGTTACGATGGATGGAAAATTTATTGTCGATAGTCGAGTATTTCGGTTTTACAGTGGAAACCTTCTTCAGGGCTAAGAATTTGTGTGGATAGAAGATGAAGGATGTTTTGTATGCGTTGAATTAGAAAAAATACAAAACATCCTACTAACTTTTCTCCACACAAACCCTTAGTCCTGAAGAAGGTTTCAACTGTAAAACCGAAATACTCGACTATCGACTATAAATTTTCCATCCATCGTAACATCCTTGTGTTTGTTTTTCTAAATTTTCTCCACATACTGTCGGATTAATTTCCTCATCTTACTTCCATATTTGTATGTATTTATATATAGAGATCTTTGTGCGTCGGTTTATTTTCACACACACACACACACACACACAAACACACATATATATATATGTGTGTGTGTTTGTGTGTGGGGTACGTGTGTAATGTGCGTGTTCAATTGTCTCTCTCCCTCTCTTATATATATATAATCTGTTGTGGTGTGTGAGTGTGCGCTCGTGCGTGTCAATTGTTCTCTCATCTCTC
>CM042175.1:15070828-15078328 GCA_023376005.1 Doryteuthis pealeii
CACGATCATATATATTGGGAGAATATGTGCTTAATTGAAGTCGTACCTCTAATTTTGAAAATTAATTAATTAACAATTAATTATTTAGACGGGCATAATTATTAATTAATTAATTAGGCGGGCATAATTATTAATTAATTAATTTCAAAATTTGGTACGACTGCAATTAAGCACCTATTCTCCCAAAAATTGTCGGTTAAAAAAAGCCATATGAAAACACATCGTTTGTGTATTTACTTTTGCATATATATATATATATATATATATATTATTTAAGTATGGTCATTTCGCCGCAACCTGCTAATTAACGGGGGATCACAGAAAATATATTCTAAAAATAAAATAAAATAAAGTAACTATCCAATTTTAATAAAACTTTTGGTATATGAAGTGATAAAAGACGAACGTATATTGTAATAAATGTTTACTCAATTGAACAAGGCTGTTTTTTTTGTTTTTTGTTTTTTTTTTCTTGTTAGTTTTTTGTTTCGCGCATTGATCCCCGTACAAATCTTGGTAATTTTTTTTTCTTTATGAAATACATTTTACATTTTTTGGAAAATTAATTCAATGACGGAACATATGTAAAAAAAAAAAAAAAAATCGATACTTAGACCAGGTTTGATAATAGGGCGTCTTAAACCTTGAACTTAAATCTCGTAAATATAGAAAAAAATATGTATCTTTTTTCCCCCCAAGTTGTTAGATTATTCTAAGGAATTTTATATTAGAAGTTCCTGTGTCTACATTTTTCTTTTATTTTAAGGGATTTTTTAAATTTATAAAATGGTAAAATAAATACTTTGGTTTTAGTGATAGCAAAATCGTATTTATTTACTTAAAGAAAATATTGTATAAATGATATTTAGCTAAAAATAATGACATAATATAGTAAAACTTTATTAAAAAATATTGGAAATGTTTGAATTAAAAAATTGTCATTTTTATTAATGGAAGTATGTAGGGGACATAATATTCTATTCTTTTTTTTTTTTTTGAAAACTGTTGTTGCTGCGGCTGCTGTGAATAATTCAAAATAAGTTCAAATCCGCGACAACTGTATAGAGCTCAAACGGTGTTTGTTTGAAGAAATTAATTATTTTTGGAATCAAAAATAAAAGGAATAAAAAGAAAATTATTTCATGTATGATACTCCATAGTATCATACTTGGGAATAATTATTCACGTCAAGATATGATAAATTGTCACCAAAGATTAAGAATATACGGCAATTAAATTTAAAATGCAAAAGTTTAGGTTATATGTAACAGAAATTAGTTTTTTTAAACAGATAAACTTGGAATTGTTCTTTATTTAAACGTAAAAGAAAACATTGAAAGTTAATTTTCCATTTTTTATTGTCGTTTTAAAATATTTTTTTAACAATTCGTGCGCAAATTAAAAGAGCATGTTTTGAGCATCCCTAATATATATATATATAATATATATATATATATATATATATATATATATATTAATATATATATTATCTAATAAGTCAGACGAACCTACTATTAGTTTCGCTTAATTAATTAAGCGAAACTAATAGTAGGTTCGTCTGACTCATTAGATTTATCTTTATTATTTGTCTACTTAGGTATTTGAGCACTTTTTAGTTATTAGCTATTCTCCTAGCGGTTATATGAATATATATATTATCTTATATACATATATATACATATAAATTGTTTTTTTTTCTTTGGCCAAATACTGTACCAATAGATTATTTTTTTTTGTACGACTATCTTGGTCTTTCTTTTTTCAAAAATTTTTTTCTCTCCCCGGTTGATGTTTGGTAGTATATTTTTACAATCAAACTATTTGCTGGGTTTTTTCTCACCGCAAGGATTTACCAACACGCTTGGTATATTATATATATATATATATATATATATATATATATATATATATATATATAATATTACGTGTTTACTGAAGTTTTTAATCCCTTACGTAAAAGCCCATCCAAATCCAAAGCACTTCATCTATCCCTTGCCTTGAGGTTGAAGCAGAGTATTGTTTGTTACTTCGGACAGGTCCAAACTATGCTTCCTTTCTACTCCCTGTCTATTTGCCCCCCGGGGGGTCAAAATCAGAATCACTGGCTGAAGACGGGGGAGACACCGGAAGTTTCTAATAATATTCAATCTCCGCTTAAACCTCAACCGATCGTCTTTTTCTTCAATCCGACCCCCAACGCCCCAGTTCCTTCCTAAGTTAATTCCCCCCCTCTCTCTCTCCCTCTCTCTCTCGCTCGCTCGCTCTCCCTCAACCTCTCCCCGTGGCTCTTTACCCCCAACTGACCTTCAGGGTTTTAAGATTCTCCTTTCTTGCTATTCTTGCATATATCGGCGACAAAGCCGTAGGCCAGCGTTGAGGGGATCCCAAAGTTTTCCGTCGGCGCCTTTTCACCCGAACTCGTCGAAGACATTATCTTTAAGGACTAGCAGGTGAAATAAAACAACTAAAAAAAAAAAATGATTGTTGGGTGGGGGGTAGGGCAAACAAATAAGGGACACCTGTCTCGCCGGGTTATTAAAGATTGCAAACTCCCAACGCCAAAAATTAATTTATCAAACATTTTTTTTTATTATGTGTCTGTCCGCGGTGCGGAAGACGAGGGTTAGGAACAGTGTGGGTCCCGAAGATGAGGGGTTACTGTTTTTTTTCTTCTCCGGTCGGGCGTTCGCGGTCTTCGACTTCTCCTTTGTGAACCAGGTCGGCTAAAGTACACGAATAAATCGCCTTTCCAAACTAATTCGTTTCTAATAGTAATTCGTAAAACGGGGGAGCGTAAAGTGAGGTATGAATGTGTATAGTAAAATAGAATATCGGAGATTTTGTGTTTTTCTGTCTGTAACCGAAACTATATTACTACTCAAGTCACAATTCCCTTAGATATTTACAACACATTCTAGCGGTTTTCAGTGTTAACGGGAAGGGGTAATTTATGAGGAAGTGCATCCCGGTCTCCTGCCTCAGAAATTGCTACCCGGTGACTATTGAAATAACGTCCCCACTATGTCGTCTCGGCGGTGTTACTTGAAAGAATACAACCAACTTAGGGCGTTAAATGTATTTTAGAGGGGGGGTCTCTTTTTTTTTATATGAACAAATGGAGATGGGTGGATAGATATATATAAACAAAGTAAAAAATGAACAAATTGAGGTAGATAGATAGATAGATATCCATCTTCATATCTAAACAAGAATTACGACAAATTTCTATAAATAAATAAGAATTACGACAAAAAAGAGAAGCCCCCCCCCTCTAAAATACATTTAACGCCCTAAGTTGGTTGTAACACCACCGAGACGACATAGCTGGGGACGTTATTCTAATAGTCACCGGGTAGCACTTTCTGAGGCAGTAGACCGGGACGCACTTCCTCATAAATTACCCGGGAAGGATAATTTGTATATTGATATTAAAAATTTGGTTTTAATAAACATGTGCTTAGTATTATCGATTTCTAATTGTTTGGCTTTATATTAATGAATATGAGCAAACATCTCTGAGATAAATCTTTTAAAAAATCCATTAACAAGAAGAAATAACTAATTTTATTCTTTAATTCTTATTTTTACGAAATAGTTAAATTAGGAAAATTTAGCAACGAAAGACGGGAGTGATGGAAGAGTATGTTTCAGTTGTTCTATTTTTCGATTACATTAAAACTTAAATACTTGCACCCGGAGTGTGCATATATTTGCTAGTTAAATAAAGTTTCGTTCTTACATAAGTAAATACTGTATATATGTATTTTAGAAGGTGTGTATCATGAAATCGTTATCATGGTAGAAAATGGACATGGAGCCCCGAGTTCAAATCCTAGACGAAGCTGTTCAAATTTCACATAGCGCTAGTAGCTTGGGAAAGGTATGTATAAAACAATTCTCCATCAAGCTATAGGCAAATACATATATGGAAATACTGGATACAGGCGCGTGGTGTAATTATTTTAGTCATAGGAAATGGACTCGTTGACCCGAGTTCAAATCCTGGATGAAGCATTTCACATGGCACTAATACCTTGGGAAAGGTATGAATCCAACAATTCTCCCTTCAGCTATGGACAAATAGTAGGGCGGATTTGGGCTCTTTAACCATGGCTAGGTAACCAGTCTATGAGAAGCGTGTGTCGTCTAATGATTATCGTCGTGGAAAATGAGCACGGCGATGCGAGTTCAAATCCTAGACGAAGCTGTTTGCATTTCACATAACCCTAATATTTTTTGGGAAAGGTAAGAAATCCAAATATTCTCTTTATGGTTAGGGGTAAATAGTAGGTCAGACTGTGATCTTTAATTTTGTTATGGTAACCAGTCTAGGAGAAGGAAAACTCTGAATTCGACCCTTTTAACCTAGCTTAAAATTTGACTTAATGCCGTATTCTGCTCGTATGGAGGGGTTGGGCAAATATACTTATATGTATTTAATATACTGCCCTGAAGAAAAAGAAGAAGGAGAAAAAGGCAATGAAGAAAAAAGAAGGAAAAAGGCAATGAAGAAAAAGAAGGAAAAAAGGCAATGAAGAAAGGAAGAAAGAAAAACGGCAATAAAGAAAAAGAAGGAAAAAAGGCAATGAAGAAAAAGAAGGAAAAGGCAATGAAGAAAAAAGAAGGAAAAAAGGCAATGAAGAAAAAGAAGGAAAAAAGGCAATGAAGAAAGGAAGAAAGAAAACGGCAATAAAGAAAAAGAGGAAAAAAGGCAATGAAGAAAAAGAAGGAAAAAAGGGCAATGAAGAAAAAAGAAGGAAAAAGGCAATGAAGAAAAAAGAACGAAAAAGAGCAATGAAGAAAAAAGAAAGAAAGAAAGCAATGAAGAAAGGTAGAAAGAAAAACGGCAATGAAGCAAAAGAAGGAAAAAGGCAGCGAAGAAAGAAAGAAAGACAGAAGATGGAAAGATGTCAATGAAGAAAGAAGGAAGAAATGAAAGAAAACAAAGAAAGGAAAAGGACAATGTAGAAAGGGCAAAGGAAAGGAGACAATAAAGAAAGGACGAAGGAAAGAGGAAAATGAGGCATTGAAAAAAGGGAATGAAGGAAGGAAAAAAGCATTGAAGAAATGAAGAAGGAAAAAAAACGAAGAAGAAAGATAATAATTTTTGCAAATCTTTTCTGTTCCGTACAAATCCCACTTGTTCTTCTCTTCCCTTTTATTTTCCAATTCTATCTGACGTACAATATCTTATATTAATATTCATTTAATCATTAAAATATTAAAGCATTACGCTAATCTCAATTTACAGACGTTCCATTGAAGTTTTTCCCCAAACATCTTTTAGAAATAATCGATATATAAAAGCTTAAAACTAAAAATAAAGGCTGATTTATGAAAATCATTTTTCTACGTTATTTCTTGTCTGTTTATTTACGGATTTTAAAACGTGGTAAATCTTGAACACAGAGAGTCAAGTGTAGAAAACATTCGAATCTCTGTAAAGATGTCAACATTTCAGTCAATTGAATTTTTAATTCGGTTGTATTTGTGGTGTGGATAAAACAGAATTAGACCCTTTATATAATTCATAAATAAATTAAAATGTAAATAGCGGCTGATTTTTATGTGTGCAATGTGGAATACGACATGTTTGGAAGACAAAAATTGTGGCCTTTGATTGCAGCTTATAGATCATGGATTAAGAAAGCGAAAATTAATACATACTCAAGCGCGTACACGCACACACACACACACACACACACGCGCGCACGCACGCACGCACGCACGGACAAACACACACATATACATACTCACAGATATATATAAACAGTTAATCCCCTTCACTTTCTTTGGGTGAGGATAGCCAAGCGGTTAAGCTGTCCGAGTGATGCTGAAACGATCGGATTTCAATCCCTGCTGTAGATAGCTCACAAAATGTCTAGCTACACTGAAGACACTTGATAAGTCGAAACACGTGTCTGTGGATGACTATATATATAATATATATAATATATATATATATATTGTGTGTGTGTGTGTGTGTGTTTTCAATTAGAAGATTAAAGGATTTCACTTGTGAAGAATCTCTGCTTTTATAAATTAGAGTATAATTAACTTTAAAATATACTGTAAGTGTTCAGAAATTGATTTAAACTGACACACACACACACAAACACACACACACACACACACACACACACACATATATATATATAATATATATATATATATATCATATATATTTTATAAGAGGAATAATACATTATTATATGCTCATTGTAATAAAAACTACTTTAGGGCTCTTTTCAATTAAATACTTTTAATTATATTAACAACGTACGCATATATATATATATATATATATATATATATATATATTATATATAACCCGTATGTACATGCACACATGTTTCTACTCACCTATATATACACACACACGCACATATACATATCTATATATTTTGGTTTATAAATTGCATAGGTGAAAAACTGTCAGTAACCAAACGCCGTTGACTCTTTGTCCTCGCTACCTTAATACACATATACACACACACACACCCTCACACACAGATATATGTATTAATAATGGAGATTCGCTTCCGATTTTTGTCTGTAACAAAAATTACGTCACTGCTTACGTCACATTACCCAAAATCGTCATAACATAGAATAGATACACTCAAAATTTGAACATGCAACATTAGACAGTCCTCATTGTTTTTTAAAACAAGTATTAATAAATACATGACTGGTATTATATATCTATATATAGTTTGTTTTATTTTAATACATATTTAAAGTTTACATTTCAAATTGTTTTATTTTTTTAATCCTTTAATGAATTTGATGATTTTACTTACTTAGAGTACAAACTCGCTGACATTGCATATTTTACTCCCACCCCTCAGGCAATATGTTTCAAAAATCTATTTTTACGTCGCCCGGAGGGTGTTTTTTATTTTGTACTAATATATATAATAGAGATCTAACGAAACTAAATATAGAGAAATCCAATAATATTGCTGTCTTATGGAATGAATGTAATATCTTATTTCGTTGAGTATTAAATAAATCGCAATAAATACATACATAAATTACAAATCTTATTATAATGGAGATTGTGTGTTTTGCTGTCTGTAACCGAAACTATATTACTACTCAAGTCGCAATTCCCTTAGTTATTGACATCACATTCTCCATGATTTTATTTTTTATTTTAACCTCAATTATTAATAAAATTGTTTTACATTATTAATACTGTTGACCATATCTACATACTGTATTTACCGCGTACCCCACTTGTACGGGTCAGGCACAAAGTCCCTATTAACATGGGACCACCCACAAGCCGAAGCTCATGGAGTGGCAGGTGAAAAATTGCGTCGATCCCGTCGGCATTCCCCCTCAAGGGGGGCGCCTCAGGCGCTGGGCAATAAACCCAGCCCTGCCCCTTTAAATCGAGGGGACAGGTGTTGCCTGGGGGGGGGGTGGCCCCCTGGGATCGACGCTATTAACTTGTAAAGATCCAGGGCCGAAGCCACTGGACCCCCGGTGTTG
>CM042175.1:15085828-15100828 GCA_023376005.1 Doryteuthis pealeii
TTTCTTTTAAGATTTATCCCCGAGATTTTGGCTCAGATTCATTACGAGAAAACCAAACAATTAGAAATCAATAATACTAAGCATATATTTATTAAAATCAAATTCTTAATGTCAATATGCAAATTAGCCTTCTCGTTCACACTGTAAATCGCTATTTTCTTGAATATATAAATATACTTTCATGTTATTAGTATGTTGATTAATCCAACAGTATTAATAAGCTATAAGAATTTTATCATTAATTGAGGTTTAAATATAAATAAATTCATGGTGAATGTGACGTCAATAACTAAGGGAATTGTGACTTGAGTAGTGATTTAGTTTCGGTTACAGGCAAACAAATACACAATCTCCATTATAATAAGATATATATATGGGAGTAGCAACCACGTCATTAACATTCAACTATAAACGCCAATCAACTAACGATAACGAACCTTTTTTCTACACATTTTCCAAACTCAACGCATACAAAAATGAACATCATCTTTTATCCACATAAATCCTTATTTCTTCTTAAATAATTTCATAGTCCTGAAGAAGGTTTCCTTTGTAAACCGAAATATTCGAACATCGACTATAAATTCCCATCCATTATTAACATACCGTGTTTGTTTCTATATTTTCTCCACACACACACACACACACACACAACTAAACTACATACACACACACCCACACAACACACACCACCACACAGACACACTCACACTTAAAACATACAAACACACCCACTACACAACATACTAAAACATACATACACACATCACATACTAAAACATATATACATACACAGCACACACACACATACTAAAACATACATTCCATACACAACACATACTAACATACATACACAACACACAACGCATACTAAAAACATACATACACACACACACATACTAAAACATACATACACACACACACATACTAAACATACATACACACACACACACACACAACACACTACTAAAACATACATACACACACACAATACTTAAACATACATACACACACACACGCATACTAAAACATACATACACACCACACATAGTAAAACATACATAACACACACACACATATACTAAACATACATACACACACATACACACATACTAAACAAACACATCACACACACACACAACACAACAACACACACACACATATATATATATATATATATTATATATATTTTATATATTATATAGTCCAGATCCCATTTTTTGTATCTACAAAACAATCACTCATCCTACTTTGACCCCTTGTTTTGTTTTGTTTTCTCAGATTCTCTGCCCTTCCCTCTCCAACTCCCCCACACGTCCACCATCTTAACGGTCGTCTCACGTCCGGATTAGGTCAATGGTCAATGACTTAAGTAAACAAGACTATTAATCTCATCTGTCCATACATACACACACACACGCACCAAGGGGAAAAAACATAACAAAACAAAACAAAACAAAACAGAAGAGAAAATGGCGTCCAAATTCGCCACAGGATGGCCGTTGTACGCTCTTTTGCAAAAGAGATAGAAAAGAAAGCAAGGGCAGCTTGTCCAAACAAATACTCAAAAGGATAAACAAATGATTATTTGCGACCCGCGAATTCTTAGTACAGGATGTCATGGACACTTCCTATGTTAATGGTGGCTAAATGCGCGCGAAAATAACTTTGGTGAACGAGAAGCATTTTCTATTACAAACTGATAATGATAATGATGATGAACGGTTCTGGCAGCTGGGTGAGAAATCTCGTGGGAAGATCGTGCGCTCCAGGGTTCTAGCAGTTCTGTCAGCTGGCACTGTTGAATACACCGACTGCACCTCTGCACAGGTGTAAAATCCGCCAGTGGTGCCAACTGTAGGCCTTAGGTGGTGACCTGTGAGGCTTAAGAACGAATCCTGGTGGCTGAACAGTCCATAACATAATGATGAACGATTCTGGCAGCTGGGTAAGAAATCTCGTGGGAAGATTGTGCGCTCCAGGGTTCTAAGCAGCTCTGTCGCCTGGGGCTGTTGAATACAACGACTGAACCTCTGCACCTCTGCACAGGTGTAAAATCGATCAATGGTACCAACTGTTGGCTGTGGGTGGTGACCTGTGATGCTTAAGAACGAATCCTTGTGTGGCTGAACAGTCCATTACATACAAGACTGCACTTTGGCCCTTACTTAGGGTAGACGGGTGTACGGAGAAGCCCACTCCGACCAATCGGCTGGGTACGTTAAGCCCTAGCACCTATATGATTGTCCTGACGCTATTACCCTTATGGCAAACCCCAACACTTTTTATCAAATGAGTTTACATTATTAATACTGTTGACCTCATCTACATACTAATAATATGCAATTGTAGTTATATATTCAACAAAATAACGGGTTACAGTTTGAACGGGAAGGCTAATTTGCATATTGATATTAAAAGTTTGATTTTGGTAAATATATACATAGTACTATTGATTTCTAATTGTTTAGTTTTATCTTAATTAATATGAGCAAAAATCTCTTCAATAAATCTTAAAAGAAATCCATTCAAAAGAAAAAATAATTGTCATTTTATTTTTTACTTCCTATTTCAACTACATAATTAAATTAGCAATATTTAGCAATGAAAGACAGGAGTGATGGAAGAGTAAGTTTCAGTTGTTCTATTTAAAAAAAATTATACTCCCCTTTATTTCAAATCATTTTATCTGCATTCTTATTTAGTTTCATTTGCCTTTCTAATTTCATATGATATTCTATTACATTATAATTAGATACTTGCATCCGAAAGGTGCATATATTTGCTAGTAAAGTTAATGAAAAATCTAACATAACCATTATTAATACAACTATTATTACAAGTCGACAGTACGGTCTATTGTCGGTATCAGCCAGACAGCGAAGCAGTCTATCTCCTTTCCACTAGCGCTAGACCAAGGAGATTGTTTTTGCGTCTGTGGTGAAGCACCACGCTTACCGTCAACTCCCCACTTTATCGCACAGATCCAAGCAATGCTACACATACGCTGATTTGCGAGGACAGATATCGAACCCGGAGTCTTGTGGTTCCTATATATTAAGTTCATAAAAATATTTCTATTATTATGTAGAATAAATATCATACTTACCTTCACAAGAAGGCTGTGACTAGCATCCATTCACCAGACAAAAAAGCCAGAGTGTAACCAAATACACTCTGCAGCAACTGACAGAACATTGTCAAATGTTCTGTTATATATGGCAAAAATATCCACACTAAAACCACCAGCCAATAAAAATCTTGGAAATAGACTTGACCATGCCACTTACCAAGTCTGGATTCTCAGAAGCAGTTTAAACTTGTAACATAGTTGAATACTGATCAGTTTATACAAAAAATGACTACAATTTATGAAATATTTTCGCCATAGAATAACCCAACAAGAGTTGACATGCCTTAAAATCCAACCAACAAACCAGCCAACTCTCCCATCGTATATTGGCCACTGTTGGCAGATGGTGAATAACATTTTTCCAAATTTAAGGAATCGTAAATAGGAATAAAATTCCATGAAGCATAAACATTTCGCCTCGTGGGGGGGGGGGGGAAGTCTTTAACCTACGTTTCGATTGACTACAAGTGTTTGGTCTCCCCCAGGTTGTAGGGTGCGCGTTCTTTTAGGGTTTGAATCTGTTGAGTTAATTTAGGATCAAGTGATGGGGGGCATGTGGAGATGGGTACTGGAAGGTATGAATGAGGGGTGGGGTGGGGTGAAGTAAAGTTTGAATTCAGGAGTTAGATTAGGTTGATAAGGTGTGTTAAAGCGAGAAAAGAAGGTATGACTGAAGAAGTTGAAGAAAAAGGAAGTGAAAAGAGGCTAAAGAAGAATTATGAATATTATGAAAACGAAAAAGAAAATGATGGGAGGGAGGAGGATAAAGAAATGATAATGAAGAAGAAGAAGAAGAAGAAGAAGAAGAAGAAGAAGAAGAAGAAGAAGAAGAAGAAAACAGAGAGGAAATATATAAAGTAAGAAGAAGCAGAATAAGAATGATGATAATAAGAAGACTAAGGAAGAAGAAAAGAAAGAGGGAAAAAGACAAGAATAACAACAATAACTACTACTACTACTACTACTACTAATAATAATAATAATAATAAGAAGAAGAAGAAGAAGAAGAAGAAGATAGGGATAGAAAATCACTAATTATGAAGAAGAAAACAGAGTGAAAGGAAAGAGAATAATGAAGAAGAAGTGAAAGAAGAAGAAAAGGGAAAAGAGATTAATTAATTAATAATAATAATAATAATAATAATAATAATAATAATAATAATAAGAAGAAGAAGAAGAAAAGAAAGAGTGAAAATAGACAACAATAACAATAACAACACCAACACTGCTACTACTACTACTACTACTTATAATAATAATAAGATTAATGATAAGATGAAGAAGAGGAAGAAGAGAGGGATAGAAAATCACTAATTATAAAGAAGAAAAAAGAGGGAAAGGAAACAGACTAATTATGAAGAAGAAGAAGAAGAAGAAGAAGAAGAAGAAGAAGAAGAAGAAGAAGAAGAAGAAGAAGAAGAAGAATTACGTTGACAAAACATTACATTTCATCTATACTTTTTGATTTTTCCTTCATTTATTCATTTTTTCTTTCACATTTAACTTCTTTCTTTTTTATACTTTTATTCATTGTATTTTCTTTCTTTCTCCCCTTTGTATACTGTGGTCTAAAATATCCCAATCCTACCGACCAAACCCCTAACAAACAAACAAACAACAACAACAACGACAACAACAACAATAATAATAATAATATAATAATAATAATAAATAATAAATAATGCATAAGGACAAACTACATCAAAAGCGAAAATTGATAAGACCCAACAAAATAGTAAATGTAGACTTGCGGTAATAGAGATGAGACTGTAAACCATATACTCTGGCGAATGTAGCAAACTAGCAAACGAGAATACAAAACTAGACACGACTGGGTTGGGAAGGTGATCCACTGGGATTATGCAAGAAATTAAATTTTGACCACACACAAAATGGTATACTGCATAAACAGAATCTGTTCTGAGAACAAAAGCACAGAAAATTCTCTGGGACTTTGAAATAAAACGGATCACCTTATCCCAGCAAGAAGACCAGTACCTAGTGTTGATAAACAAAAAGAAAGACTTGTCAACTGGTGGATTTTGCAGTGCCAGCGGATCACAGGATGAAGTTAAAAGGAAAATTGAAAAAATTGACAAATATCGACGCTTGCCAGAGAACTGAAAAAAGTTATGGAATATGAAAGTGAAAGTTATACCAATTGTAGTTGGTGTACTTGGAACAGTCCCAAAAAGGATTAAAAAGGGTTTGGAAAAGTTTGGGATATCAGAGGAAGGATTGAAACCATTCAGAATACTGCACTGCTGCAATCTGCCAGAATACTCAGAAGAGTCCTGGAGACCTGAGGAGACTTTGCTGTCACTCAGACTCAGTGAAAGACCATCAGCTAAACACTGATGTGAAAACTCAAAAGGAGTAAATAATAATAATAAGATTAATGATAAGAAGAAGAGGTAGAAGAGAGGGATAGAAAATCACTAATTATAAAGAAGGAAAAAGAGGGAAAGGAAACAGACTAATTAAGAAGAAGAAGAAGAAGAAGAAGAAGAAGAAGAAGAAGAAGAAGAAGAAGAAGGACGAGGACGTGGACGAGAAGAAGAAGAAGAAGAAGAAGAAGAATTACGTTGACAAAACATTACATTTCATCTATACTTTTGATTTTTCCTTCATTTATTCATTTTTTTCCTTTCATATTTAACTTCTTTCTTTATTATACTTTTATTCTTTGTATTTTCTTTCTTTCTCCCCTTTGTATACTGTGGTCTAAAATATCCCAATCCTACCGACCAAACCCCTAACAAACAAACAAACAAACAATTACAACAACAACAATAATCAATAATAATAAATCTTATTATAATGGAGATTGTGTGTTTTCTGTCTGTAACCGAAACTATATTACTACTCTCAGTCGCACAATTCCTTAGTTATTTACGTCATTCTCCATGATTCTATTTCTATTTAAACCTCAATTAATAATAAAAACTGTTTGACATTATTAATACTGTTTGGCCTTACCTAAATACTAAATACTTGCAATTGTATTTAAATATATACAACAAATACCAGTTTTCAGTGTAAACGATAAAGCTAATTTGCATATTGATATTAAAAACTGATTTTAATAAATATTGCTTGGTATTATTGATTTCTAACTGTTTGGTTTTATCTTAATGAATATGAGTAAAAAATCTCTTCAATAAAATCCTAAAAGAAATTTTTAACAAGAAGAAATAACTGTAATTTAATTCTTTACTTCTATTTTAACTAAATAGTTAAATTAGAAAAATTAGCATTGAAAAACGAAAAGTGATGAAAGAGTAAGTTTCAGTTGTTCTATTTCCGATTATACTCCCTCCGTTTCAATCTTTTATCTGAATTCTTAATTAGTTTCATTAGCCTTTCTGATTTAATCTAATATTTATTACATTTAAACTAATTACTTGCACCTAGGAGGTGCATACATATTTTGCTAGTAAATAATAAATAATTGAGAACTAATGTTTTTCATTTCCCGTAGCGTAAAATGTGTCTCACATATATGTTCCATCTTTGATATGGCAAGATCTAATCATATTTGTTATTTCGCTCTCCTTGCTTAGAGATTAAAAACAGTCAGCACACCAGTACTGTGTGTCGTCGACCCGTACAGCTTCACAGTAACGCAGATGCTAACAGATGTGCGTCTAAGTTCCAAGAAGACTTATATTATACTTATCATTCGTTACGTTTTGAGAAGTCTATAAGTACAAAATGAAATACTTGAACTGAACGGCTGCTGGGAGGATTGACGGGATATAATATATTATATATATATATCTACTATATAATATATATATATAATAATATATTGAAGATTGAAGTTGTATTTACCAAGATAGAAATGAACAAGAATGAACGTAATTTTTTTTCAGAATACAAGGTGTGTCATAAAAGTGCGATTTGAAGCTGTATTTACCAAGATAAAATGAACAATGAATATACGTTAATTTTTTTCAGAATACAAGGTGTGGTCATAAAAAAGTGCCGAGTTTGAAGCTGTATTTACAAGATAGAAATGAACAATGAATATACGTTAATTTTTTCAGAATACAAGGTGTGTCATAAAAGTGGCCGAGTTTGAAGCTGTAATTTACCAAAGATAGAAATGAACAATGAATATAAAATTAATTTTTTCAGAATACAAGGTGTGTCATAAAAGTGCTGAGTTTGAAGCTGTATTTACCAAGATAGAAATGAACAATGAATATACGTTAATTTTTTTTCAGAATACAAGGTGTGTATAAAAGTGCCGAGTTTGAAGCTGTATTTAACCAAGATAGAAATGAACATGAATGGAACGTTAATTTTTTTTCAGAATACAAGGGTGTCATAAAGTGCCGAGTTTGAAGCTGTATTTCCAAGATAGAAATGAACAACGAATGGACGGTATAAGAAATAAAGGGTGTATAAAAGTGCCGAGTTGAAGCTATTTACCAAAGGAATTGAATATAGGTTATTTTTTTCAGAAACAAGGCGTGTCAATAAAGTGCGAGTTTTGAAGCTGTATTTAACAAGAAAGAAATGAACAATGAATAATACGTTATTTTTTCAAGAATACAAGGTGTCATAAAAAGTGCGTTGAAGCTGTATTTACAAGATGAATAAACAATGAATGTAACGTTATTTTTTTTTCAGAATACAAGGTGTGTCAAAAAGTACAAACAATCTCGATATTTTTTTTGACACACCTTATATATATATGTATATATGGTGTGGTGTGTGTGTGTGTGTGTGTGTGTGTGTGTGGTGTGTGTGTAAAATAGAAAAAGTACTCTAAAAAAAGATGAATTTATTCTTGATGGTGAAGTCGACGTTAAAACGTTTCGGTTTTTATTAAACCTTCATCAAGACATTAGAATGGAAAAAAAGTGATGTCTGAACAGTGATGGATGTTTTTTTTAAATCTTTAATAACGATTTTAAGATGAGAAAAGTGTATACATTTAAAGGATCCTTTTTGAAAATTGTAACGTGATTGGCATGAGTGAGGATGTTTAAATTATGTGACGTTTAAATTAAAAATAATAAAAAAATTGCGAGTCAGCGCGTGCCTGTGAGCTGTCATTTTTTAACAAACGTGAAAAGAAATTTGAAATATAAAATCAGCGAGACGGAAAAATCAATCAACTAGACATGATATATAATCATCATCGATTTGAAAAAGAGACTTGAATAGGCAAAAGTGCCGAAATGAATTTATTTCTGATGAACTAAGATATTCATATATATATGTCATATTTGCATCAAACTTTGTGGATCTGCAGTGGGATTGATGAGTCACTTAAGGGCGCATGAGAGGAAATGTACTGGAAGTATGTAGTTTTTTCTCTCCTCTCTCTCTCTCTCTCTCTCTCTCTATATATATATATATATTATAATATATAATATATATATATATATACCAAACTTGTTGTAAATCCTCGCGATGAGAAAAAACCCGGCAAATAGTTTGATTGTAAAAATATACTACCAAACATAACAAAAAATTAAAAAAAAAGAAAAGACCAAGATAATCGTACCAGCCCAAAATAATCTATTGGTACAATACTTGGTCAAAAGAAAAAACAGTTTATAATTATATATATATATATATATATATATATATATTATATAAATATATTATAAATATATAAAATTCATACACCCCGCTAGGATATACTAAAGCTAATAATAAAGAGTGCTCAATACCTAAGTAGAGCAATATATATATATATATATATATATACTAATCAGTCATATCTATCCATAATATATCTATATCCCTTCTCTCTCTCTCCTCTCTCTCTCTCTCTTTTGTCATTTTTGTATAGCAGTCAACACATAGCTCACCTTTTTGCTTTATATATATATATATATATAATATATATATATATATATATATATAAAATACAAAAATTAATAAAATTACAAAATAACCAATAAAAATTACCCCTCCCCCATAAAAACCCGAGGTAAAAAGACCCCCCCCAAAAAAAAACAAAAACAACCTACGTTAAGTAGCTAAAAACAGAAAATCCCCAATAAGTGCCAATTTGCCATAAGTCGTTTATTTATATCCTAATTATTATCGGAGTGTCGTTTTATTTTTTGATTTCATTTTTTTTCTCACTCCATCTTTTAATTGTAGCTTTTTTAGCAGCCAAACCCTCATTCAAAAGTTCTTCGCATTCTCCTTCTTAATTCTTTCTCTGTCTCTTTCCCTTTGTCGAATTAAAAGTGCGGAAAACGTTGGAGCAGACTGAAGAGATATGAAACCTATAGAGTATCCTTCATTTTCGTTTCTTGAGATCGCCTAGCTGGCTAGAGAGAGAGAGAGAGAGAGAGAGAGAGAGAGAGAGAGAGAGAGAGAGAGATTGAGAGAGAGAGAGAGAGAGAGGGAGGGAGGAAGGGAGGGAGGGGGAGTGCTTGGACGGTTTTGAGAATGAACGTCACTTCCGGTCCGGGGCAATCTGTACAAGAAATGAAGAACAAGACTGTGGTGGCGATGGCGGTGGTGTTGGTGGTGGTGGAGGGGGGGCAGAATTGAACGATAATTAAAGGCAGAGAAGAGAATGAAAAAGAGAAAGAGAATGAAGAAGAGGGAAAAGAGAAAGAAAAGAAGAAGAAGAAGAAGAAGAAGAAGAAAAGAACAACAACAACAACAACAACAACAACAACCAACAACAACAACAACAAGAACAAGAACAAGAACAAGAACAATGAATGAGGAAAGAAAAGAAAAAAAAAAGCTGAATGAATGAAAAAGAAAGATTGCAATAGAAAATGAAAAAATAAAAAACAATAAACAAAAAATTCTACAGAAATTTTCAAGAATTAATTGGATGGTTTATGATCTACAGAATCCAGTGTTCGATCGGTTTAGAGCTAAATCACGAATGCTGATTTTCAGGGTTAACAGGGATTGTCGACTTGGAAGGTTTAACCCAACGCAGTTTTACTAGTTTCGTTCTTTCTCCCTTCCTACTCCTTTGACCTTGTGCCTAACTTAGCCAAGATTTTTAGTGTTCGAGCTCAAGTTAATGCTAGAATCACGAAAATTTCAATGTTAGCAGAGTTTTTCAACTTGTAAGTTTCGCCCAACGCAGTTTTCCTACTTTCGTTCTTTGATAAATCTTACTCCCCTGACCTTGTGCCTGACTTTCTTAAGTTTTCTTGTGTTTGAGCTCAGATTAAAATTAGATTCGCGAATGCTGATTTTCAGGGTTGACAGGGATTGTCGACTTGGAAGTTTAGCCGAACACAAGTTTCCTAGTTTTGGTCTCTCTCCTCCTTCCCACGCTCTTGACCTTGTGCCTTACTTAGTTTTTGTGTTCGAGCTCAGATTAAAACTATAATCAAGAATGCTGATTTTCACGGTTTGCAGGGATTTTCCACTTGGAAGTTTAGCCCAACGCAGTTTTCCCACTTTCGTTTTTTAATCAATCTCCCTTGACCTTGTGCCTGACTTAGTTAAGTTTTCTTGTGTTCTAGTCAATGGCGAAACTGGATTCGCGAATGCTAATTTTCAAAGTTGGCAGGGATTGTCAACCTGGAAGTTTATAACAAGACATTTTTCCCCCTTTCGTCCATCTTCCTTTCCTAGTCCCTTGACCTTGTGTCTGACATGATTAATTTTTTTTTACTAAGACAGAAATGAAACGTCAATTTTCAGTATTATCTGTGTTATTCGGGCTATTGTCTCATCTCAAACATTCAGAGAAATCGTCAATTTTCAGTATAATTATTCCAGTCATTTTTGTATTGGTCTAAGCACCCCTGGAATCCCTCTCTTGATTAGCTCTCCTTTAAATATAAGTAAGGTTTCGTACATCAACAATATAATGCAACGGTAGTAAGCGTGTTCAAAATCCAGGCACGCAATTACGTTCACTTTTAGACTAATACTCTTGGGAAAGGTAGCAATATCTTTATCAACCATAGCTATGGGTTAAAATATACTTCTACAAGGATGGGTTTGACGTTAAATAACTAACGTAGGTTGATATGCCATTAAACAAAGAAACCAAACAAAAACTGTTACATAATCATTAGATACCTAATGATTATGACAATAGTGTAGAAATCATTATGGCGATCAGTACAGCTGATGGCCTTGAGAGTGAGTGACAATGCTTGACCTCACTCTGACCTTGACTTGCGGGATAAACCGTGAGAACCGGGAACCCCGATAGAAAGCCCTTTCCGGTTTAAGGGGTAAGCAACTCAGTTAGTTAGAGTTAGAAGTTAGAAGCCAAGCTAGCAAGATGTAAGGATCCGCGCGCATTGTCTGGTCTGGGGGTCTACGAATAAAGTAACATCATCGTAAATCAAAGTCTTGTGTTTATTACTAAAAACCACCAATGACACAGGGCTTCTGATAAGGAATGATCCCCAACAGAAACCAGACCCGGAGTCCCCAAGAAACACCACGACAAGACCAGACCAAGATAGATGATAGAAGAACCAAGCCGGCTAGAAGAATAGACGACCAGAGTAAGAAGTAGAGGAGGTATATAACATATACATGTTTAGTGCCGGTAAAGAAGGGCTATGCAACAAAACAATCTAATGGAATATGCCATAGGTGGGGAAACAATAAAAGATTTTTCGCAGTTAAAGTGAAGAATTAGTTCTAATTTGTTGAGGTTTGCAGCGACATGGTTATTTTCAGGTTATGAGGCTAGGTAAATAACGTGTCTATAGATTCACAAACATTTTGCGTTATGGCAGCATGATGTGAATAAAAGGGCCAGTTTCAAAGAGTTCTAAAAATAGACATGATAAGCAACTACTACCAACCGGAAGACCAGATAATTGTTTATAATAGTGGATATTGGATTGAAAATAGCATTGGTAGGCGAATCGTGGGCAGGTTTTGATAATTGTGCTAATTGATGATAGGGATACACTTGATTATAATCAGCTAAATGTTTTTCTATAGGTTCTTTTGTTTATATATATATATATATTATATTTATATATATATATATATATATTGATGTCAAAAGATTTTATACGAAGCCAAGCATGAGGTTATTTTTCATTTGTTTATCTTTGATGTATGAATAGATATCAAGGAATACATAATGTTGGATAGAAATAGATCTATAACTGCAAAATGAACAATTTTAAGCTTTTTCTTACCAATTATATATATATATATATATACATATATAGTTATATATATATTAATATATATAATATATATATATATTCAATATTCACGATATAGCTGATTCTTACAGAATATCTTGTCAACAATCAATAAGATCATTATATTATATATATAATATATATTATTTAATATATATATGCCTGCGACCCTTTCCGATTATTATGAACAACTATGAAGACAGATGTATAGATTGGCAAAATAGGGAAGAATGAGAAAGGGAAATAAGGATACGAATCGGCTATAAATAAAAGATAGTAATGGATGTCAGATAGATACGAATTAATTAAGGAATATATATATATATAATATATATATATATAATATATAATAAAACCCAATTTTTAAAACCAGGAAACGGCATGAAAATTGTATTGGTGAAAAATGTCAGTAACCAAGCATGCACAAGGCTATACTAAAGTAAGTCTAAATACCCTATCCACGATATTAAGCACTCTTTACTTATGAATATAGCATATTATATTACTGAATGGGCCGGTTTAGCTCAGTCAGTAAAGCGATCGGCTAGGAATCGCAAGGTTCCTGGTTCGATACCGGCCCTCGCCAACTCAGCGTATGAGTAGCACAGGGATTTGTGCGGTAAAGTGAGGAGCTGATGGTAGGTGTGGCGCCCCACCTCAGACGCTAAAAAATAATCTCCTTGGTCTAGCGCTAGTGAAAGGGGATAGACTCGCTCGCTGTCTGGCTGATACCGATATTAGGCCGCGCTGACGACGACTTATATTACTGAAATAATACTTCTCCAATGGAAATGTTGAAGTATTACTCTGACATTATAGATATGTATAGATATATATAGATATATAATCCAAAAGTCCGGAGAAGAAATCTTCCTTACGACATAGGAGTTTTAAAAAAAAAACTGTCGCAGTTTGCAGAGTTCAATGTGTACTCTTATTATTAGAGTCACAGAGCAAATTTATAATATAGTAAAAATATAACAAAATACTTGGAATTTTGGCATTATAGTCTATTTCAGGAAGCTTAGACTAAGTGTCTAACTCTCCCAAATCATTCGCATCTGATGATTTGGGAGTCTAAGTTTTTTGTTATAATTTTACTTATATATATATATATATATATATATATAGAGAGAGAGGGAGAGGAAAGAAAGTGGCGCGCGTGTGTGTGTGTGTGTGTGAGAGAGAGAGAGAGAGAGAGAGAGAAGAGAGAGAGAGAGGGGGGGAGTAGCAAGGGGAAAGAAATATACGAATAGGCTGAAGTATGAGTGAAATAAAAGATCTATCGATGTTTGGGTAGGGATGATAAGGCACATTACTAGAAGCAGATGCAAAGATGGCCACCAACAGACATCTCAACCGTCGTGTCCATTAACAAGATAAATATAAAGGCAAACATAACTCGTCTTGAAATAATAACAAATGTGGGTGACTTGACGGCCGTTGTGTACTAAAGGTTTTTCTGGAGGTTTTTAAGGGCGACGGGCGGGACAAAGTGTATCTGGCAACACGCTGAGGAGGGTTCGCTGGATTGAGGTCGTTGGGAGAGACCCTAATAAAGGGGTGGGAAAGAACGACAGATAGGAGGTTGGAAAGAAAGACAAGAGGGAATAAGGAGGAAGGAAAGAAAGACAAGAAAAGAAGATTAAGAAAGAGAAAGTAAGAAAGGGCGAAAGGAAGATGGAAGGAATGAATAAAAAGAAGGAAAAAATGAAGAAGGAAAAGAAAAAGGAAAGAAAGAATGAGGGTAATTCCATGTCAAATAACCCAGAAAAAATAAAATTGTCACCCGTCCCCTTCAATATTTCTTAATTTTTTTCCAGGTGTGGACTATGTTAAAATTAGACAATCCCCAAATTTCAGCTTCTAATTCCAAAATATCCAAATTTTTTTGTAAAAATAATGTTCAATATATGTGAAATAATAATAGAAAAGAATTGTTGTTGTAGACGGAGTGCCACATCGGAATATTGATCTTGCTATGAAAAAATTAGAAATCATCAATAACTTAAAATTGGTTGTTTAAAACTTTTTGATAGCATCTTTGGATTTCATAGGCAAAAATGCTTTTATAAACCAATTTTTAGGAGTAGGGAATCTCTAGAACTCATTTTACTGACAAGAATAGATTACAAAAAGTCGCCATTTTTCGCGCACCCCACAAATTTGTTAAGCTAAAAATCGACATAACTCTGCCAATTTTTCGAATTGGAAGCTCAAATTTTGGGGAATGTCTAACTTTAACATAGTCCACACCTGTACAAAATTTCAGAAAAATTGAAGGGGATGTGTGATATAACCTGGATGATTTGACATGGAATTATCCATGATTGAAAGAAGAGAGGAAGACAAAACAAATGAAAGAAAGAAGGAAAAATGAATGAAAGAAAGAAAGAAGAGATGAAGGCAAAAGGAAGGAAGAAATAAAAGAATGAATGAAAGAAGGAAGGAAAAGGAAATGAAAAATGAAAAAAAAGAATAAAATAGAAAGAATGAATGAATGAAAGAAGATAGGAAGACAAAATAAACGAAAGAAAGAAGTATATATATATATATATATATATATATATATATATATATATATATATATATAAAAATTATTCGCACTTTTGCCATAACATATCTTTATTATCATTACACTGCGTTCTGTGTATGCGTGCTTATATTTAGCACCGTTGTAGTCACCTGATCAAAGTTTGAGCAGATTGCGCCATTTTGCTTGCTGTCTTTACA
>CM042175.1:15105828-15143328 GCA_023376005.1 Doryteuthis pealeii
CTAAAAATATTTATTTTAATATATATATATATATATATATATGTATAGTTCAATGAAAAATCAAAACAAATAAAAGTTTTTGCTTTTATTTATTCATTTCGGAACGGTATTACAACCAGCGGTTTCTTGCTGAAAGCATTCATCAGGTAAAACGAAACGGTTCCTTTGAAAATTACAGAAATGGTGTAAATATATATATATATATATATTGATCGCAACGTCTTGTCATGCGAATGCCACTCCTTCATTGATTGTCCGTTTATGAGCTCGTAAATGACTTTTTCAGTCCTGCCACCGACCTGCATATCTTAGAGCAATATAATTATAATAATATATATATATATATATATATATATATATTAATAAGTCATCCACAGACACGTGTATATATATATATATATATATATATATTATATATATAGTTAGATAGATAGACATAGATATATATGAGAAGACATTTTGTGTTTTTTTTTTAAACACAAAATGTCTTCTTGATAGCATGCACAACATGGGTGGAAACAAATCACTCACTGCTAACCCACATCTAGGAGAGTCCACCATATATATATATATATATATATATATATATATATATATATATATATATATATATATATATATATATATATATATAAGTAATGTAAAGTTGCTTTAAGTGAATTGGCCTATTGTCGATATCAATCGGACAGCGAGGGAGTCTATACCCTTTTCGCTAGCGCTAGACTAGAGAGCTTTTACTGAGGTGGGGCGCCACAACTACCGTCATCTCCGTAACACACACACACACACATACAAATATATATATATATATATATATATATATATATATATATATATATAATATTATATTTTATAAAGATATCATAGATACTACTTGTTGGTCGGCGATTTCGCCGACGTTGAGCTCGCAGCTGATTTATTGAGAAAATGCTACGTGAGCAAAATCGCCATAGAAGATCTGCTTCGTCATCGTTCTTTTTATTTCAGTCAGATATCTAAAAATAGTCGAGGCCGGTGAAAGAAAATGGCGAAATGTTCCGGGAAACGATCGGTCGTCGTTGAAGTAGGTGGGGGATGGGGGGTGACTGAAATGGTGGAGATAAATAAAGAGTGGGGGGGGAGGATGTTGGAGATAGAAAGAGAGATTGGAATGAATGAATGAATGAATAAGAAAAATCCGTTCGAACGGAAGAGAGAAAAAAGCTATGAAAAGATAGATATAAATGCAGAGAAATAGAGAGAGAGAGAGAAATAATAGAGAGAGAGAGAGAGAGAGAGAGAGAGAGAGAGAGAGAGAGAGGGAGAGAGAGAGAGAGAGAGAGAGAGAGACGTCGAAATAAAAGAGGGAATAAATAAATAAGAAAAAATCTGTTGGAACGGAAGAGAGAGAAAAGCTAAGGAAAATAGATGTAAATGTAGAGATAGATAGATAGATAGATAGATAGAGAGAGAGAGAGAGAGAGAGAGAGAGAGAGAGAGAGAGAGAGGGGATAGTTGGGACAGACGAAGAGAGAATCGCAGAGAGAGAGAGAGAGAGAGAGAGAGAGAGAGACAGAGACAGAGAGAGAGAGAGAGAGAGAGAGAGAGAGAGGAGAGGAGAAAGAGAGAGACAGAGCCAGAGAGACAGACAGAGAGAGGGAGGGAGAAAGGCGCTATGGAAACGATCTCTCTCTTTGGTCTGAGGTTTGTTTCTTGTAGTTTCGTATTTATCTAAAAATGGAAAGCAGGAGTAGAGTAGGTGTGTTCTGCAGCCTAATAAATGGAAGTGCTTCAACAATTATAGATTTACATTAGCGTAATCGATCAACGAGGAAAAGTCGATAAAGGAAGAAAGAGATACCGAAAGAAGAAAGAAAAGAGAGAAGGAAGAAGGGAGAAATGAAGAAGAAGAAAGGAAAGAAAAGAAGGAAGAAAACAAAAGAAACATTGATGTACAATTTCTGATTAGAAAGAAGTAATGGGTTAATAACATTAAAATAAGAAAAGAAATAAGGACAGAGGAAAGAAAAAGGAAGAAAGAAAGAAGGAGAAGAAAAAGATCGGAAAGAAAGAAAGACAGTAAGGCGATTAACATTTTAACAGAAAAAAAGAAAGAAAGACGAAAACAACGAAAGAAGAAAGATTTGAAAGAAGGGAGGGAAGAAAAAGAAAGAAAGACAAGCAAGGGAGGAAAAAAGTTCTGGAAGAAAAAAGGATAGCTGATACATATTTAAAGGAAACAAGGAAAAGAAAAGAAAAGGAAAGAAGGAAAGGAAACGAAAAAAAGAAAGGGAAAGAAGAAAGACAAGAAAAACAAAAAAAAAAGAAAAGAATGTAAGAAAAAAAGAAGGAACAAAAGACAAGGAAGAAGGAAAAGAAACTTCAATTTACAATTTTGCTGGGAAAAAGAAGAATACGGTTGATTAAAATTTAACAAAATAAAGAAAGAAAGACTAGAAACGAAAAGAAGGAAGAAAGAATGGATGAAAGAAAAAAGAAAGAAAAAAAAAAGAAAGGAACAAAGAAAGAAAGAGGAAGAACACTTGTGTACGTACCCCCAACAGGGTATATGTGTTCATGAGTATGTAAACAATTTGCATAACCATTGCGATGGTGGGATTTAGTCCGTAATGTCAATTTAACCCCCATAGGTAATTGTTTTCAAATATTTTAGAAATCACAGAAATGTTTATTATTATTATTATTATTATTATTTATTATATACTTATAATTATTATTATATTATTATCCTTTGAGAGTATTTTCACATCAGTGTTAGCTGCATGGGTCTTTCACTGGCAGTCTGAGTTGACACCAAGTCTCCTCAGGTCTCCAGGGACCTCTTCCTGAGTATTCTGGCAGATCTGCCAAGCAGTGCTAGCTCTGTCTCGACCCATGGTTTCAATCCTTCCTCGACATTATCCATCACTTTCCCAAAGCCCTTTCTAATCCTTTTGGGACATGTTTCCAACATGAAACTTTATAATTATTATTATTATTATATTAATAATTCCTTTATGAGTTTTTCACAATCAGTGTTGTTTACTGATGGGGTCTTTCACTGCGAGTCTGAGTGAACCAGCCTCCTCAGGTCTCCATGGACTACTTCTGTGTATTCTGGCAGATTGCAGACAGATGCAGTGTTCTGATGTTTCAATCCATTCCTCTGATATCCAAACTTTCCAAACCTTTTTTCTAATCCTTTGGACTGTTCCAAGTGCTTACCAACTACAAATGTATAACTTTCACTTTTCATCATTCCATAAACAAACTTTTTCAGTCTCTGCAAGGTCGATATTTGTCACATTTTTTCATTTTCCTTTAACTCACCCTGTGATCCGCTGGCACTGCCAAAATCCACCAGTTGACAAGTCCTCTTTTTCTTTTTATTGTTAATCAACATTAGGTCTGCGTCTTCTTGCTTGCGGATAAGGTGATCCGTTTTAATTTTCAAAGCCCAGAGAAATTATGCATTTTCGTTCTCAAGAAACATATTTCTGGTTTATGCACTCCTGATACCATTTTGTTGTGTGCGTCAAAAATTTTAATTTCTTGCTTAATTCCAGTGGATCACCTTCCCAACCCCAGTGTGTCTTTTAGTCTTTGTATTCTCGTTGCGCTAGTTTGTACATTCGCAGAGTTATGGTTAACAGTCTATCCTCTTATTACCGCAAGCTCTAACATTACTATTCTGTTGGGCTCTTATCTATTATTATATTATCATTCAATGTTGACATATTTCAGGCGGCTGTACGCGCTGTGCATGGTTTTTGAATGCACTTATGTTCACACCAGCTCCACTACCATCTAGCCCTCTGCAGAGAAGCATAAACCTCGTAGTCATTGACACCACCTTTCTACACACTGGGTAGATGTTTTTGACATCCATGCTATGGCTCGCAATACATTTCCATTTCATCTATCATTCAGTTATGCTTTCTGCATTCCAGAAATTCATACTTGGCAGAAGACCAGGCCACGCCCCTCAAGCAGATAGATACATATTAATAGCATAAATCATCTATTAACTAACGAAAGAAAAAAAGAATAAGACTCACCCCCATGCACTCTCACTGGTTTTGGCCCTCCCGGAGAAGAGTAAAGGAAGATGGAAGACCAAACAAAGAAATTCATCAAGAAGAAGGAAAACCAAAAGAAAGAAAAGAGGGTTCAACCTCCTGCTAAAGGAAAGACCGGGAAACAGACAAGGAAAAAAGAAAGAAAAGAAAAGGAAAAAGTATTATATAAGAAAAGAAAGACACCCCACCACCACGAGCGGAACGAAACCCAAGCAGAATACAGAAAGACAAAGAACAATAGAAAAAAGGAAAGAGAAAGACAAGAAAGGAAAAGAAAGAAATCTTCTCATTATAGATAAACAAAACAAAAAAAAAAAATTTGATCAACTCATCAGTAACCCTCCTTCATCGAACAAAAGACATGAAAACGTGGACATGAGACAAGAATACGAACTACAGCATCCTCACACCCATACCTTTCTGAAATATTTTTACTTTTTATTTCAACATTCTAACTTGTCTTCTTTCCTTTCTTTCTTTCTTCTTTCTTTTCTTCTTTCCTTTCCTCTCTTCTTCTTCTATTTTCTATTTTCTATTTCTATTCTCTCTTTTCTCTTATCTTCTTTAAAATTTTTTTTCCTTTGTTCCTTCCGTTCTGAAATCTTTTCTTTATATTAAAAATTCTTACTCGTTCTTTCTTTCTTTGTTTTTCTTTCTTTTCTTTTTTCTTTCTTTCCTTCTCTTTCTCTTCATCTTCTCTTCTTTCTTTCATTTTTTAAAATTCTTTTCCTCTCCCCGTCTTGAAAAATATTTTTTTATTAAATTTCTTCTTTCTTTCATTTTTTTCTTTTCCTTTCTTTCTATTCATTTATTTTCTTTATTGTATTATTTTATTTCTCTCCTTCTCTTCTCTTCTTTCTTTTCATTTTTTTCTTTCTTTCCTTTCATTTCTTTTTTTTTTTCTTTCTTTTCATTCCTTCATTTTTTTTCTTTTCTTCTCTTCCCGTCTGAAAATCTTATTCTTATATTAAATTCTACTCGTTCTTTCCTTTTTCTTTTTTCTTTCTCTTCTCTTCTTTCCTTTCTTTCTTCTCTCTCTTCTCTATCTCTTCTCTTCTTTCTTCATTTTTCCGTTTCTCTCTTCCCATTAGGAAAATCTTTTTCTTTTAATTTAAATTCTTACTAGTTTTTACTAGTTCTTTTCTTTCTTTTCTTTCTTTCTTCCTTTTTGCATTTGGTTCCTTTCTTTCTTTCTTTTCTTTTTCCTTTCCTTCTTTTCTTTATTTATAATTAATTCAATCGGGAGAGACAAGAGATAGTCGGAAAACGGCCAACACCCAAAAAAAAACGTTACTCCTCTTTTTCCCGCAACAAAACCCACAAAAAAAAAAAAAAAAAGAGAGGAAGAAAAGAAACAATAAATAAGACAAAATTGAATTAAAACCCAAGTTTTATTTTAGCAACAATCATCGTGTATCTAATTTTCCCTTTTTTTCACCTTATTTTTTTTTTGGGGGGTGGGAGAGGAAACAATTCTCATCCAGTGTCATGTAAATTCATGTGCAGTGGGTATCAGGTGGATTAACCATATTTCTTGGCTGTTAAATGTGCGTGTTCTTGTCCCGCAGGTAAAAACCAAGTAAACCTTCCTGCCGTTTTATTGTACTTTACACAAACTCAAATATCTAGCCTCGTATATCGGGTTTTCTACACAAAAGTGCGTACATTTGCCTTCTACGACATTGAAGGCCAATTCAGAATCCATCGACTAAATGTTCGTAAGGGAGGTGGGGCGAAAGGGGCGAAGGACGAACAGAAACAAAACAATAATAAAAGAAAAGAAGGATAAAAAAAACCCAAAAAAACCAAAACAAAAAATAGATAATAAAAGACAAACGCCAGTCCTTGCACGACGAGAACGATGGACTATTCCAGAAATCTTTCAGATTTTTGTGTGCCGTTGCTTTTCCCAGGCTTAATTTCCGCCAATATCGAAATGGTAAGGAATGAAAGCACTTTTGCAAGAAAGTAGGGGCGTAATAAGGAAACTTGGATATAAAAAAGTGCATCTGGGATAGGACGGAACCATAAAAATCAACACACACTCACACTGTTATTATAATATATATATATTATATATCATATATATATAATACTAGCAAATTATTGCACCCTCGGGTGGGCAAAGATTTAAGTTTTTAATGTAATAAAATATTGTATTAATATTATAAAGGCTAATGAAAACTGAAAATAAGAAACAGATATAACAGATTTGTAAACAGAGAGGAGTTTTTAATAAGAAGAATTTTGAAACAGAGGAGCAGTATAATAAAAATGGAACAACGAAACTTGACCTTCCATCCACTCTCGTCCTTCATTGTATTTTTTATTTTTAATAAGATTTAGTTATAAGGCGAAGTAAATGAATAAAATGACATAGTTATTTTTTCTTGTTAATGGATTTCATTTAAGATTCATTGGAAGAGATTTTCTTGTATATGCATTTAAAAATAAAACCAAACAGTTAGAAATCAATAATACTAAGCACATATTTATTAAATTCGATTTGTAATATCAAATATGCAAATTAGCCTTCCCGTTCACACTGTAAACCGCTTATTTTTGTATATATAAATATAATTGCATTTATGTTGTCAGTATGAGACATAGGTAACAGTCATTAATAATGTAGACAATTTTTATAATAATTGCGGTTTAGTAAAAAATAAAATCATGTGAGAATGTGATTGCAAATAACTAAAGAGAATTGCGACTTGAGTAGAATATAGTTCGGTTACAGACAGAACAAAAACACACAATCTCCATTATAATTAAAGAAGTATAATATAAATATGTCGTTGTCTGTGTGTATGATCGTGGCTACACCAGTAAAGCCAAGGTTCTACGATACATAAATACATAAGCAAGAAGAAAAATGTCACCTTTATCCCCACGAAATCACTAAAGAATGACCATATCACCCAGAATTTTCAAAATTCATTTTACTTCTATCTGCGAAGCACCACTTGCCCATGAAAATCCGTCACACCAAATTCCTAGGTTCGCATACGCGGCCCTCACCAACTCAGCGTATGAAGTATCCACAAATGATCTGTGTGAGGAAAGGAGTGAAGCTATGGTTAGTTGGCACTCCACACCTTCAGAGACTAAAATAATCTCCTTGGTCCAGCGCTAAGCTGAAAAGAGCGTTAGACTTCCCTCCGCTTGTCTGGCCTGATTACCGATATTAGCCGCATCCGACGACTTTTACTTACTATACTTATATATATATATATATATATATGTATATAATACATATATATAATTTTGAAAATTAATTAGTTAATAGTTAAATGATTTAGGCGGGCATATATGTTCAAATGTAAGGCAAACAAATCGAGAAATATCAATTCCTGAATGTACATTTCTCGAACTATCAAGGAGTTGAACATATTTTCTCGATTGTTTAGCCTTATCATTTGAACATATATGACCCCCTAAAATTCATTAATATTAACTAATAATTTTCAATTTAAATAGGTTATGACTTCAATTAAGCACTATCCTCCAGAAATTGTCGGCTAAAAGCCATAATAAATAAACACATGTTGTTTATACGTACTTTCATATATATATAAATAAGTAAGTAAGTAAAGTCTCGGGGGGGTGGGGGTAGATTCGGTTATTAGCCAGACAGCTAAGGGAGGCATTCCCCTTTTTCACTAGCGTTAGACCAAGGAGATTGTTTTTTAGCCGTCTTGAAGTGAAGTGCCAACCTACCGTCAGCTCCTTCATCTTTTACCGCACAAAGATGCAAACCTGTGCTACTCAGACGCGAGTTGCTGGTTCGAACCAGGAAACCTGAGGCTTCTCAGCCGAAACACTCTAACGACAGACTTAAACCAGCCTATATATGCAAGATTTGTTGTAAATTCATCATATTTACTAATTTTTCAACCCACACACCACCCCCATATAAATATAATATATATATATTATATTAATATTATTTATATTTTTGCCTTGAAGGCAATTACAATGCGGTTATATCGCATAATATTCGATTAATTATAGAAAGATAATAATTGACAAGTGAAATTTCGAGTATTAAGAACATTATTCTGTGTGTTAGAATATCGTACAGACTGTTATTCAAAAAAAAAAACTTTTATTAGTCTCATCAGCGATGTATACTAACGATCTTCCCCTCCGACAGAAATCGAAACCGCGGGCGGATTCAGCAGTGATAATCAGAAACCATACTGCTTCCGGCCACGGGGAAATCCTTTGCGAAATAAACCTTGTCAATGATACTGATACGTCTCTACCATATGGAGGTAGGGGACGCTGAGTGAATATAACAAACCCGGCTTTATGCTCTTCGGCGAAGGACAATAAGGATTGTGACATGTTTTGTTTATTTGTTAGAGAATTGTTGAGATAAAAGTATATATATTTTATTATATTTTTGGCTTTGAAGGCAATTACAATAATATAAAGTTGTGATAATTATGGGTATAAATAGGTGCTCAATACAGGTATAGACATATATGTTTAGTTGGGTTAGCATAGATATGACGTAAGTGTGGTACCGGACATTTTTCACGCCATTAACGATTGCCAAACCAAAGCAGCTTACTTCTAACTGTATATATATATATCATATATTATATATATAATATATATATCTTATTATTAATGGAGATTGTTGTGTTTTTCTGTCTGTAACCGAAACTATATTTACTACTCAAGATCACAATTCCTCGTTATTTACATGCACTTCTCATGATTCTATTTTCTATATTTAAACCTCAATTAATTAATAAAATTTTTCTGACATTTTAATTATGTTGGTCCATACTACATACTAATAACATGCAATTGTATTTATATATACACAAAAAATAGCAGTTTTTAGAGTGTGAATGGAAGCTAATTTGCATATTGATATTTAAAAAATGATTTTAATAAAAATGTGCTTGTATTATTGATTTTCTAATTGGTTTGGTTTTATCTTAATGAAATAGTAAAAAAAATCTCTTCAATAGAATCCTAAAATGAAAGTCATTAACAAGAAAAAATAACTGTAATTTTATTCTTTACTTTCCTATATTTGACTAAATAGTTAAATTAGAGAAAATTTAGCAATTGAAAAACAGGAAGTGATGAAAGAATAAGTTTCAGTTTCTATTTTTCCGATTATACCCCCTCCGTTCAAAATCTTTTTATTTTGAATTCTTAATTAGTTTCATAGCCTTCTATTTAATGTAATATATTTATTACATTTAAACTTAAATACTTGCACCCGGAGGGTGCATATATTTGCTAGTATATATAAAAGAGTTAGCTTATTGGTTTTGGTAATCGTATTTTGGCGTGAAAATGTCGGTAACCATATGCCGTCATATCCATTGCCTACCCTAACTTAAAATATATATGTTCTCTATACACTGTATTGAGCACTATTTACCATAAAATTATCACACTCTACATTAATACAATCTTCGGTATATACTATAACTTTGTAAACGTTAAGCCGTTCTTATTTATACTGTTTTTGCAATATATGTTACAATTTATATAATTCATAAAAAATTGTTGACAGACCCTGTAGTGGAAAATTCAATAGGCTAGTGGAAAATTACCTAGACTGTTGGTAACCCTGACCCCAGATGCGCGAATTCTCGCACGTCACGAGGAAACAAGTGATAGTTAGTTTTAAATTTTAGATGCAACCCAAATATAAATAAAATCTTCATTATTTTTCTCAAAAACCAAGCCCTTGGTGATAGTGAGTGTATATATATATATTTACTCTGTCGTTAATGTTTTTATTTCAAAGTTTTTTTCCTCCGGGCATTACACATACACAACTGCCCTTTATATATGTATAGATTTGTTTTTAACTTTTTTATTTTTAAAATAAATTTGTATATAAAACAGATCTGGTATTGAATTAACCCACAAGAGTTGATATGTTTATTATACACCAACTAACCAACTGTCATACATTTAAAATTATTTTTTTTTTTTTAAATCTTTGTTTTTTTTAGCCTTAGGAAGTTGTTTATAAAACAATATTTTCTAGAAAGATATACATTTTCAAGTGGTTCATGACACAACAATGGGATTTATTGAATGTCTTTATTGTCTGTATGACCAGGCAGAAATAAAATATGGTTTGAAAGTGGTAAGGAGAAGAAGAAGAGAAGCAAAGAAGAAGAAGAAGAAGAAAAAGAAGAAGAAGAAGAGAACAGAAGGAAGAACAAGAGAAGAAGAAGATTAAGATGTGTGTGTTTACTCATTTCTTACAGCTGACAAATATTTGGTATTATTTGGTATTGGAATAACGACCACAAGGGTTGACCATACCACATAAACACCTAACTGTCATACATTTAAAAATTTTTTATTTTTTTCTTTTAATATTAAGTTATTTGCGTCTAATACAAAGTTGTTTTTTTTTTTTTTTTAGTTCCATTTATCTTAAAAGATTTATACATCTTCAATGGTTTATGCACAACACTGTATTTCATGGTAATACTTTTTTTATTTTTCTTTATTTATTGGAAATTCCATTAACCAATTATTCCCCCTGTCACTTGGGCGAATTGCCATCATCGTATTGTTTGGCTAATACCAAAAACTTTTTACTTATCAGGGAAGCGTTTACAACGAGAGACGTTTTTTAAAAAACAAACGCTCCCACACTTCGCCCCAAACAGGGTCCACTTAAACTTTTACAACCAGCTCCCTTCTAAGCATTGTATCTCTGCATACCTGTTATAAAGCGCCGGTACTATTGCACACTTACTGAAGCACGAGAAACTACCGAGACGAAGCGTCTTATCAACATTTCCTACCGACGGAGAAGAATACCCTGTTATCACCATACTCCAAGGAAAATTCCTCCACAGATAAGTCTGGTGACAAATACCATTAAAATTTTGCAACAATTTTAATGTAATTTTGTCAATACAAGTGTCTGCATTTACTTTCGTGTTTGTTCCTTCTTTTGTCCGACAAATTGCCTACACTACGGAGAAATAAATAAGAGCTCCTTCGAAAACCGTAAATTGCACTTAGTATCACCTAACACGGGCTAAAGAATATGGTTGAAGTTGTAGAAGAAGAAGACAAGTAAGAAGTAAGAAGAAGAAGAAAAGAAGAAGACAGACAGACAGACAGAGACACCAACACACGCACACAGGAGGGAAGAGAGAGATGACGAGAGAGAGATGAGAGGGAGAAGAGAGAGAGAGAAAGAGAGAGAGAGGATGATGATGATGTTCTTCACACTGACAATAGACGGATTTGGTCATTAAAAAACCCACAAGAGTCGGGCATTATCCAACAAAATATCTTTTTATTTTTAGTTTTTCACTACTATACAAAGTTTAAAAAAATTTTTTTTTTTAGTTCAATATTTTTTCAAGAAAATAATATAACATTCTTCAAGGGGTTTTATGACAACACTATTTCATGGAATATTTTTTCTGTATCACCTAACATGGATGAAATATGGTTTGAAGAAGAAAAGAAGAAGTAAGAGAAGAAAAAGAAGAAAGAAGAAGAAGAAGAAGAAGAAGAGAATGAAGATGAATGAATGAATGAATGAAAATCAAATAAAAGAAAAAAAAGAACCTCTCCCACCCCCACTACACAAGGAGAGATGAGGAGAAGCCAACTCGAAAAAGCAAGTTTCCGAAAGAAAGATAAGAAAAGTTAAAGAAAGAAAGAAAAGAAGGAAGAAGAAAGACAAAAGAAGAGAAGAAGAAGAAGAAGTAAAAGAAGAAGGAAAAAAGAAGTAAGAAGAAGAAGAAGAAGAAGAAGATTTTTAAGAATAAGAAGCAAGAACAAGAAGAATAAGAGGAAGAAGCAAGAAGAATTAATGAATGAATTGAATGAAAATCAAATAAAAGAAAAAAAAGAACCTCTCCCACCCCACTACACAAGGGAGAGATTGAGGAAAGCCAACTCGAAAAAGCAAGTTTCCAAGGAAAGAAAGAAAGAAAAAAGAGAAAAGAAGAAGAAAAAAGAAGCAGAAGAAAGAAAGAAGAGAAGAAAAGAGAAGATAGAAGATTATAAGAATATGCAGAACCAGAAGAATAAGAGGAAGAAAAAGTAATGAAGAATATTTTAATGACAATGAATGAAATGAAAATCAATAAAAGAAAAAAAGAAGAACCTCCCCCACCCCACTACACAAGGGAGAGATTGTGTTTGAGGAAAGCGCCAACCTCGAAAAGGCAAGCTCCAGAAAAGAAAAAAGGACAAAAGAAGAAAAAGAAAGAAGAAGAAGAAGAAGGAAGAAGGAAGAAGAATAGAAGAAGTAAGAGATGATGATGCAGGAAGAAGAGACAGCGACAGACAGACAGCAGCAGAGAGACACACACAAGGATAGAGAGAGAGAGAGAGACGAGAGAGACGAAGAAGACGAGAGAAGAAGGAGAGAGGAGATGAACGAGAATGAGATGAGGATGTTCTTCACCCACTGACAATAGGACGAGATGTATGGCAATTTAAATAACCCACAACAGTTCGCATATATCCATTCAAAATGTCTTTTTTAAAAAAATTATTTCCTTTTATTCAAACTGTATAAAGTTGTTTTGCTCATATATTCCAGAAAGATATACATTTTCACGGGTGTATAGACACAACACCGGATTCATGAAATAATTTTCTTTCTTTCGGTATGACCTGACACAGACGACGAATATGGTTGAAGAGAGAGTGGTAAGAAGAAGCAAGAAGGAGAAGAAGAAGAAGAGAAAGAGAAAGAGAGAGAGAGAGAGAGAGGAGAGAGATGAGAGAGGAGAGATGTTGATGATGATGAGGGATGAGGATGAGGATGTTCCTCACACTGACAATAGACAGATATGAATAGATTGTAGTTAAAGGATACCGTTCCACAAGAAAAGAACTGAAAAGCCTCACACAAAAAATTCCGTCTCTTGATTCACGTTTGGTGAATACAATAAACCAATGCCAGCCAAAACCCCCCTCCACCCCATCTTTTTATTTTTTTCTGTCTATCCATGCTGCTGCCCCCCCCCCCACTCTTTGGAACCCCTTATTCTGTTATTTTGAACAGTCAGCAAAAACTGTTCACAACGCACAACAACTCATGGCGGCTGCGGCTGCAGTCATCGTTTAATTGTTCTTCGTCAGAGCATCAGGCGAGTCGACAAGGGGGTGGAGGGGTGCGTGGGGAGGGGAGTTCGCTGTTTACGTAATTCTTGTGAGTATTGCGCCCATAGGATCGTATAGGAGTCTTGCGTCACGTGATAGCTCTATTGTTCTTTGATGCGCAGCAGCAGCAGCAGAAATCAGATGTAGACGACATTCAGCATATTTTGACATGGAAGAATTTTGATCAAAACTCTTTCTTTTTCTTTCTTTCTTTCTTTCTTCTTTTCTCTTTCTTTCTTTCTTTCTTTCTCTTTCTTCTCTTCTTTATACTATCTCTTTTCTTAAGTATATTTTTATTCTTTTTCTTTCTGCCATTCTTTCTCTCCTGCTTTCTATTTCTTCTTTCTTTCTTTCTTTCTTCTTTCTTTCTTCTTCTACCCTGCTATAATTTCTTTCTTTCTTTCTTTCTTCTTTCTTTCTTATACTAATTCTCTTTTCTTTAAGTTATCTTATTTCTTTCTCTCTGCCATTCTTTTCTCTCCTGCTTCTATTTCTTCTTTCTTTTTTCTTCTTTCTACCCTGCTATTCTTTTTTTTTTCTCTTTCTTCTTTCTTTCTTTCTTTCTTTCTTTCTGTTCATTCTTTCTCGTCCTGCTCTATTCTTCTTTCTTTCTTCTTTCTTTCTTTCTTTCTTTCTTCTTTCTTTCTTTCTTTCTTTCTTTCTTTCTACCCTGCTATTTCTTTTACTTTTTTTCTTTCTTTCTCTTTCTTTCTTTCTTTTCTTTCTTTTCTTCTCTTTTCTTTCTTATTTTCTTCTTTCTCTCTCTCTCTCTTTCTTTCTTTGTATGATTCCTTCACCTTTCACGTATTTCTTTCTTCTCTTCTCTTTCTCTTCTCTTCTTTCATTTTCTTACTATTTTTACGTTAGTTTTTCTTAATTTCCTGTTGAATTTCATTCATTCAAATACATTTTTTATTTTCCTTGAATTCTTCTCCTCTATTTCCTTGTATCTTTCCCTCTCTTCCTTCTTCTTTCTTCTTTCTCCAAGGCATTTTTGCACCATTACTAATTACCTCTTTTCCACAAAAACATCCGTAAACCACGTGACGATATGGAAAGTGAAGGATGGGGGTGTGTCTGCTTATCCGTATCTTCGCTACCAAACCGTCAAATATAATCATTCACTAATACAATAAAAACACAAGTACATAAATAAAAATATAAATAATACATAAAAACATCGAGTCCCTTTATCCTAAACGAACAAAAAACATGTAATAAAACAAGCTGGTCATATTTTGTTTGGGTGCAGGGCGAATTTGCACGCGGCTGCACACGGGGTGCACGCGTCAGTGCATGTGGGGAAGTGCGTGCGTGGCCTGCAAATGCAGATATTTATATGAAAAAAAAAAATTCGTACGACAGACAGTGTGAAAAGAGAGTTCATTTCCACGTTGAGCGATCCATAAAAAGCGAGACTTTGTCAAGTTCCTATTTCAGCTGGGAGAATGACAGTATAACAGCATTCCTTAACGTCGGAGATGATTTGGAATATTCGGAGAGAAAATGAAAAAAACAAAAAAAAAAAAAAAAAAAAATACGTACATTTAAAATTATTATCAATTAACATCAGAGTGTTAATGAATAATTACTTGAGTTATTTGATCTCTAATATATTGTTTATTTCAATCCTATGAATGATTTTATATAGAAACCTAAATTAAATGTAATAAGAAGTGTTATAGGTAATTACACCTAAGACTAATGGAATGCCCGACGGGTTACTATAAGTAGAACAGGGACATTGATAGCTAGAGTGTAAGCACAATGCGAGGTCAAGTCACAATTCTATTTCCGCTCGCGACGTAATTTCCCACATCTCTCTATTGTATTTTGTCTACTTTTGTTTAATACACTTTCCTACAATTTGTTAACCCGTCGTTTTGTTCTTAATTTGACCCCTTCAAACCTTCACAACAAAAGTGTAATCTTTTCATATGCGATCTGTTGGGATTGAATAAAACTTAAATAAAATTAAAAAAAAAAACAAACCAAACAACAAACACCCAGGGCGTTCACCGGGAAGAACCCTCCGCGCATGTGCAAAACAAAAAGGAACTGACCTTCCCGACCCAAATGAATATCTCAGCCATTCGAATTTAGGCCGTAACTGGGTCTAATCGTCCTACTAACCAGGGAGATATTCCCTTGCTATAGGAGACTATGACCTGGTCAATAAAAAGCCTAAGTCATGAAGCTCACCTTTTGCTTTTATCTCTTTTCGTTTTCGTTCCTTATAAATACCTTCCTTTTCAGCGCGACAAATGATATGGGGTCTAAAGCAAAAAGCAATAAAGAACACGCACAAAGTATATCCAGCTACATTAAACCCTATAAAACACCCCAAACATCTTCCTATTCTATTCTTTTATCTCCCATCCCCTCAGGCAATATTTATTTTACGTGGCCCAGAGGGACGGTTTTTATTTGCTAGTAATTTAAATACATAATTCCGGTAGTCTTTCTAATTCAAATACTTCTATTAAATGGAGATTCGCTTCCGCGTCTGTAACAAAAACTACGTCACTGTCTTACGTCACACAAACCTTAAAATTCGTCGCAACATAGTATAAATACACTCGAAATTTGGAGCATGTAATGTTAGACAGTCCTCATTGTTTTTTAAACAAGTTTAATAAATACATACCTGGTATTATCTATCTATATATAGTTTGTCTTATTTTAAATATATATTTGTCCGATAAGAGTAGCTGCATATGAGACGGAATTGGGGACATGGATTGCGAATAGCTGGCATGATACCATATCCCCAGAAAATGACTGGGCCCCCTAGGAGATTGATTCCATTGATGGCCATCACGCAACCCACAAGGCTAAGGTACGGCCCAGTGATGGATTATAGAGAGGTGAACAGACATGTGGACGCGTTCACCGCAAACGCGGATGTGTGTGCCGAAATAGCCTGTGCTTCTAGTAGCAGTAACTTCACGCTCACAGTCTTTCTTTCGGCTTGGATTGCTGCCGCTCTGGCACAGAAATGAGCTCCTTTTATACTGTCGGTATAATCTGCATGGCCGACGCTATACTCACGCACGAATTGAGACAGAACGAGCCATACCTTATAAATCTGCTCGTCAATGGCGACTATGCTTCTTTAGCTTAGTTCAGGCAAAACCTGAACAAGCTAAGCAAATGCGTTTTGTCGAGGTAAGTATGCTTGTTCATCACACAAGTTATCAGAACTAAGTTTCCATTTCAATTTTTAAATTTTTAACTCCTTTAATAAATTTATTTTATTTTTTACTCCTTTAATAAATTTGATTATTTTACTTTACTTATGATACAAACTCTCTGATATTTTAAATTTCATCTCCATCCCCTCAGGCAATATTTATTTTTCGTCACCCAGAGGGCGTTTTTTTATTTTGCTAGTAAAAAAAACTTGAATTCTATTTAATGAACACAGGTGCTTGAATCTCAGCCACCACCTTCTAAAAAGGGCGGTGGGCGTTTATCGTAAGAGCAATTTGAAGAATACGGTCGGGACCATGCTATATAGTTGCTGGGGCTTGACAAGTATATAACAGAAGTGAGGGCCGAATTGGATGATGCGCAGGCTTGACCCGATGAGCCGATTGATTAGATGAGTCCTCTCTGACCGTGACAGACCACTCAGCCACCCACAATCATATGCATGCATCCAGCTATTCTCCCTACAGCTATGGGTAAATACTAGCGCACATTGGGTTTGCATTAACAAACAAGAGTACACGACACCAATCCCGAAGAAACAATCCACAGAATAAACCCAAAGGAAAATGCCAAGAACAAGTAAGACAAAGAAGTAACGTCTCTTCGTATGCTATCAAGAAGACATTTTGTGTTTCCTTCAGTGTGATAGCAGCCATCCTGCTGCGAATTATGAAGCTTCACTGACAGAGGGAATTTCCTCAAGTGGGAATCAGATGTTTTTGTTTTAAAGTTAGACGGAGCTGATCTTCGTGTCTCTCGTATGGCTATCAAGAAGATATTTTGTGTTTCCTTCAGTGTGATAGCAGCCCATCCTTGCTGGAACTATGAAAACTTCACTGACAGAGGGAATTTCTGGGAGTCAGATGTTTTTTGTTTTAAAGTTAGACGGAGCTGATCTCGATATTTCAGTCTTATTTCTTTCAAAGCTCTTTAATCCAGCGAAACATATCTTACGCCATTTTCCGATTTTTTATGCTAGATTTCCCAAACATCTAGTGTTTCAAATTGTCCTTCAATTTGTCTTTATAACGTAAGAGCGGACGGAGTCCAATCAGAACGCTTTGCATGGTACTGTCCGTAATAATACTTTCTTTGAAAGCATCTCATTCATTCTGACACCTGTGACCAGCCACCTAAGCTGAAACTTTGCTAGAAAGGTTTCAATGGAAAAGGTATAAACCCCTTTATCCCCCCTGCTATGGGTTAAATGGTAGCACTGCTCTTTTCTACAAGGATGCCCATGGTATTGAATTATTAAGAGGAGTGAATACTTAGCGCCTAGATCACCCACCTTGGAATCATAAGGTTCTGAATTCGAGACCGGCCCAACAACTCAACGTATGAGTAGCACAGATTGGTTATCTAATCAAAGTGGGAGCTGACTGTAGGTGTGGTGCTTCACCTCAGATGTAGAAACAATCTCTATCTCTCTGGTCTAGTGCTAGCGAAAAGGGGATGGACTCCCTCACTGTCGGCTGATATCGACAAAAGACCACTTCGCCACTNAGCTGGAAACGAATGAATAAACGAAGGATTAAAGAAATAAAAAAACCTTTTGGAACGGGAGAGATAAAACATGTAAGAAAGATAGACAAAATGAGATAGATAAGTAGATAGAGTAAATAGAGAGAGAGAGAGAGGAGAGAGAGAGAGAGAGAGAGAGAGGGGGGGGGAGAGAGAGAGAGGGGGGGACGTCGAAATAAACGAAGGAATAGATAAATAAGAGAGAGAGGGGTGGAGTTGTGGCAGACGAAGTGAGAATCGCAGAGAGAGAGAGAAGAGACACACACACACAGAGAGACACACACACAGAGAGAGAGAGAGAGAGAAGAGAGAGAGAGAGAGAGAGAGAGAAGGAGGGAGAAAGGGCTGGAAACGAATGAATAAACGAAGGATTAAAGAAATAAAAAAAAACTTTTGGAACGGGGGAGATAAAACATGTAAGAAAGATAGACAAAATGAGATAGATAGATAAGTAGATAGATGTAAATAGAGAGAGAGAGAGAGAGAGAGAGAGAGAGAGAGAGAGAGGAGAGAGAGAGAGAGGGAAGAGAGAGAGGGGGAGACGTCGAAATAAACGAAGGAATAGATAAATAAGAGAGAGAGGGGTGGAGTTGTGGCAGACGAAGAGAGAATCGCAGAGAGAGACAGAGAGAGAGACACACACACAGAGAGAGAGAGAGAGAGAGAGAGAGAGAGAGAGAGAGAGAGAGAGAGAGAGAGAGAGAGAGAGATTAAAGTGGAATCATTGGGGAGAGGTTGGATGGACTAATGTATATATAGCAGAGGGGAAGATACATAGATAAAGAAATGAATATCTAAAAATAGACCATTGAAAGAAATGTTCCGGGTAACGATCGACCGTCATCGAAGAGAGTGGGGGGCGGTTGTCTAAAATGATGGAGACAAATAAAAAGTGAGGAAGGATGCTGAAGAGAAGAGAGAGAGAGAAGAGAGAGAGAGAGAGAGAGAGAGAGAAGAGAGAGAGAGAGATCGAAATGAATTAATGTATGAAAAAGAAGAAAAAAGAAGAGGTTAAAACAGCGATATATATACATATATATATATATGTAGAGAGAGAGAGAGAGAGAGAGAGAGAGAGAGAGAGAGAGAGAGTGCGCCTAGGGGAAGGGATGGGATGGATTGAATGATAGGGAGGAGAGATGGTGAGGTTGATATATAGATAATGAATATCTAAAAATAGTCGAAACCAAAGAAAGAAATTAAAAAAAATGTTCCGGAAAATGATCGGTCGCCGATGAATATGGGTAGGGGTGGTTGTGTTTTTTAAAATGACGGAAAGGGATTTGTGAATGGCAGAGATACATATTCTATATTGGCTGAATCATCATTATTATTAATTTATTCTTACTAGCAAATATATGCACACCTCCGGGTGCAAGTATTTAAGTTTTATGTAATGAAATATTCGATTAAATTGAAAGTCTAATAAGAAAAGCAGAATAAAAAGGATATGTAACAGAGTTGGGGGGTATAATAGAAAAATAGAAATGAAACTTACCTTTCCATCACTCCTGTCTTTCATTGCTGAATTTTACTTATTTAAACTATTTAGTTAAATTAGGGAAATAAAGAATAAAATGACAGTTATTTTTTCTTGTTAATGGATTTCATTTAAGATTCATTGGAGAGATTTTTGCTTATATTCATTAAAATAAAACCAAACATATTAGAAATCAATAATACTAAAGCACATATTTAATAAAATCACATTTTTAATATCAATATGCAAATTAGCCTTCCCATTCACACTGTAAACCGCTATTTTTTGTATATATAAAATAAATTGCATGTATTTGTATGTAGATATGGACAAACACTATAAAAAAGTGTGAAGCAATTTTTATTAATAATTGAGGTTTAAATATAAATAAAATCATGAAGAATGTGATGTAAATAACGAAGGAATTTGTGATCTTGAGTAGTAATATAGTTTCGGTTACAGACAGAAAAACACACAATCTCCATTATAATAAGGATTATTTTGAGGCCAACACAGCTTTCTAGATTTATTCAAGATAGCACATCTAGCCTTTCCCCCCAGTCGTTTTTACTAAACTCTCAATGCAGCCATACTGTAGCAATCACACGTTATAGATTGGAAGAAAAGTATGTGGGACGGTTGTGTAGTTATTCACATTATCATCATCATCATCATGTCTCGCTTTCAGCGCGGATATCCATGAGAATCTCTCTCCATCCGTCCCTATCGCTCATCATCTCTCGGGAGGTCCTCTATGCAGCATCCCGCATCCGCACAGAGCTGAATCAACGTCACGTTTTTGCTGGTCGGCCCACACTGGCTTGTCCATGTGGCTGGCTTCCACACGGAGGACGTCGCTTATGAGTTCGTCCTTGCTTCTCCACGCAGTTTCCCGCGTGTCTTGTCCGTCTTACTCGGATGCTTTGCGGGTGATATGTGGTAGGTGGCCGTACAGCTGTTTTTCTCGTAGGGTGTTGTTTCCACGTCTTGTTCATTGATCACCCACAGCATTCTTGTGCAGCTCCCATCTAGTTATTCTCTAGTCGCTTAGTTAGGGTCCAGGTGGTGCAGCCACTACAGCAGTACTACACGACAAACGGCCTGGAAGAACTGTCTCTTTAGCTTGTCTGTGAGATTAGACCTCCATATGATAGATAATCTATTTATAGCGGCCCACACTTTCTGTTATTATAAGTATTTACAGACATCCCACCATATCAGGCGAACAGAAGGATCATTATAGTGCGGAACCACTCACAAACCGAAGCTCTATGCGTGGCTTGTCTTTAAAAATGTGCGAATCCCTAGACGTTCATCTTTTGAGGCCCCAGGCACTCGTCAATAAACCCACCGTGCCCTTTTAGACGAAGGGTAGATGCTGCCCGGGGATAGCCCTCTTGGTAATCAAGCTAATAATTAAATATCTCACCAGTTTAAATGGCCGAAGCCACTAGACACAGTTTCCGACGAACTAGGTAAGTATTCAGTTATTGTTATACAGATACATATTAACAAATATATATATATATATATATATATATATATATATATATAATATACATATTTGACGTCATATTTCAAACCGTTCATTTTTCAACGTTCTTTTTTTTCCAGACTTCAAATGTTAAACAGACACGATAAAGAAGGACTATTACTCGCCTTTTTCCTTATTCTGAGGAATAAAAATTTTTTATTACCTTTCACACTACCAACAAAGCCCTTGAAGATGATCTAATTAATAGATCGAAACACTGCAGCGTCGGCCAATACATCACCACTTAACTATTTAAACCTGTGTTTTTTCAATTTGTATTATATTTCATACCGTCGGATTCACTTCCTTTTATTCACACACACACACACATATATATATTATATATGTGTTGTGTGTTGTGTGTGTGTGTGTTTCTGTGTGTGTGTATGGCAGTCTTTAAACTTACTAAAATTTGATAAGTATGTCAACGTGTTCTTCATTGACTGAAGCTCAGAAATAAACGTCTGGTGGGGGTTGTCAAAATAAGATTAGAATGGCTTGGCTTACGAAAATGTGAGCGCGACAAAGTTTCTGTGACAACTGAAACACGCTCAGAAAGACACGATGCGCACCTCTAACTTTGTTGCCTCAATACACCCACTCACTCACACACACACACACACACACACACATTATATATATATATATATATAAAGATTAATCTAATGAGTCAGACAACCTACTAAAAGTTTCGTTTAATGTTCTTCAGGGCGAAGATCTCGACTCAGTCTTTGCCCTGAAGAGCATTAAGCGAAACTTTTAGTAGAACCTACTAAAAGTTTCGCTTAATTCGTCTGACTCATTAGATTTATTTTGTTATTTGCTCTACTTAGGTATTGAGGCACGTTTTACTTATTAGCTTTGTTCTCCTGGCGGGTTTGTATGATATATATATATCTATATATACTATATATCGCATATAAATTGTTTTTTTCTTTTGGCAAAAATATTGCACTAATAGATTATTTATTGTTGGTACGATATTCTTTTTCTTTTCCAAAAATTTTTTTATCCCCGGTTGATGTTTGGTAGTATATTTTTACAATCAACTATTTGCTCTGTTTTTTTTTTCTCACCGCGAGGATTTACCAATAAGTTTGGTATATTACATATAAAGAAAGTAAAGAAGAATGATGTAGGAAGGAAGAAAATTAAAACAAAACGAAAGCAAAGAAGAAACTTAAAAAAACGTGGAGGAATACAAAGAAGGAATGAATGAATGAATGAAAAAAGAAAGGAAATATATTGAGAAAAAGAAGAAGAATATAAAGAAGAATGAATGAATGAAAATCGGGACAAGAAAAGAAAAAAGAAATTTTATAAAATGAGAAGAGTTGATAAACAATAGAAAGAAAGATATATAGAAAGAAGAAAGAAGAAAAGAGAAGAAGAGAAGAAGAAGAAGAAGAAGAAGAAGAATGAATGAATGAATGAATGAAATCAATTAAAGAAAAAAAGAAGAACCTCCCTGCACCCCATTACACAAGGGAAAGATTGTTTTGAGGAAAGCCAACTCGAAAAAGCAAGCTTCCACGAAAGAAAGAAAGAAAAGAAAAAGAAAGAAAGAAGAAGAAGAAAGAAAGGAAGAATGAATGAATGAAAAATCAATAAAAAGAAAAAAAACAAGAACCTCCCCCCACCCCATTACACAAGGGAGAGATTGTCTAGAGGAAAGAAAACTCGAAAAAGCAAGCCTCCAGAAAGAAAGAAAGAAAGAAAAGAAGAAGAAGAGAAATGAAGATGAATGAATGAACCACATGAAAGAAAAAAAGAAGAACCCCCACCCCATTACACAAGGGACAGATTGTCTAGAGGAAAGCCAACTCGAAAAAGCAAGCTTTCCAGAAAGAAAGAAAGAAAGAAAGAAAGAAGAAGAAAAAGAAGAAAAAGAATGATATGAATGAATGAATGAAAACGAAGAAAAAAACAAGAAACTCCCCCAACCCCATTACACAAGGAGAGATTGTCTTGAGGAAAGCCAACTCGGAAAAAGCAAGCTTCCAGAAAGAAAGAAAAGAAGAAAAGAAAGAAGAAGAAGAATAAATGAATGATTGAAGGAAACGCAATAAAAGAAAAGAAAACAAGAACCTTCCCCACCCCATTACACAAGGAGAGATTGTCTTGAGGAAAGCCAACTCGAAAAAGCAAGCTTCTCGAAATTGTGTTCGACGTTAAGAAAAGACCGCTGTATTGTCATTCTTTCCCGATTAGCAGGTGCTTTTGTCTCAGTCAGCAGGATTTCTCTTTGTCTTTCTTTTCTCTTCTTTTAAAAAAAAAAATCTTTTTTCTTGTTTGTTTTGATATTTCGTCTTCATTATGATGGGCGGAAAGGGTTAACAAGAACAGTCTGGAGGAGCACTCGACAGCGCCCGGGTGCACCGAGGACAGTCGACAATGTGTGCAGAATTTATCCAGTCGTCTTTATCTCTCTTCCCGTCGCCCTTCCATCCAACTCCCACTACTACTATCGTACTTCCGTATTTCTTCACGTTTTTTTTGCTTCTTGCTTATTTTTTTGTTTTTGTTTGTTTTGTTTTGTTTTTTAGTTTCTTTTTTTTTTTTAATATTTAACCAGAATCCATTTGCTAATCTTTTTATTTTTTTTATTTCATTTATTTTTAATTTCTTTAATTCTTGAGTAAATTTGCTTCGTTTCAAGCTCATTTATATTTTTTCTTTTCCATGGCTCGTTCTTTCTTTCTGTCTAGACGTTTAAATATCCTTTCTTTCTCTTTCTTCGTGTCTTTGTCGTCTTACCTGCTCATTTTTCTTTCTTTTCTTTCCTTTTCCTTTCTTTCTTCTCTTTCTTGTCTAGACGTTTAAAATATCCTTTCTTTCTTTCTTCCGTGTCTATGTCGTCTACATGTCATTTTCTTTCTTTCTATTTCTTTCTTTTTTGTCTACAACTTTAATATGTCCTTCCTTCCTTCTTTCTTCTTTCTTTACTCTCTTCTTTGATGCTTCATTTCTTCTTATCTTTCTTTCTTTCTTTCTTTCTTTGTATGCTTCCTTCTCCTTTCTTTCTCTTTCTTTCTTTGTACTGCTTCCATTCTCCTTTCTTCTTCTTGTATGCTTTCCTTCTCCTTCACTCTTTCTCTTTCTTTCTTTCTTCTTTCTTTTCTTTTTCGTGTCTAGATGTTTAAATATTCTTTCTTTCGTTCTTTTTCGTGTCTATAGTCATCTACCTGTCATTTTTTTTTCTTTCTTTCTTTCTTTCTTTTTTTCTTTCTTTCTTTCCTTTCTTTTTTTCTTTCTTCTTGTCTAGACAGTTTAAAATATCCTTTCTTTCTTTTCCTTCGTGTCTAGTTCGATCTACCTGCATTCTCTTTCTTTCTTTTCTTTTTCTTTTTTGTCCTAGACGTTTAAATATCCTTTCTTCGTTTTTCGTGTCTAGTGCATCTACCTGTCATTTTTTTTCTTTCTTCTCTTTCTTTTTTTCCGTTCTTTCTTTCTTCTTTCTTTTCTAGACGTTTAAAATTATCCTTTCTTTCTTTTCTTCGTGTCAGTCGTCTCACCTGTCATTTCTTTCTTCTTTCTTCTTTTTTTCTTCTTTCTTGTCTACGACGATTAAATAACTTTCATCTCGTCATTCTTTCGTGTCTTAGATCGTCTACCTGTCATTTTTTCTTCTTTTTTCTTCTTCCTTTTTTTTCTTCCTAACCCTTTGATATGTCCTTTCTTTCCTGCTTTCCTTCTTTTCTTTCTTTTTCTTTCCTTTCTTTCCTTTTCTTTTCTTTCTGTCTAGACCGTCTAATTATCATCTTTCATTTCTTACATCTCTAGTTGTCTACCTATTTATTTCCTTTCCTTTTCCCCTTTCTTTCTGTTCTTCTCTTCTTTCTCATTTTTTGTCTAACCTTGACATATGTTATTTGTCTTCTTCCTTCTCCCCCTTCCTTTTTCTTTCTTTTTCTTCTTTCTTTTTTGTTTACAAATACTTTAATAGGTCCTTTTTTTTTCTTCTACTTCCTTCCTTCCTCTTCTTCCTCTTTCTTTCTTTCTTGTCTAGGACGTCTAAATGTCTGTCTGTTCTTTCTTTTGTTTCATGTCTATGTCATCTACCTGTCATCTTTTCTTTTCTTTCTTTCTTTTTTGTCTAACATTTAATAGTCCTTTCTTCTTTTTCCTTCCTTCCTTCCTTCTTCCTTCTTTCTTTCTTTGTCTCGGTGTCTAGAGTTTAAATAATCCTTTCCTTTCTTTTTTTCGTGTCTAGTTGTTCTACCTGTCATTTCTTTCTTTCTTCTTTCTTTCTTTCTTTCTTTTTGTCTAACACTTTAATACGTCCTTTCTTATCTTTCCTTCTTTATCGCTTTCCCTTCCTTTCTTGTTCTAAGACGTCTAAATATCTTTCTTTTGTTTCGTTGTCCTAAGTCAACTATTATTTTTCTTTTCTTTCTTTTCTATTCTTTTCGTTCATGACGGTGTAAAAGTTCTTTCTCTTTGTCTTTCTTTTCGTTGCTGTTTGGACCTTCCACATGTCCTCTCCTTTCTTTCTTTCTTTCTTTTTTCTTCTCTTTCCATTCTTTTTCTTTCTTTTCTTTTGTATCTGGTCGATCTAACTTTATCTAGTCGTCTTTTTTCCTTATTCTTTATCTTTTTCTTTCTTCTTCGTGGTCTCCTCGTCCAGCGACTCTCCTTCATTCTTTCTTTCTTTCCCTTTCCTTTTCTTTTCGTTTTGAGTCTGTCCACGCCATCAATCTTTCTTTTCTATCCTTCTCTTTTTCGTGTTTACTCCATCCATCGTCTCGCTTCTTTCTTTCCTTTCTTTCTTTTCTTTCTTTTCTTTCTTTTTTCTTTCTTTCTTTGTATCAGCTCTGGCCATTCCAAGGGGTAATTTCTTTTCTTATTGGTAATATGCGCTCTCTCACTCTCTTATCCCCCCTCTCTCTCTCTTACACACCAACAGCACTCCACACTCCCCCTTTTCTCTTCCCTCTCCCTCCACCTCACCTCTTTTATCTCTCTCTCTTAATCTCTCTCTCTTTATCTCTCTCTCTCAATTAACCTCTCTTTAATCTCCTCTCTCTCTCTCTCTCTCTCTCTCTCTCTCTCTATTATTAATATATATATATATATTATTACTATATATATATGTATTTTGGTATAAAAATATTGATCAGGTTCTTGTCATTTAATAACCGAACGACACACTAGGAATACCAGGTCCCAAAATACACAGGGAGGCGGTAAGCTGGGATAAACACAAAGGAAAACATTTACGCGGGATTATCCTGTATCATATCCACCGTATAGAAAGTCCGAAAGAAAATACCAGCAAGCGGCTCTGAGCGTTAGAAATGACTTGCTGTCAACTACTCTAACCCGCAGTTATACGCAGCACGACTTCAGTACACATGGAAAAATGGGATATTTAAAAGGGTAAAAAAAAAAAAAAAAAAAAAAAAAAAAAAAAAAAAAAAAAAAGGGGGGCCCTATATAAATACTATTTTAAGCTATCTCTCCTCTTTTTCGCCACTACATTTACTGTACTTTTTAAAAAGCCAGGTTGGTAATTTATAGTAAAAAGCTTTGCGTCCACGTGTATGCATGCGTATATATATATATATATATATATATATATATATATATATATGATAAGTTGTAAAACACGATGTTTTTGGATATGGCTTTTTGCCGCACACATCGTGTTTACATACTTATCATATCGTCGTGTAATAAAAGTCACTAGAAGAGGAATATTAACCTACTCTAAACAAATCGTAAAATCTAAGAAGTCCGTTTTGTGTAGTGGTTATGGTACCGGCCTTTCAGCTTGGCAGTCCGGTTTCGAATCACGCACAGGGCGGTCTTCCTATCTATAGCTCTGCTGATGAGGCCTAATAAGCCGAAATGTACATACAGAGATTGATTTTTCTCGATTTGTTTAGCCATACATTTAAATAGGCATTCCGCCTAATTAATTAATTATTAATTAATTTTCAAAATTAGGTACGACTCCAATTAAGCACATATTCTCCCACCAAAAAAAATATATATATATATATATATATATATATATATATATATATATAGTCGTAGAAGAAGTTATTTCCCGACCGCGGTTTCGGTGTTACTCTAACACCTTCATCAGGGGGGTTGAGTGGATATTTTCGGTTACTTTATCTTGCTAGACTGATATTTCTTTAATTCTTCCTGAAATTTTATCTTAGTGGGCTGCTAGTTTGTAGTTGAGGTTAAACTCCTCCTATATTGACCTACGTGGGTAGTAAATTTCAGGAAGAATTAAAAAATATCAGTCTAGCTATATAAAGTAACCGAAAATATCCAGTCAATCCCCCTGATGAAGGTGTTAGATTAACACCGAAACCGCGGTCGGGAAATAATTTCTTCTACGACTATTAATGCTCTATATTCACAATATATTGAGCCCTATTGGATTAACTACTTACGCTATGCTCACATAGTAGTATCCCATAAATGAATATATATATATATATATATATATATAATATATATGTGTGTGTGTGTGTGTGTGTGTGTGTGTGTGTTTAGCAAAACCAATTGGCATAAAATTTGAATTTCTGTAGTGACACCACGTTGCATATATATATATATATATATATATATATATATATATATTCACACACGTATGTGTAAACACACACATACATTTATATGTATACACATATAGTCATACACACAACTCCCATGACCCCCCTCAGATATATATGAGCATCAAAAAATAACCTACCTCATAGAGGTTCTTCACGGAACAAATGGACATGCTACTATTAAACAGCCTCGCCTACCCGGATTTTAACAGCATGTCAAACCAACAAAAACACTTCAACTTTTATAGTTCTTCTATAATGCCCCTTTCTAATAATCTATCAACAATTTCTTCAAATAAGAAATTTTCTCCTGACGATGACCTAAGGTCGAAACTAGTTGAGAATAAACAACATACAAGAAATATTCCTGATTGTCTTAATACTTTTTGTTCACACACACACACACACTATATATATATATATATATATATATATATATATATATATATATATATATATAAATGATAAAACCTTAGGTATTCACCAAGTGATAAATTTATTTCGGACTGTTGGCCTCATAAGATTTGACTGCAAAAATTTTTGTAGTCAAATCTGACGAGTATTTATAAGTAATGAGTGCTCAATATCATTGATAGAACAAATATAAATATACCTATGTTACGGTAACGATGACATAGTCAACGGTGCTTGGTAACTGCCAGTTTCTTGCCCATGCGATTTTCAAAGCAACTCTGTTTAAAAATTGCAAGGAGATGTCCGTCATATAATGGTTAGCTTCGTAGGAAAAAGAAACGACACCACGAGTTCAAATCCCGTAATAAGCTGCTACAACTGTTGAAATAAGCACGTATATACTCTGTATATACTAAAATGAGACTATTTAAAAGACAGAAAACTAGAGGTGATAGAGCAAAACTGATTATAAATTTGAATTCAGCACACCCAAATTAGTAAAAAAAACACCTATTCACATTCTTGCCTCAGACAAAAAATTTTTTTTTGTAAACCAGTGTTATTAGTGATTCAGTTTCTCAATTGAGGTTTCCTCTTCTTAACCATGTACAGGTCTTTTTATATGCAACTTCCCCGGTTTGTTATTTGACATATCCATATAATTTTGCATCCTATTTTTGTTTTCTTGTTTTTGTTGTTTTTCTGTTTGTTCATATGTTGCAGCTGCAGTTATTGGCTGCCGTAATTAATCTTTCTTTGCTCCTTTTTGTGTATCCTTCGAATCATAGTTGGTTGCATTTAGCATATTCGCTCTGATATCCTTGAGAAAGTTATGAATCCAATTATTCTCCCCTAGCTATGGGTAAATGGTAAAGCAGACTGGACTCTTTAATCTTGGTATGGCAACCGGTCTCAGGAAGTGACCTTTTGTCGCATCTTGCTCGTGCGGAGGGGTTGGTAAATAGACATACGTAGGGTCGCGTGGTATAACCGTTATCGTTGTCGGAAATGGACATGGCGAGACGAGTTCAAATCCTAGACGATGCTGGTTGCATTTCACATAGCACTCTTTTTCCCCTGGGTAAGTTATGAATACAATTTTCTCTATCCAGCTATGGGTAAATAGTAAAGCAGACTGGACTTTTTAATCTTGGTCTTGCAACCGGTCTCAGAGAAGGAAAACTCTGAATTCAAACCTGTTTAAACCCCGCTTAACTCTTTGCCTACCAATTTTCATCACGGCTGTACCAAATTTTCTTTTTTTACCAGTATGATGGTATATTTCAAAGTTATCTATTCACCTCATAACTCATTATATACAGAACATATTACCTTTAGGCACCCTTTTTTTGATCTCGATTAAGAAAGGACATGTTTTTCATTTACACCGTCAATATCTGGTTGTTTGTTAGGGGTTAGGGTTAGGGGTTAGTTTTCTAATTTAAAACAAAATCTAAAAATCGTATGTTAAAACAACCGGATATGGACGGCGTAAATGAAAAACATGTCCTTTCTTAATCGAGATCAAAAAGGGGTGCCTAAAGGTCATATGTTCCATTATATACAAATAAAAAAAGTAAAGTAAAGTCGACGGGGCGGCCTAAAGTCAGTATCAGCCAGTCAGCGAGGGAGTCTATCCCTTTTCATAGCGCTATACCAAGAAGATCGTTTTAGCATCTGAGGTGGAGCGCCACACCTAGCATCATCTCCTTACTTTACCGCACAGATCCCTGTGCTACTCATACGCTGAGTTGGCGAGGACCGGTATCGGACTAGGAACCTTGTTGTTTCTAGCCGAACGCTCTACCAACTGAGCTAACCCGCCCCTTACAAATATAGTCATATTATCATTGCGATCTGAGTCAATGAGAGACACGTGCGAGAGCCGCTGCCCGCGATTTACGGTAGGATTGAAATGGTGGAAGAGTCGCTGTGAGTGGTTTAAGATAAGCAAATTGTGTCGCATCCTGCTCGTGTGAGTGTTTGATTAAATACACATACGTGTGTGTGTGTGTGTGTGTGTGTGTGTGTGTTTCGCGTTGTGCTATATGCGTAAGGAATTTTTCGTACACGCACACCGAGCAAGATGTGAGCTAATTTGCTTGCAGGTCGACGTGTGCGCATGTCTGTGTCTGTCTTCGCTTCGAGGATGAGGAGTGTGTAATTGTTAATCAAAGATGGCGCATTGCGTACTTTGCTGTTTTTTTTTTTTTAGCGGAGTGCGTAACGCGGAAATAAAGTGGAAAACAACAGTCGATTGAGATTTTGTAAGAAAAAAAAAAGGTGAAAGTAACAGTGAATGGATATTTGAGAGAGGGGGGAGGAGAAGAGAGGACAGATGAAAGAGAGGGGAACAATGTGAGTGAGAGAGTGAGTGAGTTCGAGAGAGAGAGAGAGAGAGAGAGAGAGAGACAGACAGACAGACAGAGACAGAGACAGAGAGAGGGGGAGAGAAATGAAAGAGTAAAAGATCGTTTGGTTTGGTTTTGTTTTACGGCATATCAACCTCAGTGGGTCATTTAATGCCGATAAAGTTTTGAAATAAATCAATGCTTAATGGATTATACAATCGTTTTATAAATACATTTTTCTATTTAACCCATAGATGGGAGTAAAAGATAAGACACAGAGGGAAAGATGAGAAAAGTTGGGAAGATGAGAAAGAGGAACATAAGAGAGAGATTTAAATGAATAGATAGATAGATAGATAGAGAGAGAGAGAGAGAGAGAGAGAGAGAGAGAGAGAGAGAGAGAAAGAGAGAGACGGAGATAGATAGATAGATACAGAGGGATATGCATATATATATGATATAATATAATAAATATATAAAGGTTTTACATATCAATTTATTTGGCGACAAAGGAACATTCACGACCATATTGGTTTCATGCGAGGCAATCGTCAGGTGAAGATGTTACAAATGCCCTTATATATATATATATATATATATATATATATATATATATAGAGAGAGAGAGAGAGAGAGAGAGATAGGGAGAGAGGGGGAAGGAAAGATCAATTAGAGAGAGAAAACCTGATGAATGTCAGATGAAAAAAAGATTGAATTGTGTGTGTATGTGTGTGTGTGTGTCTGTGTGTGTGTGTGTGTGTGTGTGTGTGTGTGTGTGTGTGAGAGAGAGAGAGAGAGAGAGAGAGAGAGAGAGAGAGAGAGAGAGAATATAAGATGAAAGTGAGAAGGAAGATGAGAGAAAGAAAGAAATATGAAAAAGAGGAGAAATAAGACACAGATGTAAGAAAAAATATCATTGATTGAAATATGGAAAAACAAAAGGTAAAATATAAAAACCCTTCTAACAGATCAGCTTAAAGCGTGGTAAGGGTAACCTGATTGGCTATAACTTCTTAGCTATAAAACCCTATTTTATAAAAACGAGTATTCCATGATATGTTACCAATATTTATTAGTATTTTCAGAGAGGAACTTTCTTCCCATGAATATATCTAAATTTATATCTTTCACATCATTATTCTATTTTAACAATGGATTTATTTTTGTAACGTAGCGGTATATCGATATATTCGTACAGCGGTCTTGTCAACGTGCCTCCAAATTCACGACACTAAAAGGGTATTTGGTACGCAGCGGTCATCTTGTCGATAAAAAGGTACAACGCGAGAAATACATCGTCACAAGCTGCTTAGCTTTTATTTTCGGGCTCGTCTCGTGGGTCGTTTCGGAAGAGGAGGAAAGGCAGAGAAGAAAGAGAGAGAGAGAGAGAGAGAGGACACTGATAAATTACTGTGATCCCACACTAGGGACCAGAGGCCCGTCCGTACCCTAGGCCTCGAAAGCAAAAAGTGACCGATCTTGTTCTTCGTCGTTCCACGTCACCGCGTGACTTCCGGTTCCGGTCAACACCTGAAACTTCCGGTTGGCTTTCAGTTTCATTGGGGGTTATGCCCCGGTCAAATTCACGACAAACTGTTTTATGTTCATCACTTTAAAAAAAAAACCTTTACCTCTCTTATTTCTTCTTCCTCCTTTTCTAATAGTAGTCCTCTCAAAACTCAGGACCTTCATCATCTCGTTACATTTGGGGGCAAATTAGATTTTTTGCTATTCATTGAAAATACTCAGAAACATTTGCTAGAAAGTTCTGATAAAAAACGTCAGTCAGAAAATAGAGAAAAATGGAATAATATTTTTATGGAATGTATTACTGCTTAAAAAGTCCATCAAATGATTGTGATGTTTGTTTTTTGTTTGTCTTTTGTTTGTTTTGTTTTTCTCTCTAGCAGCCGCCCTATCGGCTTAGGCGATAGAATGCTCCGACTGCACCTCTGCAGAGGGGTAAGACTCCCCCAATGGGACACCTGTTGGCCGTGGGTGGCGACCCGTGATGCTTAAAGATAGAGACCTAGTGGATGAGCAGTTCATGATATGCAATACTCCACTTTGGCCCTATCTTGGGCTAGACGGGCGGTCGGAGAGGCCCCCTCCGATCAATCGGCTGGTCACGTCAAGCCCTAGCACCTATATGATTTTCCCAACCCTATTGCCCTTATGGCAAGCCCCAAACCCTTTTTATCATATGGGTGCTAGAAGGCGGTGGCTGCGGGTCTACATGTCTTGGGAATGACGTTAAACTCTATCTGATGGTGAGGTTCCAGTTTTGGAGGTTTGGGGAATGTGGACACCCCATTCATCACCATTGCTCCCTGGTCCACTCTGAACCGGAGTGGTAGTACCTGTTAGGGTCCCATCTATGGGTTAAATAGAAAAATGTATTTATAAAAAAATTGTATTATCCTTTAAGAATTGATTTATTTCAAAATTTTATCGGTATTAAATGACCCACTGAGTTTGATATGCCGTAAAACAAAACAAACCAAACAAACCAAATCTCTCTAGCAGAGAAATGGATAAATCAGTGTTCAGTTCCCACGGTACAATGGTTAAAGTCGTTGGTAAAATAAACTCGTCGATTCGAGTTCAATTTCTTGACAAGGCTGGTTGCATTTCGCAAAGCGCTAATACATTTGGAAAAGCTATGTATCCAACTATTCTCCCTCCAGCTACGGGTAAATACTTGGACATACTGTGCTGTTTAGGCAAACGGTCTTGGAGAAGGCAATCACTAAATTCAAATCTGTTAAATTCCTTGTGTCGCATCCTATTCATGCGGGGGTTGGTAAATGTGTATATTTACTGGTTTGATTTAAGAATGTATTTTCTATTAGGGTGAGTCGAAAGTTTTGCATTATTTTGGTATCTTATTTTATTTATTCTTCAATTTACAACAAAAGGAACTTGGTAATATTTAGGTTATTCTGATTATTGTCCTCATCTTTATAGTTATCTGAACATTCTTTATATTATCCTAATAATATATATCTATATATTTATCTATAATTATATTATCCTATATAGTTATCTGTATATTCTTCAATTTTGCATTATTTTGGTATCTTATTTGATTTATTCTTCAATTTAAAACAAAGGGAACTTGGTATTATTTAGGTTATTCTGATTATTGTCCTCATCTTTATAGTTATATGTAGAGCGATTCGGCCGATGTGCCCTCCTGACTTCTTCAGGTATTTCGTGTCGGACTCGGGAGCCTTCTCGAACTCAGGAACTTTCCTTTCGAAATTGGGAACCTTCTAATTAGTGTCTTAATCGGGAGCCATCACGGAACTTCGAGCCCAAACCTTTATACAATCCACGATTGAATTCAGAGAAAAGGGGTCTTGACTTGGTGTCTGCAACTTGATTCACTTGACTCTCTTGACTCACCTGCTGAGATTTAATAATTTGACATTGTGCCACATCCTGCTCGTGTGGGGGTTGGTGGTAAATATATATATGTTTATTGTCCTTGAACCAAACATTGTGCCTTTTCTTTTTATTTGTGCTTCAAGATAGGAAGAGTTAAGAAAAAAGTAAAAACTTACGATGAGAAATGTAGAACCGTTTCTAGTACTTACCTGAAAAAAAAAGAAAAGAAAAAGAAAAATGAATTCGACAAGCAGATATACATCTGTAATTTTAATAGTTTAATCAAGTTAAATGAACTTAAAAGAACTCTGGTTTGTATCACTACCGTATATACTCACAGATTGGGTACCTCACGTGGCGTAATGGTTATCAAGTTAGATTTTCAGACCATTGTTAGCGAGTTCGATTCTTATTGGGCACACTATACTTCTGGCTCTGTGTCACATCTGAGCTAAGCTTAGTAAATAACTATAGTCACGTATAAGTCGCATCAGTGCTAGTGGTATCAGCCTACTTAGTCAGTATAATACTCAAGTATTTACGATGATTGGGAAAAACCCTTTAATTTTCATAGGTAGTGTATATAACAGTTTCGGATTAATACTCTTGGGAAAGTTATGAACATTCATTCTCTAAAAAAAGTACTACTATCGTTCTTCTACAAGAATAGCTTTAGCATCAAATAACCCACGAAGATTTAGAGGCCATTAAACAACAAGGAAGAGAGGTAATAGATGAGATTAGGAGATTATCCCGTGGGAGATCTTGGCGAACTGTTTTTGAAAAGTTGAAGGGACGTCGCTGGGATAAATATGAGTAAAGTCCGAGGAAGAATAACTTAATGAGGACAAAGGCACCGTCGCCCTAGGTAGGCTAGATTTTCGTTAATACTAAATGGTTGGATGTGTTGCGGACAGAATTTGAAAGCATGTATGGATGTAAACACACACACATATAATAAATACGGTGTCTGTGGATTACATATTACATATATATATATATATATATACATATACATATATATATATACATATATATATATCTATATATATACATATATATATCATATATATATATATATATATATATATATATATATATATATATATATATATATATATATATATATATATATATATATATATATATATATATATATATATATATATATATATATATATATACATATATATATATATATAATATATATATATACATATATATCTGGTATATATATATATATATATATACATATATATATATATATATATATTATATATATATATATATATCATTATATATATATTGGTATATATATATATATATATATTATATATATATATATATATATCTGGTATATATATATATATATATATATATATCTGGTTATATATATATATATATATATATATATATATATATATATATATATATATATATATATATATATATATATATATATATATATATATATATATATATATATATATATATATATATATATATATATATATATATATATATATATATATATATATATATATATATATATATATATATATATATATATATATAAGGTGTTATTTGTGTATTTTGAGTAGATGCACGTGCGCCTCTTTCTCGAAACAAATTATTCTGGCGTTCTGCCCCTGATCCCAGGATTCAACGAAGCATACTAGTTAGCAAATGGATCCACGGCTCACAAGGCTTCGGTTTCTCCCAAGTTAGGGGGAATACACGTGCAGGGTGTGAAGAAGTAGGGGTTACACACCCGAAAGTAGAATTCCGACGCGAAAGGACTGCGAGATGATATATATATATATTTTTTTTCTTTCCCTCCCCAAAATGTAGAATATATCAGTTTTTTTAAGTCTCCCAAAAATGTAGTATATATCAGTTTAAAAACAAACGAGAAATCTGGAAAAAACAGCTAGTGTAATGGTTAAAATCCCCGCCTATCAGCCTGGCACTTAGGGTTCGAATCAAACACAAAGCAGTTTCTTGTTTATAACTCTGCTGATGTGGCATAATATGCCGAAATGTACATAAAGAGATAGACTTTTTCTCAATTTGTTTACGCCTTACATTTGAACAGATATATTCGCCTAATTCATTAATTATCAACTAATTAATTTTCAAATTAGGTATGACTTCAATTAAGCACATATTCTCCCAAAAATTGTCGGCTATCGCCATTTCAAACAAACTGTTGGTTTACTTTCATATATATATATATATATATATATATATATATATATATTATAGAGAGAGAGAGAGGGGTAAGTTGGGGTTGATTTTATTTGGGATCTTATTTATCCTACGTATATCCACAATGCCTATGTAGATGCACACCTATAGATTCATACAAGGATTCTTTCAGGTCCCCAAGAGAGCTCAATGAATATTATAATAAATTAATAATATACAGAGCAATATTTACACTTCATATAAAAGAGAAACGCTCAACAGATCGTAATTTGGCTATTATAAATTTATTTCAGTCCGTGATTCAGATAATCACCATACAATGGAAATTTACTTTTACTATATTTGTATCTATATATATGAAATATATAAAATGATATATATAAAATTATCATAATATAATATATCATATGTAAAATTCAGTTTTATATCTGATTTGAGGTTTTATTATATTTTATCATATGAAATGCAAATGATCTCGTCCTGGATTAGGACAGGCATTTTAAGTCTATTGCTCTACTAAATGTCTACGATAAACCATTTTTGCTAGTTTATATTTTCACACATACACACATATAAAAGCAATAATAATTTTATTAATATATAGAATCATATACGAGGTTAATCCCAAATGTAAGGTCTCCAAAATATCAAAAAATACAGTTTATTGTTTATTGTCAATGATGTTTATATCGTTTTAAAGTTTCAACATGTATGTATTTTTGGTTGATGTCTTTTTGGTTGATGCCTTTTTGTAGGTGCTGTTGTTGTATACTCTTCTTTTTACTTTCTTACTTCTATTCTTCTAGCGTCTCTTCTAGCGTCTGGACTTCGTCTTGGGGACTTCGTGTCTGGTCTTCCATTTGGGGATTCTCTTTATCAGAAACCCTGTGTCATTGGTAGTTTTTAGATAATAACACAAGACTTCGATTTAACTTAGATGATATTTTATTCTGAAATCCCCACCAGACTACCTGCGCAGATTGATTCGGCAGCATGCATAACACGACTTACCACCGTCGTGGTTTTGGCCGATCTGACTAAAAATCTCTTTCTAATCTAAACCGGAAGAGGGTCTTCTCCACCGATTCTCACGGTATCCACTGGAAGGATCAGCATGAGGTCAAGCCTTGTCATTCAATCCTTCAAGGCCGTGGGCTGCAACTTATAACAGCCATTTTGGTTTCTACACTACTGTACATAAGTATTAGGAATCTAATAATTATGTAACACTGAGGCAGTTTTTTTCTGCCAATATCATACTCACAGCTATGTTGAGGAAGTGTTGAATCTCGTCGTCGTTGCAATCTCCTTAGACTACTTGCGGATATTTTTGACATCCATGCACGACTCACCATACTATTCCGTTAATTGACGATTAATTTAAATCGGCCAATGAATTTAGCATTCTAAGCCGAATAACCGCGAAAATTTCATATTTGGCGGTAGCGACAATCAGGAACTCAATCAGAAACAGAGACTGAGAGTAACAGCGAGTCAGAAGCAACAAACACAACCATTAAAAAAATTGACCTTGTGTCACATCCTTCTTGTGTGGAGGTGTTTGATATATATATATATATATATATATAATATGGTGTACAATGTTTATGAACGAATAGCA
>CM042175.1:15148328-15155828 GCA_023376005.1 Doryteuthis pealeii
TATTTCAGGGAGCTTAGAAAAAGTGTCTAACTCTCCCGACTCATCAGATGCGAATGATGAATTCTTTATTACTTTAAAGGCATTTGAAAACAGATTTTTATTTTTTATTTCTATTTTTTGCAACATCAAGGTTTTCGTTAGGAATTCATATCACAGGACTATAAATTAAAAAAAAAACTCTTTTCAAATGCCTTTAAAGTAATAAAGAATTCATCATTCGCATCTGATGAGTCGAGAGAGTTAGACACTTTGTCTAAGCTCCCTGAAATAGACTATAAAGCTAAATCTCTAAGTCTTTTGTTATTTCTTTACTTATATATTTGCTCTGTGACTCTAACATTAAGAGCACACATTGAGCTCTCAAACTGCGACAGGTTTTTTAAAAATATATCTCTTGTGTCGTAAGGAAGATTTCTTCTCTGGACTTTTGGATTATATATATAGAGAGAGAGAAAGAGAGAGATAGCCAACCATAGACACCATATTTCGACGTATCACATCTCTTCAGTGTGGCTAGACACTAGAAGGCTACACCCAGCTAAACCAGATAAATTAATCATCAGTCAGGCTTCTTAACCATTGGGCCATCAGCTCCTACAGACTGGGACGAGGATCTTAACTGATAGATACATATATATGCATATATGTAAAGGCTGCCAGAGAGGGCTTCATCCATTTTAACACCTCCATATATATATATATATATATATATATATATATATATATATATATATGTATGTATATGGAGGTGTGTGGTGTAATGGTTGTAATGGCTCGTAGACCAGAGTTCAATTCCTGGACAAAACTGTTTGTATTTCACATGCTAATACTCTTGGGAATGGTATGAATCCAATTCTTCCACTAGCTATAGTTAAATAGCAGGCTGGCTGGGCTCTTTAAACATGGACTGCGAAATCAAGTTATATATATATATATATATTATATATATATATATATAATCATAGAGGGAATCAAAACATTAATATTTTGCCTAATAAGTTCTATTTATTCAAGAGAAATTGAACTTAGATAAAACAGTTCATGTGTTTTAAACAATGTGGAGACATCTCCGCACTGGATAGCAATTGTCAGAAATTAGTACAATAGTTCATATACTTAGGTAGCAATATCTCATTCACAAAAAAATGGACAATTATTAGGTTCTCTTTCGGACTAATACCTTTGGAAAAGGTATGAAATCACCCATCACTCCAGCTATAGATAAAATAGTACCACTACTGTTCTTCTTGGCATTGGCACTAAATAACTAACGAATGTTGTCTGCATCCAGTATCCGCACAGAGCTGATGAAAGCAATTTTTTGCTGATGATATCATTTATGAGTTCGTTCATAGGCAGTGTCCAGCATGTATTTTCTCGTCTTACTTAGATGATTTATGAGATGGGAGGTAAGTGGCTCTGCAGTTTTGAAGTGCTGTTTCGAGGATTTTTTCAAAAGAGTACGTAGCATCCTTGTGTTGTTTCCATCTATCTTTTTATCTAACATTTTGTTAAAGTACAACCATACAGTAGTATTGGCACGGCTATAGCTTGGAAGAATTCCCATTTCATTTTAATAGAGATTTATATATGTTCGTTAAGTTGTCAATAGCAGTTTATGCCATACTGTTACATAATGGGCGTGACGTGCCTGATGCGTAGATTAGAACGGAAAAGTTTAAGTGATGATTTGTCGTGGTTTGATTGGACGAGCGAATTGTATGTGGTGAAGGGGGAATGGAGGGTGAGAGGTCAGCGTGTAAATTGAGTGAACGGAGGAAAACATGAAATTTCTTGCTCTCGGCAGTTGTAATCTATGGGAAATAAAATACTTATGAGTGAAAAGAAGTGGCCTTATGTTATTGCTAAAAACTCCTAATGGCACAAGGCAAGATATCCCTCAGCACCCCCAAGCTGTCGTCCAGACCCCAAACATCATAGAACTGCCAGCGAACTGAACAACTGGCCAACAACTAGGATTCTAGCCTTATCCGATATAGTACCGGTACAGAGATAAGTATATTGGATATTTATTTATCCACCCATCGTTCACTTCATTAGAAGGAAGAGCCGTAACGTTAAGCGACATGGACACATCATCCTCCATTCGGAAATGGGTGCAAGACGTAACGAAGAGTTGACACGTTATCATCAAGGCATTCCGTTACATACTTATGCATATGTATTTTCAAACAACTCTGCGTGCAGGATGTGACACATGGTACATTTTCAAGCGGAGTTTAACAGGTTTGAATTTTACTTCTTCTAGAGCGGTTGCCATAGCAAAGTTTAAGAAGCAATTCTCCCCTACGACTTACCCATTACTAGAGGGAGAATAGTTTGTTACATACCTTTCATAAGGCTATCAGCGCTATATGAAATGCAACCAGCCTCCTCCATGATTTGAACTCTTATTGGCGTTCATTTTCTACGACTGTAACCATTACACCACACGCCTCCATAATACTAGCGTATTAATATATATATATATATATATATATATATATATATATATATATAAATCCATAGACTTACACAATGTTAATTACGTAAATAATGCATTTAATCACTTTAATGAGCTAAGAAAATAAGCTCAACACCTGAGTGAAAAAGACACTGTAATCAAAGCCTCGCGGTTTTATATATATATATATATATATATATATATATATATATATATATATTAGGAAAAATGAAAAAAAAAAAAGGTTTAAATGGGTTAAGTGCGAGTTTATTAGCCGACGCTGCAGTGTTTCAATCTATTAATTAGATCATCTTCAGGGCATTTATTTGTATATGGAAGGTGATAATAAATTATTTATCACAGAATAACGAGAAAAGCGAGTGGTAGTTATGTGTTATTCAGTTTAAAAATTTTTGAAGTTTGAAAGAAGAACGGTTTATATATATATATATATATATATATATATATATATATATATATATATATATATACACACATATATATATAGTAATCCACAGACACATGTTTTGACTTATCAAGTCTCTTCAGTGTGGCTAAACATTTGTAAGCTACCTACAGCCAGGATTGAATTCCGATCGGTACAGTGTCGGTCAGACACCTTAACCGCCAGGCTGTCATCACCTACAGAATGCGGAGGGGATTTTAGCTATTTTAATACACACATCGCTTTGTATGTAAAGGCAGCCATAGAGTGCTCAATCCCTTATATAGGAGAGCGTTACGTTTACGCTTTAGCAGAAATATTCAGAAACTACCTACCTAAGTTTCACCTAACGGATCATCAGGATAATTCGGACTGAAGAGTGTAAGTGCAAAAGACATTTTATTGTTAAAAACGACCACAAGAAAGTATAAACAATTAGCACAAAAGAAGAAGAAAAACGATATAACAAATTATTAAAGCCGGTTTTAATTTTCCCTTTAATTTTTGCCCGATTTTAATCGTTTTGATAATATTATCAAGTTTTTTGTTAACAGTTTTTGTCAAGTTTAGAGGTTATACAATGTTGTAATCAGTAGAGACATAAAAGGTATTTATTATAATACCTACGATATTAAATATTATTTAATATCGTTGGGCAATATAATATAAATATATCATATTGTCCAACGATTATAGATACATGAATAGAATAAGTAAATAAATTGGTAACCCCACGAATCTATGCAAGTTTCTTTTATTTATTTATACAACGTTTCAATTAACTAATTCTCTGACCATCATCAGGTGACAGGCACAAAAAATATTTTCTCATAGAATTTGGTTGGCTTAAAACTCACATTGTACTGCCAATGACTTTGACAACAACAACCATTTTTCACTGGATGTCTCATACCTGCGACCTTGTGTCACATCCTACCCGTGCAAACGGTCCGGATATATTAGATACCTACTTAATTTTCAATCCATCTTCTGATAAAGGACACATTTTTTATGCCTACACACATTTAGAACCTCCGATCTTTGATTAAACAATTCGCTAGTGTTTTATATATATATATATACGCTTTGTCACCGTGTCCGTTCCCTATGATGATAATAATTACACAATGGGTACCTCGTTAATTATGGGTATCTTGATATCACTTTCAGTAGATGAGATGTTTCTATCGAGGTAAATGTTTGACTAAAATGATCAAAATCCTACTATATTTGGTTTAGAAGAGAATTACCTTTTTATAAAATATTGTTTGGTTGCAGGTATTTATTAGAAATACAGTGTGTTGATTGTGAGTGACTCTAGGGAGATAGACTAACGAGAGAGACAGTGGGGATTGAATAAGGATCAGCTAGTTGTGCCGAAAACCCATTTGAATACAGAGTGGGTTATTTTCCCTTGGTCAACATAGATAGGGTTTGGGTTACCGTGTTTTGGCATAGTACATTGATCGCCGCGAACTTCTCGACGCCCTTTTTTTTTCGCGGGCTCGTCTCTATAGTACAGTGCTTAATCATCAAAAGCCAATTGAATGGGAATAAAAACAAGCAACAGGCGAGCCCCCTCCCCCACTCCCAGCCTGATTTTCCCCCACTCGCCCCCTCCAATCACTTTCTCGTCTTCTTCTTCTTCGCCAGGCTCTTCCCGTTTTCTCTCACGTCTGCTCCTTTTTCTCTTTTGACATCCCCTCCGGTGTACGGTGCCGCACCAAACTTGCACCCACACGTTTCTCTCTCCAGCCCCCCCCCACGCCATCGCCTCTTTCGGGATTGAAGCCGTCGGTGCAAAATTGAGAGCAAGAAATTGACAGATAGTGTCTTTTGGTTCGGGTACGATGCCAAACAAATAAGTCCTCCAGGGACAACTGATTGGTATCGAATAGAAAGAAAGAAAGAAGAAGAAGAAGAAGAAGAAGAAGAAGAAGAAGAAGAAGAAGAGGAAGAAGAAGAAGAAGAAGGGAATAAGAAGAAGGAGAGAGAAGAAGAAGAAGAAGAAGAAGAAGAAGGGGAATAATAATAAGAAGAAGAATGAAAAGAGAAGAAGAAGAAGAAGAAGAAGAAGAAGAAGAGAAAGAAGAAGAGGAATGATGATGATAATAATGAAAAGAAGAAGAAGAAGAAGAAGAAGAAGAAGAAGAAGGAAATAATAATAATAAGAAGAGAAGGAAGAGAAGAAGAAGAAGAAGAAGAGAAGAGAATGAATGATAATAAGAAGAATGAAAAGAGAAGAAGAGAAGAATAAGAGAAGAAAAAGAAGAAAGAAGAAATAATAATAATAATAAGAAGAAGAATGAAAGAAGAAGAAGAAGAAGAAGAAGAAGAGAAGAAGGGAAATAATAATAATAAGAAGAAGAAGAATGAAAAGAGAAGAAGAAGAAGAAGAAGAAGAAGAAGAAGAATGAAAAGAGAAGAAAAATGAAGTGGAATGAAAAGAAGAAGAAGATGATGAAGAAGAAGAAGAATGAAAAGAGAAGAAAAATGAAGTGGAATGAAAAGAAGAAGAAGAAGAAGAGGAAAAAGAGAAGAAAAAGGAGAGGAGTGAAATAAAGTAGTTGAGGAATAAAAAGAAGAGGAAGAAGAAGAGGAAGAAGAAGAAAAAGAAAAATGAAAATAATAATGATAATAATAATAATAATAATAATAATAATAATAATAAGAAGAAGAAGAAGAAGAAGAAGAGAGAAGAGGAAGAAGAAGAATGATAAAGAGGAAGAAGATACAAAACCGCAAAGAAAGAAAATTTGGAAAGATGAAGAAGTAGTTGAAGAGAAGTGTGGCAACACATGAAAAAAGATGGGGAAAACGAATAGAAGAAATGTTAAGGTGAATAGTCAATAACAATTGCAGAAGAAGAAGAAGAAGAAGAAGAAGAAGAAGAAGAAGAAGAAGAAGAAGAAGAAAAAAAAGTAGAAGATGAAGAATATGCACGTGGGTGGGGTTGGGGGTAGGGCAAAAGAAAAAGGGCAGGTTGTGAATGAGATTGCGAACATGAAAACGAATAAAAACCGCATCAAAGTGCAGAGTAAAAAAACGCCTGAAGTAACGAACGAGAAAAAGTCGAAAACGAAGATTTTATTCCAATGGAAAAAGCAGATAAGAGGAGGTGATGATCTCACCCCCCACAACACCCCTCACCCACCCACCGAACCCCCCTTTCCACATTCACCACCCTACCCCTACTCCTTACCAGTAGTGATTATAAAAATATACACAAGACGTACATTGAGATACTGTTGCCCGTTGCACAGGATACGAAAAGGAGGCAAGAGTGAAAAGTAAATAAAAATGAAAAAAAAAAAAAAAAATGTATCATTCTCTGACTTACGGTCAAATCTCGCTCAGAGCACCAGTTCCCGCGAGATCAGCTAAGTTAAGCAGCGATGAGTCTATACAGTATTTTAAATGAGTAACCAATTAGAACATGTGGGTTACCTCAGTCTATAGAGCGTTCGGCTAGAAACCACAAAGTTCCTAGTTCGATCACGGCCCTCGCCAACTCAGTGTATGAGTAGCACAGGGGTCTGTGCGGTAAAGTAAGGAGCTGATGGCAGGTGTGGAGTTCCTCCTTAGATTCTAAAATAATCTCCTTGGTCTAGCGCTAGTGAAAGGGGGATAGACTCCCTCGCTGATTGGCTGATACTGACATTAGGCCGCTCCGACGACTTTACTGATATATTTACCAACTTCTTTTATGGAGGCGTGGGATATAATGGTTAGAGTCGTAGGAAATGGACTCGTCGACCCGAGTTCAAATCCTACTCGAAGTTATTTGCATTTCACATAGCCATTGGGAAGGTATGGATCGAAATCTCCCTCCAGTTATGGGTGGATAGTCGGACAGACTGGACTCTTTAACCTTGGCTAGATAACCAGTATAGAAAAATGAAAACTCTGAATTCAAACCTGTAAAACTCCGCTTAAGAAATTGGCCTTGTGTCGTATCCTGCCCATGTGGAGCGGTTGGTAAATATATATATTTACCAACCTTCCGTACAAGTAGGATGAGACTCAAGGTCAATTTCTTAAGCGGAGTTTAACAGGTTTGAATTCAAAATTTTCCTTCTCCTAGACCAGTTGCCTAACCAAGGTTAAAGAGCCTAGTCTGCCTTACTATTTATCCATAGCTGGAGGGAGAGTATATATATATATATATATATATATACATTTCCATGTATATATTTACCAACCCCTCCGTATGAGTAGGATGAGGCACAAGGTCAATTTCTTAAGCGGAGTTTAACAGGTTTGAATTCAAAGTTTTCATTCTCCTAGAGTGGTTGCCAAAACCAAGGCTAAATAGCACAGTATTCACACCTGTTTACCCATAGCTGGAGAGATAATCGTTGGATTCACACTTTTAACAAAAAATATTTGCCTTTTGTGAAATGCAAACAGCCTCGTCCAGAATCTAAATTCGGTAGCAGGTTAATATAACATTACATATGTGAAAACCCCTCAGCACGAGTAGGATGTGACACAAGGTCAATTTCTTATGCTAAGCTTAACAGGTTTGAATTCAGAGAATTCCTTCTCCCAAAGATCTGAGAACTGGGGAATCACCCTTTTCGTTGACACT